>CM061547.1:86853571-87183571 GCA_030864215.1 Capsicum pubescens
GTTCTTGGTCATATCCTATGTGTTGACCAATGCCCCAGCTGCATTCATGAAGTTGATGAACCAGGTATTTTGATCATATCTCGACTCTTTTTTCATTGTATTTGTTGATAGTATTTTGGTTTATTTCTAAAGTGAGACCAATAATAAAGAGCATTTATAGATTGTGCTTTAGAGATTAAAGGATGAGAAGTTGTATGCTAAGTTCTCTAAGTTTAAGTTTTATTAGCGTTTATCTCTTTCTTAGGTCATGTGGTGAACAAAGATAGTATTATAGTCAATCTATCCTAGATTAGAATGGTTCATGATTGGGTTAGGCCTACATCTCCTATTTAGATTTAGAGTTTTAATGGTTTAGCGAGCTACTATTGGAGTTTTGTTGAGGGTTTTACATCTATTGTAGCACCATTAACCAAGTTGATTTAGAAGAAGATTTTTTTTAGTGGCTTGATGATTGTGATATGAGCATTCAAAAACTCCAAAATATATTGACATCAACTCCTATCTTGACCTGTCCCAAAGAAGACATGGGTTTTACCATATTTTGTGATACTTTATGTGGTGATTTAGGTGTTTTGTTAATTCAAGAGGGTAAGGTCATTGCATACTCTTTTCTTTATTTGAAGCCCCATGAGAGAATTAACCCTACGCATGATTTAGAGTTGTATATGACAGTGTTTTCTTTGAGGCTGTGGAGGCACTATTAGTATGGGGTCTATTGTGAGATTTTCTCAGATCACATAACCTTCAGTATTTCTTCACCCAGCAATATCTTAATATAAAGCTGCATCATTAGGTTGAGTTGCTTAAGAATTATGACATAACTATTCTGTATCATCTGAGCAAGGCTAATGTGGTTATGGATACCTTGAGCCAGAAGTCGACTTGCATGAGTAGCTTTGTGCACATTTTGACTCAGGAGAGGCCTTTGGCCTTGGAGGTTCAGTCATTGGCTAACCAAATGGTTAGGCTTGATATTTTTACACCTAGAGTGTTTTGTCATTTGTGGTGGTAGGTCTTACTTTATCGAGAAGATTTGAGACCATTAGTTTAATATTGTTAGGTTGAGAGTGATTTAGGATATGGTGTTGGGTGGTGAGGCTAAGGAAGCCTTACTTTATTTAGATGGCTCTTTTAGAATTGGAGGCCGAGTTTGTATGCCGAGAGTGCGTAATTGGATTATATTTTTTTTTGAGGAGGCCCATTGTTCTAGGTATTCTATCCACTAGGGGTGACTAAGATGTACTGTGACTTGAGGCAACATTACTGGTGGGGCGGTGTAAGGAAAGATATAGCGGATTTTGTAGCTCATTGCATATATTACCAGCAGGTGAAGGCCGAGCATTTGTGACCTGGTAGTTTACCCATTCTCAAGTGGAAATAGGAATGGATCAATATAGACTTTATGATAGGGTTTCCTCGTACTTCTTGTGGTTCAAATAGTGTTTGGGTCATCGTTTAAAGATTGACTAAATATACTCATTTTATTTTGATTTAGGTTTTCTTTAGTGCTGAGAGGTTGGCCCATATCTATATTTAAGAGATAGTTATCTTCAAGGAGTGTCAGTGTCTATCATCTTAGATTGAGGTCCAGTGCTTATATCTCACTTTTGGAAGACTTTTCAGGAGGATTTGGATACTCGGGTTAATCTTAGTACAATGTTTCACCCCTAGACTGATGGTAAATTAGAGCAAACTATTCAGGTTTTGAAGGATATGCTCCGTGCTTGGTGATAGATGGTGGTGGTCATTGGGAGCAATATCTATCTTTGTTAGAGTTTGTTTATAATAATAACTACCATTCTAGTACTGAGATTGCTCTTCTAGAGGTTTTTTTCTATAAGCGTTGTCGCCCTTCAGTTGGTTGGTTTGAGGTTTCTAAGATTAGACCTCAAGGTACAAACTTACTTCGTGATCCTTTTACTAGGGGTCGATCTATTTAGAATAGACTTTGAGTGGCTCAGAGTAGGTAGAAGTGTTATGCTAATCATAAAATTTGTTCATTGAGATTTAATATTGGTGATCATGTCTTCCATTGTTTGTCACCCATAAAAGGCGTGATGAGGTTAGGGAAGAGAGGCAAGCTTAGCCCCATGTATATTGGACCTGTTGAGATCCTTTGGACTATTGGGGTTGTGGCTAAAGAGTTAGCATTAACTCTTGATGTATCAGTTGTTTATCCATTTTTCATGTCTACATACTTTGGTGTTACATTCCAGAAAAATCTCATGTCATTTATTGGGATTCAGTCCAACTCAACAGGTGGTTGTCTTTTGTTGAGAATCCTATCTCCATTCTATCTAGGGATATTAGAAGGTTGCATTCTAGAGTTATTCCTGTAGTCAAGGTCCAGTGGAGGCATCAACCTATAGATGAGTCTACCTTGGATGTCGAGTCTGATGTGCATAGTAGTTATCCCTGCCTTCTGCTGATTCAAGTATTTCTATTGCCCTTAGTTCGGGGACGAACTAGATTCTTAGTGGTAGATGATGTACTGACATGACTTTTGGTGATTTGTGTGAAATATATATTTTTGTATGATTTAACCATTTTACTCCTCCTTGTGGTTGCATTATGGTGTTTCATGGAGTGGGGATGATTGGTACAGTTCCCAATGTATTTTGGTGTGGTCTATGGTTGTTGTTTTTGAAGGTCTTAAAGGGTTACTAGTTTACTTTGGTCAATATGTTTTAATTTGTGCATAAGATGAGAAAATGGACTACGCTAGAATATCCGGAACGATGAACTTAGGTTGGTAACATGGTTGGGGTTGTTTTATAGTTTTTATATCTCATTTCAGCCCTCTATTCAGAAAGTTGTTAAAACAAGTCTCAGTGACCAATTATGTGAAAACAACATTTGTGAAAAATCTGATATCTCTATTGAATCCAAAGCATTGAATTTAGTGGGGTAGCATAGTTTTTTTGTGTACTCGAGATTTTGGATTAATCTCAAGGGGTCCATAGAGACTTGGAATTCTCCAACTCTCAAGTTTGTGCATCACTCATCTTGGGCACTTTCTTAAGCGATACGTTGGTAGCTTAAGCAACTTGCCTTAATAGCTAAACTATCAACTAAACAAGACTAGGCACACTTAAGAGATTGGTGATAAAGAGATGGCCTTGTCGCTTCAGTGACTGTGGCATGCAAGGCTCCATTCTCTTAAGCGACATCCAAGTCTCTTATGCGATGAGGCGTGCTTTACTTAATCCATGCCTGGTCTCTTAATCAATAGCAACCTGAGCAACCCGATAGACGCTTAGGTTATGCTTAGGTGGATTACACTACTTCTTTTGAGAATATTTCACTATTTTTAAGACTTGGGACTAAGGGATTGAGTTTTTGGGTATTTTTTTCAATTTCTAAGCTTGGATAAGGTCCAAACTACGATTTCAACTACTTATCTTCAATTTTAACATTTAAATCTTGTTTAAACTCGAATTGAAAAGTGGAATTTGAGGATGTTTGCCCAGAAGGCCCAGATTATCCTTTCTTCAATTCGAACACCAGTTTAACATCATTTACACTTTGGTTTTATCCTATGAGTTCCTTTATTCTTGGAAAAAATATTTTTGGACTAAAATTTTTGTTTTACCCTTCCTTTTGGAAAATCTATTTCTGGGGTCTATTTTGACCCCAATTCAAAAATGGGGAATATGAGTAGCATTGGCTTTATTTTGAAGCATAGATTCTATATTTTTGTGTTATAGCTAATTTTTGGATCTGTGTGTAAAGTGAAAGTTCGTTGATAGTGTCTTATTTATTTTAATTTCGGCATTTGAGGTAGGTTATGGATTAACTTTCTTCAAATTAGATTGGGTAGTTAATAGTAAAGTAAAAGCATTCTATGGGCATGGGGTTGTATCATGGGAAATGTGTTCAGGTGATTTATGTACCCATGTGGATAAAATTTGATGGTTTTTGAGACATTATATGCTATGTGTGATCGTGTGGGGGTATTATATGTTGTTTTTGGCCTGGTAATGATATATGCTTGTTTGGTTGCACTTTTTTTGGTGGAGAAAGCCGAGTTTTTGGGATACATATGGTATAAATGACATTTTCTTGTATTCTTCACTTGATGATTTCTAAATTATATTTGATTATGGATTGTTGTTTGATTTAAATGGATTTTTGACTCACATGATTGGTATATTGGTTGGATATTGAATATTCTCAGTTTGGTTGGTTGTGAGCATTACATCCTTATATTATATTTATTTATGAAACATCAACTTTTTCCTAAATCAAAGCATTCTCTCTCAAGGAAACAAACCCTAGGTTCAAGAATCAAGGTCAAAACTAAAGAATTTCTACAAAAACCTTCCACAATTAACTTTCCAAGGAATGTTAGGTGTTCATCTATGGGTTCCTTTAACCCATAGAGTCCACAAATCCGTTTTCAAATGACAAGATTTCTGAATTATGAACTTCCCTGCTTGAATTGAATTGAATTCATGTTCATGTTATTGTTGTGTTTTAGTTCATGATTAAATTACAAGCTTTTATGAAATTAATAATTTTATGTGTTGAATTACATGATCTTCATGATAAACCCTTCAATTTGCAAGTTGATTTATGTAGCCATGATAACTATATGTGTTGATTATTGTATGATATAAGCATGCTCCCCATGTGTGTGATAAAATGCCTATGTGAATGAAATAGTGCCATTATGACATGATAGAATGTATTCTCCATTCATGTATGAGTAAATGCATTACAAGTGATTGCTAAAATGTCTCAATGAGTGGATTGTGATCAAGTCTCCATTATTATGTTTTCAAGATTATGCTATGCTTTACTTTTCATGCTATCGAGTTCTGGGGGTATTTAATACCTGACAATTTAGCTGTTTATCTAGAGCCAGTGTCAGTTACATAATAGTATCAGTCATGTCACGATTAGTGGTACTCTCAGTTGGTTATATAACTCACTTAGTTATAGAACTCAGGAAAAACTCAGTAAACTCAGTCTTAGTCCAGTACAGTTTAGAATGCTCGATTCAGTGTCTTTCAGTTGGGAGTAGGATTCAGCACCGTGTGAATCCAAGGTTGGAGGATCACCTGCCAGTAGAGGGTATGACCCTTAGAAGCAATCCTGGCATTCCAAAACTACGTAGCCAACGTAGGTTTAGACATCAACCTGCCAGTTGAGGGTTGATAAGGTGTTTTAACATGCCAGATGAGGGTTCCACCATTCTCGTTAGAGTACCCTCCAGATGAGGGTAACTCTTCGCTTGTCTTTACCCATGGCACGGTACTGACACCCTTCTAATTAGGGTTATAGATTGGACCCCAACTCAGTTATCTTATCTTATTTGGGGCGTGTCGGTTAGATGATTACCTCCCACATTTTCAGTTTCAGTCTTCAGATTAGAACTTAGTTCAGTTCTACAAAATCAGGACTGTCAGATACAGTCAATCAGTATCAGTAACCTAGTCATGAAAAATCTCATATTATTAGTTACTCTGTATCAAAACTCAGTACTTATCTTTAGAAAAGCTCAGTTACAGTATATATATATGCACGGTATTGTATGATCAGTTTTTACAATAGTTTAGATTATCCATGTACTCTCATGTTCAGTTTCTCTATATCATTCATTCGGTTATTGTTCATGCATATGAAGCCTTGCATTCAGCCTTACCTCATCTAGCCTACTAGTACATTCCACGTACTGATGCATACTCTTTTTTTGTGCTATGATGTATTTTATCATAGGTTTGGACGTTCAGGTTCCTAACCACGCATAGATAGATCCAGATTCATCCAATAGTAGATTTAGTAGTGATTCCTCATCTATAGAGGATATTCTTTCATTTCATTATTACAGTAGACTCAGTATTTCAGTAGATAGAGTTAGTTGGGGGATTGTCCTATCAACTCCACTTTCAGTCTAGAGGATTTTCAAATTAGTTTTAAGATAGTGTTCAGTTTTATAAATTTATATTCTAGTTGATACAGTTTATTAGTATTTACAGATTTTGAACCTTATGGCATTTCAACCTATTTTTTTCGCATTTATTATAGTATCATGTTTCAGTGCTCACAACAGATATCAGTCATGGGTTAGTGTGTGGTCCTTCGAGGTTGTAAGTACTTTGTAGAATCTAGGGTACAGACTCGTATGTTTCAGTGCTCTTAGACGATATCAATCATGGGCTAGCTTATGGTCCTTCGCGGTTGTAAGCACCGTGCAACTCTAGGGTACCGACTTAGGGCGTTACAATACTATGTTATTTTTTATGTTTCAAACTCAATGGTGATGTTGGATTTTTTAAAAAAGAATGTATTCAACAAATTAACCACCATGACCCTTTTTTAGGAAAGTTTTGGAATGAAGAGTCAAAATGCAAAATAAAGGTTCCGAATTTGAATCAACCTGCAACTAACCCAAATATGACATTCTAGACCTAATAGAACTGTGTAAAACCACAAACTCTTCTGAAATATTTCTGACCTAATCGAGAATCATACCGATCATCCCCACACTCTAAAAATAAATATGTAGAAACTACAATGAGGGAAAATATAGTCAAACTACATCAAAAGCAAAATTTCACCAATTTGGTCTTTTCAACATCCATAACTAAGACTCTAATTTGTCCCCAAACTAAAATGCAAAGAAGTACCTTAATAGGTAAAAAAATTGAGGGTAACTACTACACTTGACGGACTCGACCTCTCACGTATCCTCCTCAATGGGATGGTGTCTCCACTGAACCTCAACCATAATAATATCTCAAGAATGCAATCGTCAACAGGTCCACGATGACCAAAATATTGTTAGAACCCTGAGAAGTATGAGAAAATCTAGTAACAAAGTTATTGTGGCAGATCCTGCTTCCACTCAAGAATGGGTAATCTTTCAAGCCAAACTACCTAAACTCTAATGCTCAGCTTTTGTCTGCTGACAACAAAAGCAACGAGCTCTAAAATCTTCTATATCCTTCTTCATGCCACCTCACCATCAAAGTTTCTTTAAATCACGATACATCTTGGTCATACCTTGATGGATTTGATATCTCAAATAATGTGCCTATTCCAAAATCAATGTCACCCAATATCTAACTTACGACATATAAACTCGGCCACTAATCCTCAACACATTATATAAATAAGGAGATGCTTCCTTATCATTACCACTCAACACATATCCTGAATCACTCTCAAACTATCATCATCAAATTTGTGAGCTCAAATCAGCTCCATCAATGAATATCTAGCATCAACAAAGGCTAAAATATGCTTGGGTATTGAAATATAAAGCCTAACCATCTGGTTAGGTAGTGAATGGAACATCAAGTATAAAGGTCACTCTTGGGTCAAAAGATGAGCTAAACTCTCCATACAGGTTTACTTTTAGATCAAGGCATCGACAACCACCTTAGCCTTGCCCTGATGATAATAAAGTGAGGTCATAATATAATGCAACTCAATTCAACACCTCTACCGCTGATTGAAGAATTACTGAAGTCTACGATGATCTATGGGGCTTCAACTCCAAATCATGGGTAAGGTAATTTCTCATATGGGGCTTCAAATTCAAAGAGGAATAAGCAATACCTTACCATCCTATTTCAACAACTCACCCAAAGAACATAAGAAGTATCACAAAATATGATAAAATCCATGCCCTTCTTGGGCAAAGTAAAAATAGGAGCCAAAGTCTACAGCTCTTTGAACCTTTGGAACCTTTTCCCATACGTGTCGGATCACTAAAACACTACCCTTTTCTAAGTCAACTTATTCAATAAAGTAGTAAAAGAAAAGAAACCCTCTATAAAACACCATCAATAACCTACCAAACCAATAAAATTCTAAATCATGGTAGGAGAAGTGGGTCTAACCCAATCATGAATTTCCTCGATCTTGGTTGGATTAACCATAATACCATCCTTGGTCACAACATGACCTAAGAAAGAGATACAATCCATCCAAAACACAAATGTTGAATACTTGGAATACAACTTTTCATTATCTAACCTCTAAAGTACAATCCTCAAATGCTTCACAAGTCCGACCTTATTCTTGATATAAACCATGATATCATTTATAAATACAATTATAAAAGAGTTATGATGTAGTTGAAATACTTGATTTATCTACTCCATTAATGATGAAGGGGAATTGTTCAACCTAAAATACATGACCAAGAACTTATAATGGTTGTATCAACTTTAAAAAGTCATCTTCAAAACATCCAAAGCTCTAATCTTCAACTAGTGATACTCGAATCTCAAATTATTTTTGGAAAACACAAAACCACCCTGAAACTAGTCAAAAAGATCATTAATATGAGGAATAAGATACTTATTCTTAACTGTCACTTTGTTCAACTGTCTATAATCAATACACATATGCATAGAACCATTCTTTTACTTAAAAATCAAGATCGGAGCACCCTAAGGAGATACACTAGGTTTAATGAACCCCTCACTCAATGAATTCTACAACTACCCCTTTAATTCCTTCCATAGACTAAGCCAACTAGTATAGAGGGATAGAAATGGATTGGTTCCCATCTTCACATCTATATCAAAATCAATATCCCAATCTAGAGGCACTCCAATAAAATCTACTGGAAACACATCCATGAACTTGCGAACAACCCGAATAAAATCCTTAGAAGATGAAAAGAAAATACTAGTATCACGGATATAGGTTAAATAAGACAAACACCCTATATCTTCCATGCGTCAAGCACATAAAAAAGAAATAACTCTTTTCAAAAAAAAATTAAGTGTACCCTTCAGGTTAACCTTGGCACACCTAGCATAGCTAAGGTCATGGTTTTGGAATAACAATCCAAAATATTATGATAGGGAGCTAGCCAATTCATATCCAAAATAATATCAAAATTAACCATATCTATGATAATCATGTCTACCTAAGTCTCACAGCCTGCAAACGTAAATACATAAGATTGGTAGTCAAATTACACAAAAGAAATATGTAGCAAACTAGGATCATACCTGTAATAATTACATCAAAATCCTCTACCTTGGGTCTTCAGGTATAACATAACACTGGTCAAGTTTGATTTTGTACTGAGTAACCCTGTGAACACTACCTCTACCTTTAGCACACCTTACGCATTACCAACAACACCCATATAACTTGACAACCACCTCTCATTGCAGATATCAAAGTAGGGAAATATAAAGCTAAGAACCCTATTGGGTAGGTTCGTTCACATATTAGGGGCAATACTTGGCTAAATGGAAATCCTCATCGCTTACAAAGCACCCCTATGTATTGATTTAATTTGTGGGAGAACAAACAAACTAGGACAGACTCCCTAGCCTAAAGAATTATGTTATAACATTCATAAGCAATACCTAGTGCCTGGATACTTAAAATTGTATATCCTTAAGGTCTACGAATTGTTCCTTACAAAACGACTTGAGCCATCCTACCATGATAGACGCAGAAAACTCTACTTGATAAATCTCTGCTACAAAAGGCATAAATATTAAGTTTGATATATTAGATACTATTTTTTTTTCGAGTCTAGTATTAAGAGTTTATTCATTGTTGTTATGGAACTGGTTTGAGTCCATTAATTATGGTATGAGGTTATCAACTGTTATGGTTTTGAAGATTGAATATCTGATGTGTGTTATTTTAGTATTTCCTTCTTGATTGTATCAATTAGGAATATAAGGGCCTGATTGGGTTATTTATTCTTGTTTGCATTTTTTAGGCTTATCAAAGCCTAGTTATACTGTAGTTAGTAATTTTCTTATTTATATTATTTATTCGGTTGTTTACTTTTAGTATTTTTATCACAATTATGGGTTGGCTCCTTTTTCCTAACTTTAGTTACTATGCCATATTTTATGGTATCTATATTATGATTTAGCTCAGTCAACCAATAATATCTATTGAGTACCCATTATTATAATACTCCTAATACATTTCTAAATCTTTCTAGTGCAAATTCGAGTACTAGATGCCACTGTTGATGTTGTATTAATATTGGTAGAAGTCTGAAGATATAGTGTGCTTTTTGATCCAGAGCTGAATTTCACTCCTATTTTCTAATGGTGTTTCTATTCGAGACTATTGTATATTTGATACATATAGTACTCTAATTATTTTTCTCAAGGCTCTTGTACTAACTTTACTAGGTCCTAGGATATTACACTCTTTTCCTTACTTATCTTCAGTAAAGTTGTGATCCTTATATTTAATGGATTGTAACCTAATTACCTGTGTGATCTCGGCTATTACATTATTTTATATGAAATAACTCATAACTTGCCATTTTGGCTACGATTTGGCTAAACTACTCAAGGGATAAAGTTGGTGTCATCATGACTAGGATATCTGGTCGTAACAAATTTGTATTAAAGCCTAGGTTCACTGGTATTGTTGGAACAAGAGAAATTTTCTAATAGAGTCCAGTGGATTATAATGATGACATCTATTTTTTTTTTATCTTCGAGAGGCTATAGAACATTCATAGTAGACCTTCACCTTCTTCATTTATTTTAAGATACGAGTCCAAGTGGGTACTAAAATTCATCTTGTTTACTCTTTCATAAATGTCTAGGATACGAGCTACTGCTACAGGAGATGAGGACCCCGAGTCCACGACTAGGGATCTTTTTAGAGTTCTGAGAAAGTGAGAGCTATAGACCTAGGTTGAGATTTGGATAGGGAGCCTTCACCAGAACTTATTTCTACTTTTGCACCAAAGATTTCACCACCCTATACAATGATGGTTCAAGGAGGTAGCCAAGGCTCTTCTTGGATTTATTTCTTCGTCATTGTTCAAAGATGGTTTATTTCAACTGTTAGGTTTGGTTAGTGATGCATCAACTGATTGTTCTCGGTTTGTAAATCCTAGTGGTAACGGAGGTAGAGGTGCATCCTAAAGCTGCAAGCTACAGAGTGGATCCCTACAGCATAGGTATTTTATCAACTGGTAGTTACCCAAGCAACTGCGTCTATTGAGGAGAAAAAATTATTGGACAAGTTCTTGAGATTGACTCTGCCTCGGGTTTGCTGGGGTATCAGGCTAGCATGCATTTGAGTTCTTGACTTCTTGTGTGTACAGGCTCTATAATTTTATCGTCATTTAGACTTACAACATTGAATTTTCTCCATTGACAAGGACTTAATTCTCTGAGTTCTTCTTGAATAAGTATATGCCTTGCAGCCTTATAAGTCACTTGAGAGATCATTTCTTGAAACTAGAGCATGGTTCTATAATGGTCTTGGAGTATGAGGCTCGATTTTATGATTTTAGATAGACATGCTACAACTATTTTACTAACAAGTCTTAGCAAATTTGTATTTGTTTGGGGATGGAGACTTTCCCTTTGCATGGGTTACACAAAGTTTACTTACGACTAGCAGGTTTTTTATTAAGGTTCTTAATTATACTCAAACTATGGAATAAATGAATTGAAAGGCCTAAGAGGGAAGCAATAAGGGGTTGTGTTACTAGGGTAATTTTAGTGGGAGTCATAGAGGCTCATGGTTTAGAGGCAGAGGTTCTCAGGGTAAGAAACCGCACTAGTCTTAGGTATATTTATAAACCTAAGCATTATTATCCATGTATTTTCAGCTTAGTTCTGATGACTGTTTGATATTCTTAATTAGTTATTAATGGTGTAGTTGGGTAATTATGTGTTAGGTAACATTTTTATCGTATTTAAGATGCTTTTGAAAGAAGTTTAGAATCAAAATGATCAAATAGAGTTTAGACAAGAAAACTAGTGATGCTAGCTTGAACTATGCTTGTTTTAGTGTACTTTGATGAGCTCAATTGTATTATATGAACTAATACTTGTTATATGATATTGTAGAAGACCATTAAAGTTATTAGAATCAACTCTAGGTAATAAAATAAGCTTAAATAGAGCTTTAAAGACTGTACCATAGTGGAGAACTGGAAATTTAAGCACAAGAGCGTGCCACGCTCCCTGAGCTTCGAGATAAGATTTTGCCACACCTTTGGACAAAATTCTCAATGCCACAATTTAGTAAGGGTGTATGATAAAAATGTGTCACGCACACTGACCTCCACTTTTTGGTTACTACTCAAACTTATTTAAGCTCAGTAGTAATGGTAGAAATGGATATCTTACAAAACACTAAGTCCCTATAAAATTTAGATTGGATTGAAAGGGTTATTTTATTACTTGGAAGACCACGTACACTTGCGTGTATGATAGAACGCAATATCTATGCTAGTCTTATTAGCATCAGGGCCAATGTAGTAGGCCCAATTATGTCGTACTTAATATTACTAATAAGGGTCAACTCAACTATAGTGATCATCCTAGCCATCGTAGTGGTCAGCATTAGATAGATTCATACTCTTGGTTTTTAAGCTAAGGAAGCTATTCCAATACAATCGAAACCTTTAGACGCAGTGCATTGCCTGGGGTGTATTATGAGTGTGGGGACACCGTCCATTATTATAAAAACTATCCTCTGAGTGGAACGATTGTACCTACAGTAAAAAGTGTCCCACCGATTAAGGAAATACGTTTCCCAACTAGAGGTGGAATGCAGGGTCATTGGGGTGGTCCCTAGTGTTCTTAAATAGTTCTTGAGACAGGTTAGATTGGTGATCTATCAGGCTCCCATCCAGGTAGTAGGAAAGATCATATATCTACTATACCTAGTAGATAGTAGACAGAGTCTTTAGATATTGTTATTATGTGTATGATCATAGTGTGCCATTAGTCCGCTTTTGTTTATTTTATCCTGGTTCCACTTATCCATACATGCATTCTTATTATGCACCGCAATTAGAGTTATCATGGGATTCCTTATATTTTCCATTACATGTATTTACTCTTGTAGGTAATTTTTTGTACTAGATCAAGTTATAAATCATATGTTATGACCGTTTGAGAGTTTGATACTCAGGCTAATCATTTTGTGTTAGATATGGTGGACTTTGATGTTATTCATGCCATAGAGTAGTTCCCCTCCTATTATGTATTTTTGGTTTTTTTTGCCAATATTGTTACCTTAGTCATGCTGGGCATACACTCAGTTATATGGTAGGGATATTTTACTTGAGTACCGATAGGAATTATTTCTCAAGTCGAGATAGAAGACTTAGATCAAGGGATTGCGAGTCTCATCCTGCTTATATTCGTTATGTTAGTGTGGAGAGTCCTTCACATGATCATGTTCCTATTGTCTATGATTTTCCTGGTGTTTTTCGTACCGACCTATCTGTCCATCCTTATAAGAGTAATATTAATTTTATTATTAATCTTTAGCTAGGAACCCAATCAATTTCTATGGTACCTTACCGTATGGATCCTGCCGAGCTCAAATAGATGAATTCTCAAATTTAGGATCTTTAAGGTAAGGGTTTGATTAAGCCAAGTATGTCACCTTGGGGAGTTCTTGTCTTGTTTGTTAAGAAAAATGATTGTTATCTGTATATGTAAATTGATTAGAGGCAGCTGAATAAGGTGATAATGAGGAATAGGTATCCTATTCCTTATATTGATGACTTAGTTGACCAGCTTTAGGGATCGACATTTTCATCAAAGATAGACTTGATATTCGATTATCATTAATTGAGGAATCGGGTTATGGAAATACCAAAGATAGACTTCAAGACTGGTTATGGTAATTATAAACTCCTACTGATGTCTTTTGGGTTGACTAATACCCCAGCCGTATTCATGGATTTGATAAACCGCGTGTTCAGACCCTATTTGAATTCCTTTGTGATTATGTCCAATGATGACATTGTTGTGCATTCGAGGAGTACAGATGAGCATGAGCAATATTTCAGGATTATGCTCTAGGCTTTGAGTGATCATAGGATTTTTTCCAAAATTCTCAAAGTGCGAGTTCTAGATTGAGTCGGTTACATTCCCCCGACACGTGGTGTCTAAAAGTGGGATTATGGTGGATTTAGTGATGATTGAGGCTATTTGTGATTGGAATAAGCCTATATCTCAAACTGAGGTTCAAAGATTTATTTGTTTGGCTATTTACTACAAGCGATTTGATGAGGGTTTTCCCACCATTGCAACACCGATGACTAATTTCACACTTCAGCTCCAATACTTACTCTTCTTTTTTAGTGCAAGCAGTTTATTGTATATTATTATGCTTCCAGTGTTGGTTTGGGTTGTTTCATAATAAAGAAGAGACGAGTTATTGCTTATGAATTCAAGAAACTAAATTTTTTGTGGGAAACTACCACACTCATGATTTGGAGCTAGTAGCGGTATTTTTTCTGCTTAATATTTGGAGGAATTATTTTAATGGCATTCATTGTGAGATCTACATTGATTATCATAGTCTTCAACAACTTATGACTTAAAGAGAGCTTAAATGTAGTCCTCGTAGATGAATGGAGTTGCTAAATGACTAAACATCTCTATTCTATACCACTCAGACAAGGCGAAAGAGGTAGCAGACACCTTTAGCAGAAAGGTGGAGAGTATGGTAGCTTAGCTTTTATTTCCGTTCCGGATACACCATTACAGTGGGACATCTAATCTTTACCCAACTTTATGGTCTGAATTTATACTTAAAGCTCCAGGAGGATCCTTACTAGTGTTGAGGTTAGGTCTACCTTATTTTAGCAGATTAAGAGTTGTTATTTTGATGAAAGAGGACTTTGTGTCATCCGTTAACAGGTGTTGAGGGATGCGTCTAGGAGGGTGAAACGACCCAAACTAAGGCCTAATTGTGTCGGGCATCTCTAGTCCAAATAAGTTTGAGACCACCCCCAACACCCAACCGTAAACTGCCCTGCGCCCTATGTCAGATGAATTCCGAACATATAAAAAGATAAAACAATAATAATTTAAAGACATTAAATAAAGTCTACAACCATGACCAAACAATTGTAACCAAATATCCTACCATCACCAATACCAGTGCCAATACCAATACCAAGCCTAACACAAATACCGACACCGCCTATGCCCATAGTAGTCCAACAAAGCCTTTATCAAGAATCAAAGAACATCCCGTCGGGACATTCCCCCAACCATAGACAGAACCAAATCCAAATAAATAACAATAATAAAAATAAGTCCATGGCATGAAATGGAGTCTTCCGGAGTATGTAAGCTCACCACTTTAGTGTGTCTCAAAGTTGTCCCCGAATCCAAGTTACTGAGCAGGAGGAATAGTAGTATGGTTGGTTCCAACATTGCATGGGGATATTGCGCCCGAAGACGGTTAGTCGAGTGAACGTTAGCATGTACTCATGGATAAGATAAAATAATGTTAGTAATTCAAAACAAAGTCAAATAACCATATGGAATCACATAAATACATATATACCGTGCTGGGATAGGGAATAAAGTTTAGTATGTATTTAAAACCTTTACGTGGGTTGTGTAGCTTTGACGTCCTAAAGACACCCATGGGCTATAATGGTTCATCTCCCCCGTCTAAAAGGGCCCCAGTGTGTATAGCCGCACGTACTAGAGAAAAAACATGGGATGAGTAGTACATCCCCCAAAATATAAAGTGTGTCATCACGCACACAGTCACTATGACCAAACCTCATATTGGCAAACATGAGTTTCCAATTTTGGTCCCCTCTGGGACCTCCACCTTCCATGGTTTTGCAACCCCCCCTTTAAGCCCATATTAAAACCATTTACATATTCCAACTATTTATAAATGAGTCTTTTAAGTAGGTGTTAACCGTTGGTATCGTCATAACAAAATTAGAGCTTGCAAGTCTATTCTAACCATGCCATATAAAACCATTAAGACAAAATTAGACTCCACCATTTCCAATTAAACCAAGACCATGGCCACCAAGGCCTTTCCAAACCATTTAAAATCAACCAGACCAATTTAGGTTCCATTACCATTTATACAATGGAAAGGTTTCAGAATAGTCAAACAATGCGACGAAATTATTCGCATTGTACTTAGAACAAAAGGGGTAAGGGCGCATAACTTCTGAATCATAACCAAGTAATTTGGGGAATCCATAACACCTCAAACTCCATTTACTAATACCATGCATCGCATAATGTTGAGACAAGGAAAAACCACAATTGCACCATGAGAAACATTATTCAACCATGAACATCCAAATGCTAAACCATTATGTCAAAACCACAACAATATTATGAAAACCAAACATTAAAACATATGCTTTTTGTAAAATAATAATGAGGGAGGAGTAATATTCCATAGAAACCAAGGATGATAGAGAGAAACCACCCTTGAAAGCCTTAATAAATTTTCTTGAAGAAACCCTAGCCTCATGCTTAAAAAAAGAGTTTAAGAGAGATTTTATGAGTGTTTGATTGCGAATAGTATGTTAATGAAGTCTCCAAAGGTGTTTTAAGTCATGGTATCAAAAGAAGATAAAAGGGGATAAGTACAGAATGCCCCTAACTTAAAACTGTAACAATACTGCAGGTAGTTAAGAGTCATCCCCATGACTTATGACCACAACATACGACTCGTATCATTGAGTCTTCACCAAGACAGTGAGTTGGATACCCACACACTGTCCATCATACGACTCGATAACCCTATCTCATGACCTAACTATACAACTCATGTGGTCTAGTCGTAACCAAGACAAAACCAAAGGGATTTGACCCTGGATAATGTACGACTTCACCTCACAACTAATAACCTATCCTCACGGCTCTTAGTAAGCCACTCCTACTCAGAGCTAATTAAAGTAACTAAGTTTCTGATTTGATGAAAGATCATACTAATGACCCATCACCACACCTAATGACCCACACAACCAACTTATAATTACAACAGAAACCCAACCACCATCCACAGGATTCCTTATGATTTGGGTCACCTGACCTGTACCCTTACAATATGACTCGTATGATGAGTCGTAACAAGGAAAATGAGATCAAAGTGCAGGAAATTTCCAAGGGACAAAACTCAATGTTTTTAAATTCTTCTCCACTTGGATCACTTGTCTTCTAATAGTGGAACATGGTTTTGAATAGCAAGATTTAAAACCCAAACAACTCCACTCTTACCTTTAGCTAAGTTAGAAAACAAAGATGTTATGAATAACACATACCTTATGCACGAATTTCCAAAGCGGAAAACAGGAATGGATACTTGGACTTCTTGTCCTCTTCATCTTCCCAAGTAGCCTCTTCAACCTTGTGGTTCCTCTATTGAACTTTGACCGAATCTACGTCCTTGGTACACAATCAAAGAACCTGCCGATCCAAGATTTCAACCGAGGTTTCCTCATAAGACATCGAATCCGACATACCAATATCCTTGATAGGTACTATTTGCGAGGTATATTTCCACAACATTGAATCATGGAACACCGGGTGAATGAATCTCAAACTAAAAGGCAGCTCCAACTCATACACTATATTGTCAACCCTTCTCAAAACCAAGTACGGACCAACATACCAGGGACTAAGCTTCCTCTTCTTACAAAACTGTATCGCTCTATTAATTGGACACACCTTCAAGAACACCCTATCCCCAACCTCAAACTCTAATTTTCTATACCTCACACCCGCATATGCCTTTTGGCGAGCTTAGGCAACCTTAAGACTGTCTCAAATAACCTTCACCATCTCCATAGCTTGGTGGACAAATTCCAGGCCAAATATCTCTGCCTTACCAACCTCAAACCACCCAAAAGGAAACCTACACCTTCTACCATAAAAAACTTCAAATGGATTTATCCTAATGCTAGAGTGGTAGCTATTATTGTACGAGAACTCTATAAGAGGTAAATGCTTAACCCAACAACCACCGTACTCAATCATGTAAGATCAAAGCATATCCCCTAACATTTGGATGGTCCTTTCTACTTGCCCATCTGACTACGAGTGGAAAGTAGTACTAAGACTTTCCTTAGTCCCCAAACCCTTTAGAAACGACCACCAAAACTGTGAAGAAAATTACATACAATGATTTGAGATGATAGAAACAGGTACCCCATGCAACTTCATAATTTTTTAGAGGTACAATCTTGCATAATCCTCAGTCGGGAGATTAGTACTCACTGGTTGAAAGTAATCAGACTTTATCATCCTATCTACAATGACCCATACCAAATTAAACTGATTCTAAGACCGAGGAAGACTAGTAACAAAATCCATGTTGATCACTTCCCACTTCTATACATGCAACTCAATTTCTTGATATAATCCTCTAGGCCTTATGTGCTCAACCATTACTTGTTTGCACACCATACACTTAGCCACAAAACTAGCCACATCCCGCTCCATATTATTCCACCAACACATCTTCTTAAGGTCATGATACATTTTTGTCAAAGCAGGATGAATAGAAAAATGCAACTTATGGGCCTCAGCTAAGATCCTCTCTCAGAATCCATTGATGTCGGGAACACATAATCTCCCTTGGTACCGCAAGGTACCATCACCACTAATTTCGAAGGCCATCACTTTTTTTCCCACCTACATTACCCTTGATCCTTATTAAAACAAGATCTAACACTTATTTCTCCTTTATCTCATCACAAAGTGATGACTGCATCACCTCCTGTACCAACAATCGTCCATCCTAAGAGTTAGAGATACAAACTCCAAGGTTAGCCAAACGGTGAATATCCCTCACCAACTCCCGCTTCTCCTTATCCAAATGAGCTAGACTCCCTAAGGAAAATCTACTAAGAGTATTAGCTTCCACATTTTCTTTACCTAGATGGTAGTGAAGACTCATGTCGTAATCATTGAGCAGCTCAAGCCATATCCTTTGCCTGAGGTTAAGCTCTTTCTGAGTAAAAACATATTGTAGGATTTTATGATCTAAAAAGATATCCACATGCACTCTATACAAATGTGACACCAAATTTTCAACGTGAACATCACAGCTAGCAATTCCAAGTCATGATTCGAATAATTCTTCTCATGGACCTTCAATTGTCTAGAGGCATAAGCTATCACTTTGTCGTAATGCATTAAAATATAACCAATCCCCACACGGGGTGCATCACAATAGACCATAAACCCATCCATTCCATTAGGCAAAGTTAAAATTGGAGTCGAAGTTAGCTTATCCTTCAACTTATCGAACGACCCTCACAAGCTTCAGACCATAAAAACTTTACCTTCTTCTACATCAACTTAGTCAATGAGAAAGCTATAAAATAAAATCTCTCTACAAACCTCCTGTAATAACCAGCTAAACCCAAGAAGCTCTGAATATCGGTTGAAGACGTGGGTCTAGGACACTTCTTAACCATTGCAACTTTCTACGGATCAAGCATGATCCCTTCACTACAAATGATATGACCCATAAAAGTGATAGAGTTCAACAAGAATTCACATTTCAAATATTTGGCATACAATAACTGATCTTTTAGGGTCTTCAATACAATGCAGAGGTGATGAACATGATCCACCATACTCTTAGAGTACACAAGAATATCATCTATGAATACAAAGATGAAAAAATCTACAAACTGATGGAAGCCGCTATTCAACAAATCCATGAATACCGTCGGGGTAATAGTTAACCCAAAACACATAACTAGAAACACAAAATGCCCATATAAAGTATGAAAAGCAGTCTTAGGGATGTCCACTTCCCTAATTTTTAACTGATGATACCTGGATCAAAGATCAATCTTAGAGAAAAACTTAGCACTCTGAAGTTGACTGAACAAATCATCTATCCTTGGAAGAGGGTTATTATTCTTTACCGTCACCTTATTCAACTGCTGGTAATTAATACACATACAAAGGGAACCATCTTTCTTACACACGAATAATGCAGGTGAACCCTATAGGGACATACTACGATAGATGAAACCCTTATCTAAAAGATTCTTTAGTTTCTCCTTAAGCTCCTTCAACTCAGCTGGAGCCATTTTACTTGGGGGAATAGAAATAGGACGAGTGCCCGGAACAAGATCAATCCGAAATACTATCTCCCTATTGGGAGGGACACCAAGAAGGTCAACAGGGAAGACCTCAGGAAATTCCTTCATCATCAAAATGGAAGGCAAAGAAGGACCCTCCAAGTAAGAATCTTTAACCAGGACTAGATAATAAAGACATTCCTTAGAGATTAATCTCCGATCTTAAAGATATGATATAAACTTCCCAATAGGAGAACATAAACCATGCTCCCACTCAATAACTAGCTCATTAGGGAACTTTATGGAGATCTTATGGGTCCAATAGTCTAGACACATATCATGAGTGCAACCAATCCATCCCCAATATGACATCAAAATCCACTATGTCTAATTCAACCAGATCCACCATAATTTCCTAATAACCCACAAATATCACACATCCTCTATAGATTCTTCTAGCCACCACAGTGTCACCCACTGAGGTAGAAATGGAAAAAGGGTCTGAAATATACTCATGACCAAAACCAAAATTCACAACCACAAATAGGGCCATATAAAAGAGAGTTGGCCTCTGATCAAGTAAATAGTACACAACATGTGAAAAGAGTTTCAACATACTAATCACGACATCAGGTGATGCCTTGAACTATTATCGGGTAGTGAGAGCATACAGATCTTCTTGACTGGTACTTGAGCCAGCTAGTGTACCCTTTGGTACTGAAGCTGATAACGAGCTAACAAGAAAATTGTTTTCCACAGAGGAAACCTTGGCCAATGGATAATTCTTAATCATGTGCCCTGGCTGACCACAATAGAAGCAGTTGTCCTTTCCTTCATCATAGTAACTCTGATGCAATCGACAATAAAATCTGCAGAGAGGATAGGATTGAGCTGACTTGGCCCCACTAGCCTGAGTTTGGGAGCCTTGCGCCCTAAAGTTGTCACCACTATGAAAATACTTATCACCCGATGGCTTCGAGTAGGGAGCACTAGCTTTTGAGTAAGACCCCAAATTGCCCCAATTATTCTTAGGGAACTTTCTACCATCCTTGCCACTTTGCTATTATCACCACCCTGCTAAAAAAATTGAACTTCTTGATTTTTTTGTCCCCTAACTCAGCCTGCTTTCCCTAACTCACCCTACTCAGAAAATTTGAACGTCTTAATTTTTCTCTCTCCTAACTCAACCTGTTTTCCCTTCTCTTTCTCAACATGCTGCATGTACACAACCAACCTGGAGATGTCCATGTCTTTGTTCAACAAGGCAGCCTTACTATCCAAGATTAAGTCTCTAGAAAAACCAAAAGCAAACTTTCTCATTCTATCCCTCATGCTAGAAATGAACTCTGGAGCATACTGAGATATCAGGTGAAACTTCAAGGTATAATATTTTTCTGACATCTTGTCTTGCTTCAGATTTACAAACTATTCTTCCTTTGCCTTCCTCAACTCCTGAGGAAAAAATCAGTATAGAAAAGCATTAGAAAAATCCTCCCACAAAGATAACTCAGCATTGTCACCCCTTAACTGATCCCATTCCTCATACAATTGGTACACCACATTTGTTAGTTGATAGGCGGAAAACTCCATGCCATCCATATTAATGGCAGGCATAACACGGAAGATCTTTTCCATATCATCTAGAAAACCTTGAGGGTCCTCTTTAACCTTAACACTAGTAAAGGTTGGGGGTTTAACCCTATAAACTAGACAACCCTTGTGGCCTCACAAGATATAGTAATAGAAAACACCATGCTCAGACTGAGAAGCTACCAACTGTGTCAAAATATGAATAGACTAATGAAACTCAACATTTGTCATTTCAGCCTAAGGAACTCGAGAAGGACTGGAGGGGACTGGTGGAACTCCAGAAGGATAATCAGGAGCTGGACCTCTAGACCAGGCTGAACCACATAAGTATAATGTGTCCTATCAATATTGTCCATGGGTAGGACAGAGGAGTTTTTGTAAGCTTCAAATCATTGAAGAGGAAAGATCTAAAAGGTGAACAAATGAGAATTAGAGAAGATTCAGGACCTTAGACTCTACATCCAAAAAAAGAACACAAGAAAGAGAAACATTCCTAAATGCCTTGTAGACTCCCACTTATGAGAGTGGCATGATACACACCCTTAAAAGAGACTCTATTCGACACTGGTTTCTGGACTCTAAATTGACCATGAACCTAGGGCTCTGATACAATTCTGACATAACCCAAATGAGGACCTAGTCAAGTAGGGCATCCCAAGTCCTACCGGGATCGGAGACCACCGTTAATACCCAACTAGTAACCTCTCTATACCCTATGTCAGATGAATTTTTAACATACACAAAGGTAAAATAATAATAATTTAATGATATTAAATAAAGTTGACAACCGTGACCAACTAGTCACAACCAAATATCCAAACATTACCAATCCCAATGCCAATACCTATACAAAGGTTGACACCAATACCAACACTGCCCATGGCCATAGTAGTCCGACAAAGCCTCTATCCAAAATCAATGAACATCCGATCGGGGCATGTCCCCACCATAGCCAAAATTTGATCCAAAGAAATAAAAATAATAAAAAGAAGTTCATGGCATGAAATGGTGTCTTCTGGAGTATGAAAGCTCACCACTTTAGTCTGACACAAAGATATCCCTGAATCCAAGTCACTGAGTAGGAGGAATGGTGGTATGGCTGGTTCCTGTATCGCATGGGATACAATGCCCGAAGACGATTAGCAAAGTGAAAGCTAGCTTTTACTCTGGGATATGAAAAAATAATGCTAGTATTAAAAAACAAAGTCAAATAATCATATGCAATCACATATATACCATGTTAGGATAGGGAACAAGGTTCAACATGTATTTAAAACCTTTACCTAGGCTATGTATCTTTGTCGTCCTATCACCACCCACGGGCTATATAGGTTAAGCTCCCCTGCTAAAGTGGCCCTAGTGCGTGTAGCTGCATATACTAGAGAAAAAATTTGGGTAACTAGTACATCCCCCAAAATATAAAGTGTGTCATCACGCACACGATCACCATGACCAAACATTATATAGGAAAACATGAATTTCCAGATTTGGTCCCCCTCAAGACATCCACATTCCACGACATTACTACACAACCCCCTTAAAGCCCATATTAAAACCATTTACACCTTCCAACTATTTTCCAAAGAGTCTTTTAAGTAGGAATTAACTGTTGGTATCATCACACCAAATGAGAGCTTCCAAGTCTATTCCAACCATGCCATATAAAACCATTAAGCCAAAATTAGAATCCACTATTTCCAATTAAACCAAGACCATGGCCACCAAGGACTTTCCAAAGCATTTAAAATGAACCAGACCAATTTAGGTTCCATTACCACATATGCAATGAAAAGGTTTCAAGAATAGTCAAACTATGTGACAGAATTATTCTTATTGGCATTTTAATAAATGGGTTTAGGGCACATAAGTTTCAAAATCATAACCAAGTAATTTGGGGAATCTATAACACCCCAAAATCCATTTATTATTACCATGCATTCCATAATGTTCAAAATCATGTTGAGATAAGGAAAAACCATAATTAAACCATGAGAAACATTATTCAACCATAAACATCCAAACACCCAACCATTATGTCAAAACCATAACAATATTATGAAAACCAGACATTAAAACATATACTCCTTGTAAAATAACAATAAGGGAGGAGTATCATGACTTAGACTCCACGAAAGATAGAGAAAAACCACCCTTGAAATCCTTAATTGATTATCTTGAAGGAACCCTAGAATCTTTCTTGAAAAAAGAGATTGAAAGAGATTTTATGAATGTTTGATAGGGAATTATCGGTTAATGAAGTCCCTAAAGGTGTTTTATGTCGTGGTATCAAAAGGAGTTAAAGGGGGAGATGTCTAGAATGTCCCAAACTTAAAACTATAAAAATACCACATGTGGTTATGAGTCAACCCTGTGAATCATGACAATAACATATGACTCATGCCATTGAGTCGTCATCAAGATAGTGAGTTGGATACCTACACACTATCAACCATACGACTCCATAACCCTGAATCGTGACCTGACCATAGGACTCGTATGGTCTAGTTGTAACTAAGACAAAACCCAAGGGATAGGACACTAGACAACATATAACTTCACCAGACAACTTGTAACCTATCCTCATGGCTCTTAGAGAGCAACTCATACTCAGAGCCAAGTAAAGCCACTATGTTTCTGATTTGATGAAGGGTCATCCTAACGTTCCATCACCACACCTAGTGACCCATACCACCAAGTCGTAACCTTAATGGAAACCCAACCACTATCCAAATGACTCCTTATGATTTGGGTTACCTGACCTGTACCTTTACAATACGACTCGTATGATAAGTCAGTACAAGGACAGTAAGCTCAAAGAGCACGAAATTCTCTCCTACTTGGATAATTCATCCTCGAATAATGGAACATGGCATTCACTAGAACTATATAAACCCCTAAAATCTCAACTCTTACCTTTAAATAAGTTAGATAATAAAGATGTTATAAATAACACATGCCTTATGCATGAATTTTTGAAGCGGAAAACAAGAATGGATATTTGGACTTTATGTCCTTTTTATCTTCCCAAGTAGCCTTTTTATCCTCGTGGTTCCTCTATACAACCTTCAGCGAAGCTATATCCTTGGTCCCATAACCGACGAACCTACTGATCCAAGATTTCAAACTAGACTTTCTCGTAAGATAAGGAGTTCAAGATACTAAAATCCTTGATAGGTAGAATTTGTAACAGATCACCCATACACTTCCTCATCATAGAAAAAAGGAACACCTATTGAATGAAGCTCAAACTAGAATATATCTCCAACTCATACGCAATATTTCCTAAACTTCTCAAAACAAAGTACGGACCAACATACCTGGAGACACCTTCAAGAATACTCTATACCCAACCTAAAACTTCAACTTTCTATGCCTCACATCCGCATAGAACTTTTGGCGACTTTGGGTAGACATAATCCAATCCCGTATCACCTTCAACATAGCTTGGTGGACAAATTTCAGGCTAAACATCTCCACCTCACCAACCTCAAACCACCCAATAGGAGACGTAAACCTCCTACTATACAAACCTTCAAACAGAGCCATCCCAATGCTAAAGTGGTAGCTATTATTGTAGGCAAATTCTATAAGAGGTAAATACTCAACCCAACCACCACTATAGTAAATCACGAAATCTCAAAGCATATCCTCTGCGTCTGGATGGTGCTTTCTGCATTCCAATTTGACTTTAGGTGGAAAAAAGTACTAAGACTTACCTTAGTCCCCAAATCCATTTGAAACGACCACCAAAACTGTGAAAAAAATTACATACTACAATCCAAGATGATAGAAATAGGTACCCCATACAATTTCACAATTTATTGGAGGTATAATGTTTCATAATTCTCAGTTGAGAAATTAGTCCTCACTTACAAATAGAGAGCAAACTTTATCATCATATCCACAGTGACCCATACTGAATAAAATTAATTCTGAGACCGAGTTAGACGAGTAACAAAATCTATATTGATCACTTCCCACTACACACAAGCAACTCAATTTCTTTATACAATCCTCCAGGCTTGATGTCCTCAACCCATACTTGTTGGCACACCATGCATTTAACCACAAAACTAGGCATATCCCGCTCTATATTATTACACTAATATATCTACTTAATGTCATGATACAGTTTTGTCGAACCAAGATGAATAGCATACTACAAATCATGGGCCTCAGCTAAGATCCTCTTTCGTAAACTATCAATGTTAGGAACACTTAATCTCTATTGGTACCGCAAAGTACCATCACCACTAATCTAGAAGGCCATCACCTTCTACCCACCTACATCACTATTGATCCTCATCAAGACTAGATCTAATACTTACTTCTCCTTCATTTCAGCACCAAGTGATGATTCTGTCACCTCATATACAAACACCCCTCCATCCTCACAGTAAAAGAGACAAACTCCAAGGTTATCTAAATGGTGAATATCCCTTACCAACTATCGTTTCTCCTTATCCACATGAGCTAGACTCTTTATCGATAATCTACTAAGAACATCAACAACCACATTATCTTTACTTGGATGGTACTGAAGACTCATGTCGTAATCCTTGAGTAACTCAAGCCAATCCTTTGCCCGAGGTTAAGATCTTTTTTAGTAAACACATATTGTAGGTTTTTATGATCAGAAAAGATATCCATATACACCCTATACAAATAGTGATGCCTAATTTTTAATGCGAATACCACAGTTAGAAATTCTAAGTCACGAGTCAGATAATTCTTCTCATGCACCTTGAACTGTCTAAGTGCTGCATAAAAATGCAACCAATCCCCATATAGGACACATCACAATAGATCATAAACCTATTTGTGCCTTCAAGAAAAGTCAAAACTAGAGTCGAAGTTAGATTATCCTTAAGCTTCTTAAAACTACCCTCACAAGCATCAGACCATAGGAACTTTACCTTCTTCTGTGTCAACTTAGTCAATGGGGCATCTATAGAAGAAAAATTGTCTACTTGGGCCATTTTATTTATGAAAACATAAATAACATGAGTACCCAAAACAAGATTAATCTCAAACTCAATCTCCCTATTGGTAGGGACACCGGGAAGACCTTGGGAAATTTATTAACCATCGAAACAAAATGCAAAGAAGGATCCTCCGAGTTAGACCCGGACAATATAATGGACACATTTCTTGGAGATTAATCTCCGAGATCTAAGATATGATATAAACTTCCCCATATGATCTTGAGAACCATCCTCCAACTTAATAACCAGCTCATTAGGGAACTTAAATATGAATTTACAGGTTCTACAGTTTAGACGCATAGTATGAGTGCAACAAATCCATCCCCTATATGACATCAAAATCCACCATGTCTAATTTAACCAGATCTACCATAATTTCCCGATCACTGAAAAATATCACACAACCTTTATAGTCTCTTCTAGCCACCACAAAGTCACCTACTAGGGTAGAAACAAAAAAAGGGTTCAAAATAAACTTGGGACCAAAACCAAAATGCACAGCCAAAAATAGGGTCATATAAAAGAGAGTGGACCTATGATAAAGTAAATAGTACACATAACTGGAAAAGAGTTTCGACATACCAGTCACAATATCTGGTGATGGCTTAAACTCCTATCGAGTATTGAGATCATAGTGACAGTTTAGACCAGTGGCAAAGCTAGACGATGTACCTTTTGGTGTCATAGCTAATAAAGAGGAAACCAAAACCTTGTTTGCCCCAGAGGTAACCTTGGACACAGGACAGTTCTTAATTATATGCCCTGACTAACCATAGCTGAAGCATATGTCCTTTCCCTCATCATAGTAACCCCGATGAAATCGACCATAAAATCTACAGAAAGGATTTGATGGAGCTGACTGGGCCCCACTAGCTTGATTTGGGAACCTTTTTCCCTAAAATTGCTGCCACCATAAAAATGCCTATCACTCGATGGCTTTTGGCAGGGAGCACTAGTCCTAGAGTAAGAACCCAAATTGCCCTACTTCTTCTTAGGCCATTTTCTACCATCCCTACCACTTTGTTGTTGGACACCACCCTACTTAGAAAATTTGAACATTTTGCTTTTCCTCTCCCCTAACTCAGCCTGCTTTCCCTTCTATTCCTCAATGTATTTTACATACACAACCATCCAGGAGATGTATATGTCCTTGTTCAATAAGACAGCCATACTTTCCAAGATTAAATCTCTCGACAAATCGGAAGAGAACTTCCTCATTCTATCCCTCATGCTAGAAACCAACTCCGGAGCATACCAAGATATTTAGTGAAACTTTAAGGCATACTCTTTGACCCACATCTTGACTTACTTCATATCAACAAACTCTTCCACACTTGACTTCCTCAAGACCTAATGAAAGAAATAGTCTAGGAAAGAATTAGAAAGATCCTCCCATAAAAATGACTCAGCATGGTCACTCCTTGACTGATACCATTCTTTGTACAACTAGTATGCCACATCCTTTAGTTGATAGCAGGAAAACTCCATGCCCTCCATATTAGTGGCATGCATAACATGAAGGATATTTTCTATCTCATATAGAAAACCTTGAGGATCCTCTTTAACCTTAACAATAGTAAAGGTCGAAGGGTTCAACCTCATAAACTGGCCAACCCATGTTGCCTTAGAAGATAGAGTAACAGAAAACACCACGCTCAGACTAAAGCTACCAACTATAGCAATATATTAATATACTGACAAAACTCAACATTCATCACTTTAGCCTAAGGAGCTCGAGAAGGACTGACAATCAGGAACTGGACCCCTAGACCAGGTCTAGACCCTATAAGTACAATGTGTCCCATCAATATTATCCTCGGGTGGACAAAAGAGTTTTTGTAAGTTTCATATCATGGATGAGGCATGATCTAAAAAGTGAACAAAAGAGAATTAGAGAAGATTTCAGGACCTTAGACTCTTTATCTCATAAATAGAACACAAGAAAGAGAAATATTGCTAAAAGCCCCGTAGCCTCTCCTTTATGAGTATGACATGCTACACACCCTTAAAAGAGACTCTATTCGACACGGCTTTGTGGACTCCCAATTGACCATGAACCTTGGGCTCTGATACTAATTGACGCGACTCGAACCAAGGCCTAGTCTTGTCGGGCATCTCAAGTCCTACCAGGACTAGAGACAACCCCCAATACCCAATCATTGACTTCTCTGTACCCTATATTTGATGAACTTTGAACATATAACAAGAGAAAAAAATAATATTTTAAAGATATTAAATAAAGCTACAACCATAACAAAATATTCACAACCAAATATCCAACCATTACCAATCCAATGCCAGTACCAATACCAAGGATGACACCAATACTTACACTACCCATGCCCATAGTAGTTCGACAAATCTTCTATCCAGAATCAATGAACATATGGTTCACACATGCCCCTGACCATAGACCAAAACCGATCCAAAGAAATAACAATAATAAAAAGAAGTACATGGCATAAAATGGAGTCTTAAAGAGTATGGACGCTCACCACTTTTGTCTGAATCAAAGATGTCCCTAAATTCAAGTCACTGAGCAAAAGGAATGGTATTATGGTTGGTTCATGCATCACATGGGGATACAATGTCCGAAGATGGTTAAAGGAGTGAACACTAGTATGTATTTAGGGAAAAGAGAAAGTAATTCCAATAATTCAAAACCAAGTAAAATAACCATATGCAATCACATATATACCGTGTTGGGATAGGTAAAAAGGTTTATCCTGTATTTAAAACCTTTACTTGGGTTATGTAGACCTGCCATCCTAAAACCACCCACGGGCTATATAGGTTTAACTCTCTTTCTTAAAGGCCCCCAATGTGTGTAGCCGCATGTACCAAAGAAAAAAACCTGGGATGGCTAGCACATCCCCCAAAATATAAAGTGTGTCATTATGCACGTGGTCACCATGACCAAACATCATATCGACAAACATGAGTTTCCATTTTTGGTACCCCCGGGATCTCCATCTTCCTCGACTTTGCTACACCCCCCCTTTTAGTCCATATTAAAACTATTTACTCATTCCAACTATTTACCAAAGAGTTTTTGAAGTATGCATTAACTGTTGATATCGTCTTGAAAAAATTAGATCTTACAAGTCTATTCCAACCATACCATATAAAACCATTAGGCAAAATTAAGACCCTACCATTTCAAATTAAACCAAGACCATGGCTACCAAAACCTTTAAAAACCTTTTAAAATCAACTAGACCAATTTAGGTTCCATTACTATTTATGCAATGCAAAGGTTATAATAAAAGTCAAACTATGTGACAAAATATTCTCATTGGCATTTTAACAAATGGGTTGAGGGGACATACGTTTCAAAACCAAAACTAAGTATTTTGGGGAATCCAGAACACCTCAAAATCTATTTACTATTACCATGCATTTCATATTGTTAAAAATCATGTTGAGATAAGGAAAAACCACAATTAAACCATGAGAAACATTATTCAACCATGAACATCCAAAACCCCAACTATTATATCAAAACCATACTAATATTATCAAAATGAAATATTAAAATACATTCTCTTTGTAAAAATAACAATGAGGGAGGAGTAACATAACTTAGACACAAAGGAAGATGGAGAGAAACCACTCTTAAAAGCCTTAATTTATTATCTTAGAGAAATCTTAGCCTCTTTATTGAATAGAGAGTTTGAGAGAGATTTTAAGAGTGTTTGATTGGGAACAATAGGTTAATGAAGTCCCTAAAGGTGTTTTAAGTTGTTGTATCAAAAAGAATTAAAAGGGAAAATGTCCAGAATGCCCCTCACTTAGAATTGTAAAAATACTGCAGGTGGTTATGAGTCGACCCCGTGACTCATGACCATAACATACGACTCGTACCATTGGATTGTCACAAGATAGTGAGTTCGACTCCCATACACTATCTACCATATGACTCCATAACCCGCTCTCATGACTTGACCATATAACTCATATGGTCTAGTCATAACAAAGACAAAACACAAGAGATTGGACATTAGATAACATAGGACTTCACCTCATGACTCGTAACCTATAATCATAGCTCTCAGTTATCCACTCATACCCAGAGCTAAGTCAAGTCACTAAGTTTCTGATTTGATAAAGGATCATCCTAACAACCCATAACTACACCTAATGACCTATACCACTAAGTCATAACCATAACAGAAACCCAACCACAATCCACTAGACTCCTTATGATTTAGGTAACCTAACCCGTACCCTTACCATATGACTCATATGATGAGTAGTTACACGGACAGTGAGCTTAAAGCTTAGGAAATTTCAAAGTACCAAAACACAGTGTATTTCAGAGGGTTACTATAGGTTTTGGGGGTATTTTTAGATATGATGTCTTCAATTGTGTTCAGAGTGTTGAAGATTTGATATAGTTGATATTATTTGAGGCTCATAGCTTCAGATTCTCTTTTCAACCGAGGACAGCTAAGATGTATAAGAATTTGAGGTAGCATTAACAATGGAGTTATATGAAAAGATATGTAGAAGATTTCATAGCTCATTGCCTATGTTTTCAGTAAGTGAAGGTCGAGTATCAGAGGCCTAGTGTCCTGAATCAAAGATTACCTATTTGTGAGCAGAAGTGAGAGTAGATGACTACGGACTTTTTCATGATGGTATTTGGATCATTGTATATCTATTGAACAAATTGGCATAGTTCTTTACTATTTATATGTCCTTCTGTGATGAGAAGTTCTCTCGTACATATGTTTATGAGATAGTCTTCTTGATAATAGGAGTACCTATATCTATTATTTGAATTAGTGGCTCAGTATGTACTTGTAGCATCTTGAGGGATTTTTTGGAATAGTTGGGTACTCAGTAACTGAAGAGGTGGTTGCTTAAGTGTCTAAAATGTCACTTTAGAATCCAAGGTTGGTCCCTTTATAACCACTACAATGGATGCTTGAAAGCTTTAGCAGATGTTTCTTAAGAAATATGTTATCCGTTAAAGCGGATGTTGGCCGAGTACAAGAATTGAATAAGTGACATTATACCGCTCTAGCGATGACTTCTTAATCATTCAAGTAATCGATTGAGAATTAACCATAGTTACCTCACCTAATTTTTATCCATCTTCTCCAAGTCTTATAAGCCATAAAATCCTAGAGAGTGTAGAAAATTAGAATATTAATCCTTGGGTTATTGTGGGGTGTTTCGATCTTTGTATAGTTATTTCCTTAGCATAATTCTTGTATGTTTTTGTCTAATTATTAATTTAATTCTCTAACTTAGTCATAAATCCCTAGTTCCTTGTTAGGCTTATTTTAATATCGTGTGAGCTCAAAATTTACCCAATCTTGAGGGTAAATGATCCTTCAGTATAAGGGGACATATTTATAATTTCAATATTAAGATTCTTCAAGTAGGGCCCTCATAGGGTTTTGAATTGATTTTGGACTCTAAGCATAAGAATTCAATATGGGTATCATTAATTTAGTATTACTGTATAAATTCTTATTATGATAGTATAGCAAAATGTAGAGGCTTCTCAAAAGGGAAAATCTCAAATTTGGAGGACTTTATTGGGCATTCTTTGGCATCAAGGTAGGATAGGCTTACTTTCTTCTTAGATTGAACTTAATTATGATATGGGCATGATATTATTCAAGCCATAGGTTGGGAACTAAAGTCTTAAACGTATATTTTGTGAAATTTTGATTACTTAACTGGTTAGTGAGCCGTATTTAAGTGGACTGATCTAACTACCCATTACTTATGTTAAATTGCTACCCTAGGACTTGATAAAACTTAATTGGTACCCTGTATTGGGATTTTGGAACTTTAGCCTAGCTTGGGGTAGTAATTGCCTTAGAATGAACTTTTGGGGGATAGAAATGGGCCCCCTGACCTACTTTAGGTCAAGAAGACAAGTATCTATTTATAGACTTAGGAGGCCTTCTTTTGTTATTCTGTTTATCTTCTTGAGTCGGAGGAGGATTTAGACATATTTTGATGTTCTCAAGGTTGTACCCTGGATTTATTAAGATCATTTTGAGTCCAGTAATTATAATATTTAGACCAATTCAAGTCTGGTATCTATGATGATATTATTATTTATTCAAGTTCGGTATTCATGATATTTTTTTTAGTTCAAATTCGGTATGTGATATATTATTCTCAATTTGAGTCAGGCATTGAGGTTATTCATGATGGTTATGAAACTGTTTGAGTCCAGAGTTTATGGTATGAGGGGATCCGCTATTACGATTTTGAAATTCGTATATCTTTTGCGCATTATTGTAGTATTTCCTTCTTTATTCCATCCATTGGGCATATAGGGGCCCAATTGGGTTAATTATTCTTGTTTTCATTTTCTAAGTTTATGAGGGCCTAGTTATACTATAGTTAGTTGCTTTCTTGTTGAAATTATTTACTCGGTTTATTAATTTTAGTATTTGAAACAGGATTCTAGGTTTTCCCTTTTTTCCTAACTTTAGTTATTATCTCACATCATATTGTGCCTATATTATGATTTAGTCAATAGATCATTGATGCCTACTAAGTACCCATTGTTTTGGTACTCATACTATACTTCTGCATCTATTATGGAGTAGATTTAAGTACTAGTTGTCGCCATTAATGTTGTCTTACTGGTTGTCGGATTACAAAAATAAGGTAAGATTTTAGAGTCGAGGTGACTTTATCTCTTTCTTCCATTAATGGATGGTCATTCTATTTAAGGCTATTGTATATTTGATAGTGATATTAATCTGATTCTTTTGCTAGAGGTTATCTTGCCGGCTTACTAAGTCATGACATGTTTTACTCTTTTCCTTATGTATCTTTAATTATGTTGTTATCCTTATATTTGATGGATTGTAATCTAATTACTAACATAATACTGACACTTATCCTATTTTCCACCAATATGACCATTACTTGTCATTTTGGGCTACAGTTTTATAACGCCTCAAAAATCTATCCTGAGACGTCATACGGTGCTTGGAACCACAAGTGATCCCAAGCTAACACATAAACTAGCATACTATTAAGCAACTGAATTATCACATAATAAATAACTGTTCTATTGTGCGTAAACATAATCATACTAAAGATAAAAAATAGATACAATACTGATAAATCTTTATAATCTGATAAATCTGAAAGATGAAACTGAAATTTACATTACTGACTCTAACTGACATCTATGAGGTGTCTACTATACTGACTATAGATAGTTGGGATATGCCTCCAACTACCACAAATCAATACACATGGAAAATAAATAAACTGTGCACGAACTAAAACTTTCTGGAGTTCTAGAAATAGGAGAACTCATCACCTAATAGCTGGAATCTACAACTGTCTGACTATGATATGTAGACCACAACTAGTACCGACATTATGAGAAATGTAGCCACACAGATGTATATGTGGATCAATACTTCTGGAATGTATTGAGTATACAGGGCTAAATGGAATAAGTAAAACTTATTTCATACGTAATCGTAAAACATAGATGCTAAGTATAAGTAGACTCACTAATAGGCTGGAATAAATTGAAAACTGATATATCTTAAAGCATGAGTGACAAACATTCTCTGATAAGATGGTGAATCTCTACACTTAGCTTCTGTAAAACTCTACTTTAATAATAGAAGTACAACTGAAGCTGAATACTAGGCATGTAGAACTGGACTATACTTAGTCTGAATAACTGGACCGAAACTGTAGAATATTATGAATATGAGAGAGGAACTGACTGAGTAACATGAGGTAACTAAGCATGAATTCATAAAGACTATTTTATCTGAGAATGCAAGACCAAGCACATAACATGATTCTAAAATAGTTTATAAACTGAGGTACTGGAATACTGATAATTTAATAACTGATAATTGTACGCGATGGTTAAGCAAACTTGAAACTGAACTAAATTACTGATCTGATTACCGGACTGGGACTGGGACTAAGACTATAACTGAGACTATATACTAAGTTCTGATAACTGATTAACTGATATCTGAGTTTACTGATACTGTATTACTGATAAATAGGTGACTGTATCTAACAGTCCTATTTCTATTGAACTATGCTGAGTTTCGTACTGAGCTGAGTTACTGTATCTGATAGTCCTGAATCTGTAGAACTGAACAGAGTTCTGTACTGAGTCTAAAACTATAACTGTAGGAAGTAATCATCTAACTGACATGCCATCTCTAAACTAATTGGGGTCCAACCTATAACCTTAGTTAGAAGGGTGTCATACCGTTCCATGGGTAAAGATAACTGAAGAGATACCCTCATATGGCATGTACACTAATGAGAACAGTGGAACCCTTAACTGATATGTTAAAACAACTCATCAAATCTCATCTAGTAGGTTTGATGTCTCAATCTATGCTAGCTACATAGTTCTGGAATGGAAGGATTGCTTTTAAGGATCACACCCTCTATTGGAAGGTGAATCCCCATCCTTGGGTTAACTAGGTGTTGATTCCTACTCCTAACTGAATAAACATTGAACTAATTTCCTTTTTAACACTAGGCTTGACTAAACTATTGCTGATCATACTATTTAACTGAGCTGAACTGAGTTTACTGAGATTCGTTGACTGATGGAAATATTACTGAATTCTTTTAAATGACTAAATACTATAGACGTCTGAACTAAATACTAAATACTTCTGAGGTATGAACTGAATACTAAATACTACTGAGGTCTGAACTAAATACTGAACTACACTAAACTGATACTAATTTTACTAAATTTTCCTGAGTTTTGTAATTGGCTGAATTCTATTGAGTTCTGTAACTGACTGAGGATACTACTGATCGTGACATGACTGAGACTATTCTGTAACTGACACTAACTCTAGGTAAGAAGCTAAATTGTTGGGTATTAAATGACCTTAGGACTCGATAGCATGAAAGTAAAGCATGCCATAATCATAATAGCATAACAATAGTCAATTATTAATAATGCTTTCATTTAGACATTTTATCAAACACTTGGAGGATATGGACTTGTACATGGATGAGAATACATAGTAACATGTCATGATTACCCTATTCAATCCACATGAGCATTATATAAAGAACAGGGATATTAATACTTGAACATGGGAATATCTTAAAACATGGGAGCATAGCATGGTTTCATAACCAACCCGCGAATTGGGGAATTACATGAAATTCACTTAAAATATGACATGTCCATTTCATCACAACATGTAAGGATCAAACATGTGGGAAAACATGAACTTAAAAGATGGAAATATTTCTAATTATCTTGAATATAGGATCCACTATGAAATTGAACTAAAACTCTAAGGACATGATATGTAAGACTTTGTTCAAAATCATTCTTGTAGGCATTTCATCAAACACTTGAAATTCATGGTTTAGGCTAAGCATGGGAATAGTTAAAATAGTAGTAATAGCATGATTCACCTCTAAAATCACCATTTAGGGCAGAAATTTAGCAAACAATACCATTCAAACATGTGAGGTTTAATATCACCCACAATTTCATGGAAACATGATGTAAGCTTGAGATTCATGAAAACTTATAAACCAAATCATGACTTTAAAATTGAAATTTGAGTTTTGGGCTCCATGGGTGAAAGAGGCCCCATGGATGAACTCCCACACACCTCATTTTTTCTTGAATTGTGAAGAAAGCTTGAATCTTGGAATGTTGAATGATGAACTTGTGAAAGAAACTTCATTCTTGATTTTTCTTGAAGGTTTATTGGACTAGGAAAGTTAAAGCTTGGATTCTTGAAGAAATATTGAATTCAAATCATAAATCCTTTAGTTCTTGAGAGAAAAGTTGAACTTTGTTCATAGTGGAAAAAGAGGACGGTTTATGTGAGTTTTGATGATGAAAAATGGGCAAATAATATCCTTTGGGGTGTTATAAATCCTCCATTGGACGTTTGGGGTTGAGGGGAAAGGACCAAAGTTCCCCTTGACCCCTAAGAAGCTAAAACTCTGGGGGAATATACCCCGCGTCGTGACCCCTAGTTGGTTCAAGTAGCCCTCTCGACGCCACCCCTATTTGGGTCAATTAGCCCTCGCGTTGCGAGGCTATCGCGACCCCTTACTGCCTCCCACGAAAAACTGCATAACTTTTTACTCAAGTATCAGATTTTGGCAAATTGGTATCGTTAGAAAGCTAATTCAATTATATATAATTTTTTGGGTCTTGAGATGAAAAATTCAACATATATAAAAAGTTATAAATGTTTAAAGTTGACCCTTATAGAATTGAATATCATACTTTGTACGAATAAAAGGATCTTAGCTCAACTTCGCTCTAAATGATTTCTATGAACATTTTTAACCTCATGAGAATTTCACACACTAGTATAAGGATCATAAAAATTATATTCACATGAGAATCACTCGGATTATAACTTATACAAGTAAGAATGATGGTTCAAAGACTAGCCCAAAAATGTCGGATATTACAAGATTGGCTTAACTAATGGCAGGCTAAATTAGGTTCCATCATTACTCGGGAAATTGGGTCATGACACCCTTCTTGCCAAATGTCATTACACCCATCATGGGTGATTCCTTCAAATGCACCTTCTCTTATTTTTCAAGCTTCACATCTCTCACCTTGTTTTTTGTATGTACTTTTTGTTGGCTCTGGGATGCTATGATATTTTCTTGTATGAGCTGTACTTTTCCATCAAATCCTTGAGTATGAAATTAACCCATGGCTCACTTCAAATTCATCAAACCACCTAATTGGCGACCTATACCTCCTACTATATACGGGCTCAAAAGGATTCATATATCTAAGGTAGAGTGGTAGATCATATTGTAGGAAAATTAACACAATAGTAAGTACTTGTCCCCACTGAAATCCGAAGTCCATAACATAAGCTAGAAGCATATACTCAATAACTTGTATAATTCACCCTGACTGGTCATCGGTGTGAGGATGGAAAGTTTTACTTTGGTTTAACCTAAAACTCAATTCTGATTGAAACCTCTCCCAAAAATTGATGGTGAACTGACTACCTCTATATGACACAATAAAAACTAGTACCCCGTGTAAACTTGCAATCTCTTTCACAAAGATCTTTGCCAACTTAGCGTTAATATAATCTACTCTTACTTGAATGAAGTGAGCTGACTTGGTTAATAATTCTAAAATGACCCATATAGAGTTGTATTTCCTCAGTGTTTTAGGAAGCCTACCACATAATACATGGTTATTTTTTCCCACTTTAATTCTAGAATGGGCATTCTCATTATGCCACCACGTTTTCTATTTTTATATTCGAATTGCTGGCAGTTTTAACACGTGGTAAAGAAATCCATAATGTCATTCTTCATTCTTCGCCACCTCAAATGTGGTATCAAGTCTCTATACATATCTTTAAAAACTTGATATATATAGTACTTGGAGTTGTGATCCTTATCTAGAATAGTTGAAATTAAATTATCTACACGGGTTACACACAAGTATCCCCGAATTCTCAATAATCCCTTATCATCAAGAACAGATTCTCTACTCCTTACCCTACAATAAATTTTCCCTGAGATTTCTTATCTTTATTTATTTAAACTGCCTGCTCTTGATTTGATCAAAGAACATGGACTTGACTACCACTAGTGTTAATATTATCCCTTTGCTAGACTCTTGCAATATCAGAAAACCATTATCCAAATATTGTACCTCTCTCACCAGTGGGAGCCTTGGCACTTCTAGCCATGATAAGCTCTCCATGCTCACTGGATTCTGGCTTAGTGTGCCTTTCACCACATTGACCTTACTTTGGTGATATAGAATTGATATTTAATAATATTTGATTATCTCAATCCACCTTCTCTAATTAGGTTTAAATCTTTTTTGGGTGAAAAAATGCTAAAAATTGTGATGGTCGGTGAAGTAGTGTCTTCAAATCATCAAAGCAAACACTATGGATGTCAATCTTATTTTTTCTCATAAGGCTTTAGTCTCCTTGAAGCGTAAGCAATCACCATCTAATTTTGTATGAAAATAACACATTAACATAACTGTGAGCTATCAAAATATACAATGAAATCCTCACCTTCAATGAAAAATTAGTGAAATTAGAGTTGAAGTCCATATGTTTTGTGATTTTGAAAGCTCTCCTCGCACTTGTCATCCTACACTAATAGAACTACCTTCTAAGTAAGGTGGGTTATAGGCAAATTAATGGCAGTAAACCCCTTAATAAATCTATGGTAGTAACTGGACAACCCCACAAAACTCTAGATTTTTGTCACATTCATTACTCTATACCAATTCCTAACATCTTCTACCTTCTATGAGTCTACCATAATCCTTTTATTAGAACCCATGTTCCCTATAAAAGACACCGAATATAGCTAGAACTTACCCTTAGAATGTTTAGAATATAATTGCTTCTCCTTAATAAACTCTCACATCATACACAAGTAAGCTTCATGCTCCTCTACTCTTTTAGAGTAGACTAACATTACATCGATGAACACAAACACGAATGAATCCAAGAACGATTTCAACACCTCTTTCATTGGACTCTTGAAATCCACCCGAACATTGGTAAAGCCAAACGACATAACTAGAAACTCATAGTGTCCATACAGGTCGAAAAAGTAGTCTTTAGGATATCCTCCTCCCAAATCCTGAGCTGATAATAACCAAATGTCAAATCTATTTCGGAGAACACTATAGCTCCGTGAAACTGGTCAAATAGGTTATCCATTCAAGTTCATAAGGATATTTATTGTGAATGGACACCTTATTCAATTGGTTGTAGTCTATGCACACCTTCATGCTACCATCCTATTTTGCAAAAATAACACAGATACAACCCAAGGGAAACTATTTGGGAGAAAAAACCTTTTTCTAAGAATTTTTGTAATTGAGATTTCAACTCTCTCAACTCTGTTGGTGCTATACAATTGGGAGGGATAGTGGTGGGTCATGTTTCAGGCTTTAAATATATACAAAAATAACCTCTCAATATAGAGGCATAACTGGAAGATCATCATGAAACATTCTAAGAAATCACATACCATTGAGACTGATGCAATAGGAGGAAGTACAGATTGTCTTCTCAAAGGTGGGCCAAAAACATCCTATACCCTCTTCTTACTGTTTTTTGGGCATAAAGAACTGACACCATTCTTATAAGAGTAGGCTTAAGGTACCCTCCCTCTTTAACTTATCCATCCCAGACATAACTATAGTGATAATTTTAGCATAACAATCAAGAATGGCATAATAGGGAGACACTTAACTCATCCCTATAATGAAATCAAATTCCTCCATATATAGAATCACTAAGTCTGCCAAAGTCTATCCCATAAACATAACAAGAAACATGAGTTTCACCTGATAAGTATATACATAAAAGTATCACGATATTCACAGTTTAAATCCTAGCCAAAACAAATTATGCACATACATAATAGAAGGTAGAGAAAATATCAAACAATATATAAACCATATGATCACAAACTATAATACTACATGTGATCACCGCACGATAAACTTCTACTTTAGGACAATCTAAAATAGTATAAAAATAAGAATTATCACCACCCTGACCTCCACCTCTACTAGCATGAGTACCATTATAACCAACTTTTCCTTTACCCTAGTTGGCCTTTTGCCACCCCTTCCTAAATCCTGACATCACTCCTACATTATGGATGACCCTACCATTTCCTAAACTACCACAACCTATCAAAATAGAGTAGTAGAAGTTGCTTTTTGAGTCAACTTACATGAAAACAAGATAATAGGATAATACCTTATGATATAGCCCAAAAACATACATGTATGATATCTAATGTCCAAAGAAGTCCTCGGGACTGGCGAAGATAAAGGTGTTTAGTTGTATGTCCTTAAAAGTTGATAACTGACCCTAGATTGTCCTACTGTAGATATTGGAAAGGCCTAAGTATAAGGCTTAGAAGATATAAGAACCTCAAAATTTGAATCATTTTATATTTGACCTTCCCATGTTTGAAATATTAATTTTTCACTTAAAACTTGTTTAGAGATGTTAAAGGGTGTTCAGTGAAGGTTTCAAATTTTTTTAGAAAAGGTTTGGGGACATTTTTGGACCCCGGGGAAATAGGAGTATTGATATCAATGTTCCATAGAGGTTAAAATCTATATTATTTCCATGTCACAGAGGCTACCCTTCGTGATATTTTTGTGGCACGGAGGATAGTCTACGCGATATTGGCGCACCACGCCATGGCATAATTTTTGTGCAACTTTTAATTTTCTCACTTGGGGTGAAGGGCTTATGGGTTTTTTTTACTCTTGTACGACCTTTAAACATAAAAAATTTTATTTCCTTCAGTTTTTAAGATCAAGTACTCCCTTTCATTCTCAAACTCAAAACCCATGAAAAGCTCAAAGGTTTCATAGAGAATTCATCATCCAGGCTCCAAGTTTGAAATTCATTACAAATTCTAATGTAATTCAGGCATGTATATTCTTCGTAAATTGCTTTTATGCAAAAACATGTATTTAATTGTTATCCATATGATTTAATTATTGGATTTTGAATATGGTTTGAGGTGTTTGGAATGGTTATTAGATAAATTGGATCCCCATGGATTTAAATTAATTATTTATGCTTTAATCTCATGGTTTTGAACTAAATAAATACATGGGCATGGGATTGGAATAGGGAACATGTGTTTTCCCAAATTTATGGTTCAATGGTTTGAATTAGCTTTAATCTTAACCTAACTTGTAAAATTGGTTTCAAATTTAGATATATACATAAATTACTTCACTTTTGAAACCTTTCATTGCATAAAAGGTTAATGGAACATAAATGATTTTGAAAGGACTCAGAGGCCATGGATTGATTTTAAATTTGATCTTTGGAGTCAAATGGGGGTGGCTGATTTCCCCAACATAGATGGGTGGATGGGGGTCACGAATTCCTCTATCTAACATGGATTAGCTTGCAAGCCTAATAGGTATAATGATACCAAATTTTTAATGCCTTGATAAATGACTCATAGGTTAAATGTATGATTTTATGTGCAAGTGTTTAATTGGGCATAAAGGGGGTTGGGTAGCTTTTCCATGGAAGGTGGAGTTCCCGGGAGGACCAATACTGGAAACCATATTTACCGGCATGGAGGTATTCATGAATGTGTGCATAGTTCCAACTTGATATATATGAACCTTTGATTGGTGTGGAGTCATGGATTCCATGTCCTTTTCTTGGACTTATCTAGCTCATGCGGCTAACACGCACTTGGGCCCTTTCGGTAGGGGAAGCCAAACTTGTATAGACCGTGGGTATTTTTAGCATTGTTAGAGCTACACAGTCCAGGTTCATAATTTTAAGCTCTCATGCTTAAACTTTGTTCCCTATACTTGCATATTATATATATGTATATAAATGTGTGTATTGTGGTTTTGACTGATTTAAGGACATGGAATTATATTATTATATCCCCTGAGTTACATGCTAGAATTCACCCCACTAACCGTCCAAGGATGCTACATTGTATCATAATGTATGGTCTAAATATTCTTCATTTACCCCTGTACAACGTTAGGTGGATTAGAATGTGTGTCGAGTAGTTGTGAAGTGGTGAGACTCCATCTTTCTCAAGGCCTTATCATTTCCATATTCTCTTATTGTGACTCATTTTTGTGATTTTTTTCGTCATAGTAGGGGGTATGTCCCTACCTATTTGGTATTCTAGTTTTAGAGGCTATTGTGGAAAAGTGTAGGTTGGTTGGTCATTATTTTGACACTGTGTTTCTTTGAGTCATTTATCTATATTTTTATTACTACTTAATGGCTTCCACATTGTTATTATGGTTATTATTATTATTATTGTTCTCTTGAGGTAGGGTTAAGGTGATGGTCTCTGGTCTATGGTGGACTTGAGATATCTGTTACAGTCAGGCCCTAGTTCGGGTCGTGACAAAAGAACTACTCCCTTTAAAAAAAATACCATTAAATTGGACTAATATCCAGGCCTTCTTCTCTTCAGTTTTTACCTCTCCCAGTTTCTCAAGGGCCTCAGCCTTTTTAGAAAACTCAACTATCTCATGAAAAGACTTACCAAATAGTGCCACATATAAGGTTAACAACTGAATCCCACATTTTAGACCCTTTAAAAAATACCTCACCACTCATCCTCTAAGGTGATCAACTGTAGTGCATATTGAGACAAGACATGAAACTTGGAATCATAGGCCGCCACACATGTGTTATCCTATTCTAACCTCAAGAATTCATCAATATTAAAATCATGATAAGTATTGGTTATATATTTCTCAAGGAACACATTCTGAAATTGCAACCAAGTAAGTAGAGGTAAGGAGGACCTGTATTTAAAAAATATGCACCATTTCTTAGCTTTGACCTGTAGTTGAAAAGAAACAAACTCAGCATCATACCTTTTAACAATTCCCATATTATGCAGGCATTCATAAAAATCTATCAAAAATTTTAATGCATCCTCACACTTTGTACCTTGGAATATTAGGGGATTTATTATTATGAACTTGCAGAATAATATATTTATCATCAATCATTACTGGTTCAGGTATCTGTTAGGGATACACTAATGTTTGAAAACCTTCAGCCATAATTGGTTCTATAGTAATAGTGTGTTGCAAGGATAGAGGTAGAAAAGTCAGAATAACTAGAGTATGGCTAGTGCTGGCCAAGTTACTCAAAAATCCCAACACTTGCTGAATAAATTCCAAAGACAAAGGCATCGGGACTGCACTATTCCGAGTTGTTTCCATATTCTTTGGATTACAATTTATTCTTCCTCAGCAACCACTTTTTCATTCTAGTTAAGGTCTCGAGCATCCAATTACAAATAAGGGGATGGTGATGTCTGCCATATTGATTTTTCAACTACCTAGCATCAACCTCTAATAGGTGTTGGATCTTTGTCCTAAAATTCAAGAGGGGGGTGAATTAAAATTCTTTTATGAGTCGACTACTGACTCTTCATAGTCGACTTGCCTATAGATTAGCACACTTTGCAAGACAAATTAGATATAAAGAAATTAAACAAATAAGTAATCAAACATAAAGTAAAGACACCAAGATTTATCCTAGTTTTTACACCAAAGTGGTGCCTACTTCCAGTACCCTTAAGTTTCAAAGTTTCCTTAGATCGTTAAATGCTAGGATCGAGTACAGTAGTGAGAAACAAGTTCTGAAGATTTATTTTGTTCTTTAGATCTTATGACACACTTCAGTTGATATTACAAAGTTGACTCGACCTTCTTTTTTTATAACAATTGTAAACTAAAAGTTACAAAGCCTTGTGAGACTAAGATTGAGACACTTTGATTTTCTTCTTTAAAGTTGTGTAACCCATGTCCATCTTCATTGTTCCTATTTTATAGTCTTCGGCTGCTACTCCTCATAAGAAAATCCAAGATATTTCTTCTCAATCAAGGATTTGAATTTATTCATTGATTGAGGAATACAACTATATGATATGTACATTTACGGTTGTTACTCACATCTATATCAGATATGTTCATGATCTATTATTCCTTTTTTTCTTCATAGAGATTGATTCCTTTCCACATGTGTTCGTGATTTTTTTCTTCTTTTACTTGATCATGATTGATCTGATTTTCCGTGACATTGGGGGATGATAATATCCTTTCATTTTTTCTCATTTTGATTTATTTACTTTGATATCGTCGATTGTCACTTGATGTCCTTCCATTCCTAGAGCTTGTGATTGATTTACTTAGATGTCGTGGATCATGAATTAATGTCCTTCCATTCTGATGTCCTTCTAATCTTGGAGTCAACTTCCTTTATCTTTTTTAATATCCTGTAAAGTTACACTTGCTAGTTTGTCATTATTAAAATATAGACTTAGGATGCTAACCATATTCCCTATTTTTAGAATAACAAACAACAATAAACATCAGTTGACTTCCCAGCCTATCATCTTTCTCTCCTTGAGTTGTAGGTTCCCCCTGACTTTTAGGCAACTCTGATGTTCTTGCTTTATCCCCCTTTGACATAATAAAAAAGAAACAACAAGCAAGAAATATACAGATAATGAAATCCACATATAGAGATACAACAAGTATGTGAGGGATTTATGCATATTGTGACAGAATCATTTAAAAGATTTTTTTTTATGTAACATAAAATTGTGGAAAAATACTATCCAAAATAAGGCTTAAAATTCTTTAATGCCAAGAATACCAAGCCTTTTTCTAAGAAAACAAAATCTTTCTTCTAGTAGAGGTTTAATAAAAGTATCTTCTAGTAGATTTTCGGAGTTAACAAATTTTAGAGTAAAATAACCATTCTATACATGATCTCGAATAAAATGATCCTTAATATCGATATGTTTAGACCTGGAATGATGCAAATGTATACTTAGATAAGATAATAGCACAGGTGTTATCATACATAATAAGAACTTATTCAAAAGATAAGTCAAAGTCAAGAAGTTAATGCATAATTCATAAGATTTGAGTACCACAACTTCTGATAGCTGTGTTTTAGCTTCACTTGTTGAAAGAGCAATGTAAGTTTTTTCTTTTCTATGCCATGAGATAAGGGCATCGCCAAGAATTTGACATGTTCTACTAGTGTTCATTCTATCATTTTTATCTCCTAAAAAACAATATTTGAATAACTAATTAAATTAAAATGTAAGGAGCAGGGATACCATAGTTCAAAGTCTTGAGTTCCTATTAGATATCAGATGACTCATTTGACGGTAGTGAGATGAGACTCCTTGAGATTCAACTGGAACCTGGTATATTTACACATACTGAACCTAATGTCTGGTCAATTTCCAGTCAAGTAGAGCAGAGATTCGATCATCCCTCATTACAACTTTTCATTTATGTCTTTTCCAGAAAAGTCTAAATCAATGCTTGTGGATGGGATAATTGGTGTTCCTTAGGCCTTTTCTTTCTTCATACCAAAATTTTTGATGACTTCTTTTGTGTACTTGGCGTGACTGATGAAAGTGACTTTGGGAGTTTGTTTGATTTGTAATCCCAGAAAGAATATGAGCTCGCCCACAAAACTCATTTAGAATTCTCCTTTCATCACATTAGCAAAATTCTCACACATAGAGATTTTAAAACTACCAAAAATAATATCATCAACGTAAATTGGCACAATGAAAATATTTGAATCAAGCTTTTGTATGAATAGAGTTATATCAATTTTACCTCTTTGAAAATTGTTATTTCGTAAAAAGGTACTCAATCTCTCATACTAAGCTTTTGGAGCATTTTCGAGGTCGTAGAGTGCTTTTGATAATTTAAAAACATAATTTAGATATGATGGACCTTCAAATCTGAGGGTTTGTTTTATGAAAACTGGATCATGTATAAAGTCATTTAAGAAATCACTTTTGACGTCCATTTGATATAACTTAAAACATTTGAGCACTGCAAAAGCTAAGAAAATTCATATTGACTCTAATCTTTCCACAAGGGCAAAGGTCTTATTATAATCAATACCTTTATGTTGATAGTAGCCTTGAGATAAAAGTCTGACTTTATTTTTGATAACTTTACCTTCTTCATTTAATTTATTTTTTTAGAGCCATCTGGTTCCAATTACTGAGCAGTTTCTTGGTCTTTCAACTAGAGTCCAAACTTGATTTCAACCAAACTGGTCCAGTTCTTCCTTCATATCTTTAACCCATGATTCATCTTTCAGGGCCTCATTGGCTTTGTTGGGATCAATTTGAGACACAAGGGATATAACTACTTATCTCCTCAGTGGTGCTCTAGTTTGCACTCTATCGTCTGGATTTCTAATGATGAGTTCATTTGGATGACTAGCATCATGCTTCCACTCTTTTGAATCACTTGTATTTACTATTTCTACTTTAGGAGTCAACTCTTGGGAGGGTGTAGTCGACTTGTGTTGTGACGGCTCAGAGATTGTGTTGTTACTTCTTTTGATCGCAGATTACACACCTTCTTCACTTCATGGATTAAATTTTCCCAAGCTATTCTTACCATTGTTGTAAATAAAACATTTTTATCTAAGATGATGGAAATAACTAATGTTGGGCTTCTTTACTCTCCATAGTTCATAAGCCAAGGGGATGGAAATAACTAATATTGGGCTTCTTTACTCTCCATAGTTCATAAGGTATTTTCTTTAGGATAGGTCAGATCAGGTACCTATTGATGATGTGAAATGCGGTGCTTACTGCTTCTGCCTAGAAATAATTTGGGATATTATGTTCCAATAACATTGTCCTGGCAGTTTCCTAGAGAGATGAATTCTTCTGCTCCCCTACACCATTTTGCTGAGGGGACCAAAGTGGAGAGAATTTTTGAGAGAATCTATTCTGAGCACAATACTCCTCAAACGTCTTATTTTTAAACTCACCTCTACGATCACTATGAACGTAAGTGATGAGGTGTCCATTTTCTCTCTGTACCTTTCTACAAAAAATCTCAAAGTTTTTGAAATCCTCATTTTATGAGCAACGACAATTACCTAAGTAAACATTTATAATCATCAACTATGACAAAAACATGTCTTTTTCCACCAATGCTTGCAATTTTGGTGGGCTAAACAGATCCATGTGGATTCTTTGAAAAGGTTGTGTAGTGGAGACAATGTATTTGACTTTGAATTATGTCTGGGTCTGCTAACCCAATTGATAGGCATCACAGATATGATCCTTGTCAAACTTATGTTTTGGTAGACCTTTCACAAATTCGAGTCCTGGAAACTTCTCAATGATATGCATACTAGCATGCCCGATCTTTCTATGCCACAACCAAGTATCCTTGGCTTGCAAAATGAGGCAAGTTAAGTTAGTAAATTTGGGACTATTTAAAATGTAAATATTATTAACGTCTTTATTGATGAGATAAATGTCTTTGTTGTCATGTTTGAATGAGCAATTTTCAGCTTTGAAGAGTACTTCTAATCTTGCATCACAGAGCTGACTGATGCTGAGAAGATTATGTTTGAGGCCGTCTACTTGATATACTTTTGTGAATTCGCATGACGAGCTTAGTCTTACTGATCCAACTCCAATGACGTTGCCTCTAGCATTGTCACTGAACCTTACTAATCCCTCATCTATTTTCTCTAAAGTAGAGAAATTTTCTTTCTTTTCTGTCATGTGTCTGGAATATCTATTATCAATAACCCATATTAATTTTTTATAGCTCTTGTGGACCTGTTCCTCGCTAGATTCAATTGTTTTCATGAAGTCTATATTGGCGTTTTCTACTTTTTTTGCGATTTAATCTTCATCACTCTATGCTCCAAAGTTTGATTTTTTCTGGATGATCTTTTTATTAACTCAGGATAGTTTTGTTTAAAGTGGCAAGGCCTTCCACAGTAATAATAGTGATCATCGTTTCTAGTGGAATCGTTACTCTTGGCTCCCTGGGATCTTTGTTTTTTTGTCTCATGATTTTCCTTACTCTACAACTTATGATATCCATTCTTTTATTATTAGCATCTTTTAGAATGTCCACTTCTTTGGTTGAAGAAAAATTGAAGGATACTGATTTCTTCCTCTCTTCTTTGTGGTACCTATTTATATAATTGCATTCATATGCATTGAAGTTATATCATAGTTCATCATATGTCATGTTTTGAAGATATCCATCTTCCAAAATAATAGCCTTGGTTTCCCAAATTTTTTTAGGGACACCAGACTAGCTTCTAGACTTACAGGTTGTGTGGATAGATCATCCCCAGTGATTTTAGTTCACATATAATCTTGCTAAATATGGGAAACATTATTTCAATATTCTTATTCTCTTCTATTTTGAATAACTTGTATTCATTGACCAGGTCAGTAATCTTTTACTTTTTCACTTTGGTGGTTCTTTCATAGGTTTCCTTAAATTTATCCCACATTTCTTTTGCAGTCTCACTAGTTGATATCTTGTCGTATTCTTCTCCACTAACTGCACAAAGAAGAAAAGTTATAGCATGTGTATTATTTTAAATTACCTCTTGTTGTTCTTTGGTGACCTCAGTGCTTTCAAGGTCTTCTATGTCAAAACTTCTAGATTCTTTGTCTTTGTCCTTTGATTTCTCTTTAACTCCTAGAATCAGTTTTGGACCCTTCTTTATGACAACCCATGCTTGGAAGTCATTTGATTGGACAAAGATTCTAAGCCTATTTTTCAAGTAGGAGTAATATTGTCCATTAACGTATGGTTGTCTTTTGGAGGAGTGGACATCCTAGAGAAGAGCATCAGGGATTTGATAATTTGACATTTTATCATTACTCACTTGCGGTGATGCAACACTATTGGTGATACCTGATCTGATACCAATTAAACTTCAAAAGGGGAGTGAATTGAAATTTTTCTATAAGTCGACTACTGACTCTTCACAGTTAACTCACTTGCAGATTAGCACACTTCACAAGATAGATTAGATTTAAAGGAATTAAGAAAATAAGTATTAAACATAAAGTAAGGACAACAAGATTTATCCTAGTTCAAAATAACAATATGGTGCCTACTTCTAGTCCCCTTTGTTTTTGATGTTTCCTTATATCATTCAATATTAGGATCGAGTACAATAGTGATAAATAAGTTTCAAAGACTTAGTTTGTTCTTCAGATCTTGTGACACAACTTCAGTTACTCTTTTCAAAGATACGTAACCCATGTCCATCTTCAGTCTTTATATTTTATTGTCTTCGACTGCAACTCTTCATAAAGAAACCCAAAAGACTTCTTCTCAATCAAGGATTTGAATTGATTCCTTAATTGAGAAATATAGTCGTATGATATGTCCATATCATATATATCCATATACAATTGTTAGTAATGTCTATATCAGATATATCCATGATCTATTGTTCATTTTGGTCTTCATAAAGATTGATGTCTTTCCAAATGTGTTTGTGAACTTTTTCTCCTTTTACTTGATCATGATTGATCAGATTTTTTGTGACTTTTGGGGATGATATTATCCTTTTATTTGTTCTCATTGTGATCAATTACTTGGATGTCGTGGATCATGACTTGATGTCCTTTAATTCCTGGAGTTTGTGATTGATTTACTTGGATGTCATGGATCATGAATTGATGTCCTTCCATTCCTGGAGCCATCTTTCTTTATCCTTTTCAATATCCAATAAAGATAAACTTGTTAGATTGTCATTATTAATACATAGACTTAGGAGGCTAACTAGTCCTTCCTTCCTTGCTCGGCCACGGAAATACCCTATTTTCTGGACCTTAGAAGTCTTCCTTGATTTTTGGTTTTTAGGTACAATATGACTTAGAGAACGAGTCGTACACTTGGGTATGGGTGGTATGGTCCAATCGTATGCTGACCAATGTTGGTTGGTGGGGTGGATTTAGTTACTGGAATGGGTATGACATGGGTGGTATGAGTCATATCAGTGAATATGGGTTATTTGGTTACTTTACATAACCTTAGACTTAGTAACTTAGGTTGGATCTGACTATGAGTGGCTCACCATGAGCCATAAGCCAGGGTATGAGTCATACCCAGGACTCATACATCGAACAGTGTTCAAACCTTCTAGGATTCTATTCTGCCAGGGGTACGGCATATAGGTACTATTCGTAAGCTTGAATACGACTTAGGTTTGGGTATGTCATACCTTTGACAGTATTGGGTACAAGGGGGAAAACCTAGGGTATGACAGGTAGGTACCACTCATACAGAATGGATACAACTTGTAAGGGTCATTCGTACCCTATGACGGGAATTGAGTGCAGTTTAAGTGAGGAAAAATTTGTACATTTCCCCACTTGTCGTAATAATGTCCTAAAACTTATATTGCACATAGGAGGTTATTTTCCATACTATTCTATTCTTAAACACTTAGACAACACTCTTAAATCCTCTCTAGAGTTCTTGGAAAATGAAGCTAGGGTTTTTTCTTAAGGAGTGTCTTGGTGATTTCTCTCCATTATCTTCTTGGGTTAAGGCATGTTCTCTTCCCTCATTTTTAGTTCCAACTCGAGGGATGGATTTTATACAATGTTTTGATGATTTAAATGTTGTATGATTTTGGGTTTCCAAATATTATTTGGGATTTTTGGCTATAAATGTTTGTTTATGGTTTTCAAATATTTTAATTATGGTTTTATATGCATTAGTGGTGGTTTTGGACAATTGGTTGCATGGGAATGGTTGTTTGGGAATTGGCTATGATCTTTAAAATACTATTCCCTCAATATGTTTGATAAAGCAGCTATGATAATGATTTAACTTTGTCATTGGATTATAATGGAACTTATGCATGGTTTAAATTTGGTAACGGATCCCTAAATACTTTTGGAATTGTTTGTCTTAATAAATATACCTGAGGGGTACAAGGGAATCCCCCAAGTTAATATGGTAATGAATACTTGTGGGGTACAAGGGAATCCCCCAAGTTAATTGGATAACATGGTCTATGGGTACATGGAAATCCCTTGACCACTAAAAGGTATGGCTAAGAACAATACTTGCAAGTTATAGTCGGTATGATGATACCACTATCTAATAGCATTGGTTAATAAAATTAATGGAATAATAATTTGGTTGGAAATGGTTTTAACTAGGAAATAATGGCGATTTGTGATAGCTAACCGTGAAGGTGGGGGTAACACCCCGATTATTTTGAACCAAAATGCTACACGGTGATTATGACCCCAAAGAACCACAAGCTAACCCATGACTGATATATGTACCTGTACACTGCAATATATGACGTAATAATACGGAAAAACATGAATAATAGGCCATAACATTCAACTGAATAAAATATCTGACAAACGTAATATCCATATGGGTGGCAAATGCCCAAAAACAACTAAAGTTTGAATCAAATCTGAACTAAATCTGAAAGCCTCTAAATACTATCTGAGTAAGGAGTTGAAGGAACATTTCTCCAACTAACTCCGTCTAGCAAAACTTAACGAAAATAATAAATGAAATGACATAATATCGTCCTAGAATGGACGACGACTCACTGCAACTCTGCGACTGAAATACTACTGCTGATCTAGAACACGTGCCTCTAAACCTATGGTGTAACATAAGATAAAGAACCATAGCACAAATGCGTCAGTACGTCTGAATGTACCGAGTACACAAGTGAGGTAGGCTAAATGCAAAGGGTTATATGCATGAACAATGCTGACTAATATAAACGTGAGAATACATAGATGCATAAGCAACTATAACTGCACTGTTGGTGATACTGACGACTGATTTTGAATACTGACGATATGACTTTACTGATACTGAGATACTGAATAGATGAATATCTATTTTGACAGTTCGAATTATGAAGAACTAGTCTGATTGACTGTGTCTAATAGTCCTGAAACTGAATACTCATACCATAAGCTACGATAACTGACATAACTGACATAACTATGATGATCGACAAGACCGATGTAAATGATACTGAGCAACTGTATTTAACAGTCTGAGTTTTGATGAAACTATCTGAGTTTCATTCTATATGGAGTAACTGAATTTGAAATCAGCCCTATCTAGCGGGTGATCTTTAAATCTGATGATTCTGATACTATTTAACTATAGTTGAGATCAGTCTTGTCTAATGGCTAATCATGAAGTCTATTAATAATGATAAAGATTGACTGTCTCTAACAGTACTGAATCTATACTACTGAACTGAGTTAACTGTATCTGATAGTCCTGAATCTATACCTGAAACTGTGGGATGCATTTATCTAACTGACATGCCCCATGCTAAGATGACTGGGATCCAATCTTTGCCCTGACTGGAAGGGTGTCAGTACCGCACCACCAGTAAAGAAAACTGCTGTGAAGTTAGTCCTAATCTAGTGGGTGACTCTTGCAATCAGTCTGATACATATAAATGCGCTAACGGGTGACCCCTGAGTATGCCAATCCTATATAGCGGGTGACATCTCGTACCTACGCTAGCTACATAGTTCTGGAATTTAGGGATTTCTTCCAAGGATCTACATCCTTTATAGCGATTGAGTCCCCATCCCTAGGTTCACTCGGTGCTGAATTCTACTCCCATATGAAAGAAACTGAACTCAATAACTGATTTGCACTGAATTACTAAACTGAACTGATTAGCTGAACTGATACTGATTAACTAAACTGATACTATTGGTATTGTTTAGCGGAGCTAAACTAAGTTTACTGAGTTCCCTTGATTAAAGGAACGTACTGAGTTCTGAGGACTGACTGAGAGTACTAAAATTACTAAGATCGCTAGGAATACTATTGTTACTAAGATCACTGAGATTACTGAGTACTAAGGTTACTGAACTACTGAGACTGCTGAGACTTTTGAGTTTTCCTGAGTCACATGACTAACTGAATTCTATAGACCATGGCTTGACTGAGATTATCGTGATAACATGACATGGCACTAGGCACATATCTATATCATTTAGGGTACAAGTACCCCCAGGACTCGATGGAAGGAAACTAATACACATGACAGACTTGATCATAAGAATAGAGTCCACAATTCACAATATCATAAGTAGGGGATTTCATACAACACTTGGTTCTCAACATCTTATATATGGAAGAGGATGCGCATAACATGTATATACTCACGTTGCTTCAATATCATGCTCATTCCATATCACAATAATAACACACAACAATAACGTGGAGTTCATGTGGAATCATAAAGAATAGAACATGGACTTTTCATTTAAGCACTATTAAGTCATAAAAACATGGATTCTATCATTCTTGGCATTTTATCAAACACCTTACATGCACAACTTTAGGCATAAGTGTACTTATCAATTTGACAATCTTAATCCATCCAAAATTCATGGGTTTCAACTAACCTACTCACATGCTTCATGAAAAACACATCAAGATACAACCTTGAATCCAAAAAACAATCATCAACATTAATATAGTCATAGCACAACAAAAAAATCACAATTTATAATTTAAAGCATGATTCTTGAGCTCCATGGAAGATATGGACCCATGGATGAACACTACGTATACCTTAAATCTTGATCTTGAAAGATATCTAATTTTTGTTGAAGGTTCTCAAAGAAATCCTTAGGCTTGTTCTTGATTTTTATTGAATAGGGTTTAACCCCTTTGGGAGAGAATATTATTGTTCTTGAGGAGATGAGCTTGAGAGAAAACCCTAATCTTATGGTTGAGAGTGTATGAGAGAGTTTTTTGAGATGTTTAACTAAAGATAATGAAAGATAATACGCTCTTTAAGGATTATAAGTCATGGGAAGTGAAGGAAAAAACCAAAATACCCTTACTAAAATGTCCCTCAATTGCTGGGAAAAATAGCTGACGACATTTGTGACAAGCCGTCATACTGGTGATAGATCATCACGAATTGTGGTGACAAAAAGTTAAAATCTTTGTTTTCTGGTTAAGGTTGACTACATTGGTGATAGGCTGTCATGGGGGTGATGGATTGTCACATAATGTCATCACTGGGGGTGTAAATCTGCCCAGGGCTGACGACATTGGTGATCGGCCGTCACGGGCGTGACGGCTTGTCATGAATGTCGTCACTAAGTTTCCTAGACTGACATGCCAGAGTAAAATGAGTATAGCTCCTTGCTCCGATATCAGATTTAGGAAAAATTGGTATCATTGGAAAGATAATTCAATCATCTATTATTTGGTAGGTTATGAGCTCAAAAATTCATAGTATTATGAGAGATATTCTCATTTAAAGTTGACTATAGCAATATTCTTCCCAAGAATTAAATTAGTAAGGAATGTTTTGATTCGTCTGATAGCTGAGATTTATTTGAAGACTTAATATACATGTAACTTTCTCATAAAACTATAAAAGAACCATGATGTACTATGCATGAGCTTAAAACGTGGTGCTGATATTGGTTTTGATTTTTCAGGGTGTTACAACATCTCCCCCTTGGGAATATTCGTCCTCGAATGAGAATGGCTGAGATGGAAGAAAAGATCAATTGAAGTGCGTACAATACATACACTACTGAAACATGGTTTTGGGACTGACATGACTGATAAAATGAATACATCATACTGAACATGCATATCTGATGCATGAGAAACTAATTCATGAATGCATGACTGAGTGTTCTGATGAACTAAGTTTCTCATAATAAGAATGCATATCTGATGCCTAATTGATGAGTATAATCCATCCATATCTGATTCATGATTATACAGCTAACATAATACATAAATGCATGACAAAAAGTACTGATAAGCTGATTACACTTATCTGACGCGTGAATATATGACTGAATGGGCTCAGGAACATGCGGCTGAACATACAATGGTAAAGGTACCAAGTTTGAACTGAAAACTAAGAATGGAACTAAATATAAAGTTTGTACTAAAATCTAAACATGGGAATGAGTAATATTAAAGAAGACTGTCACCTTGAACTGAAAATATCAATGAGTCTGAGATTAATCACTCAATATGCATGAGCGAAAACATAAGAAAATAACTGAGTCTAGAACACAATACATGAACTGAACTGAGTCTGCAATATAATATATAGATAGAGTATCATATCGTGGACTAAACTTAGCCATTGAGTACATGGCTTACCACTGAGTTTTGGAGCTAGAGGTTCAGCTCAGAAGTAACACTTCCTCTAAGATAGATTCATCAAAGAAAATGACATTTTTAAATCATTAAAGTTTGGGGGTTGTAGTGTATATCCCCCTTGGGACACTATGTCCCTTGAATGATGTTGTACTGACGTTGCTGAGATATTGAGAAAGTTGAGGCGATGCACAAGGTATCTACGAACTAGATTATAACTGAACCTCGAGAGTCTGGGACTAATGCATGATGCATGAATTGAAATGAACTTGAAACTACTAGGAGGTTCTACTTGGAATAGTTACATTCCCCGAGATCTTGGATAGCATGAATAGAAGCAAGGATGAGGAAACAAACTATACAAATCTGACTGCTCGATTGCTAAACTGACCTGATGTCTTTACTAACTAACTCATGCTGAAACATATGTCCAAATTAGATAAAGAGATCTAACAATTCATACCATGAACATGAAATACTGGTAATGTACCCGAATCTAGGTCAGGGAAACTTTCCGGATCATGATGGGTCTAGAGTGCATAAAGTCTATTCTGACGTTGACCACTCTTGGTGCCTTGCTGACACAACTCTTTACCCCTCTCTGCTAGAATTCTACACTCTCACATCCTGTGGCTTGTCTTGCCACACCCAAAGCACACATTACTACCTGCCCTTCATGCACCTAGGTGATTCTTACCACACTCTTTGCAAAACGGATAAGTAAGACTTCTATTCTTACTACCCTGGGCCTCGGAGCCTGGCGCTCCATCATGATGATTATTTTTGGACTTAGGTACTGGTGCACTAGCTAAGGATGGATCTGGGGATGAACACTTATGACTATGCTGAGAACGGTTACCACCCTGTGACTTAGGTTGAGCAAAGCTGAAACTACCTATCCTTGCTCTCTTACTCTATCTCTCCCTCATTCTAATCTTTTTCTCCTCTATCTACTGAGCATGAGTCATAAGTCTAGATAAAGTCATATCACTATTTAACATGGTAGATCTGCACTTATTTACCACGCTATTGTTCACCCCTGTCACGAACTTACTCATCTTGGCTCTACTGTCTGCAACCACATGAGAGGCATATCTGGCTAATTGAGTAAACCTAATAGAATACTCTTTCACTATCATACTGCCCTGCCTGCGGTTGATGAACTCTAGCACCTTAGTTTCTCTATGCTCTAGTAGGAAAAAATCTATCAAGGAAAGCAGAGGAAAACTTCACCCACTTTATAGAACCTGCATCATCTAACCTTTCCGACTTCTGCTGTTTGTACCAAGTATGAGCCACATCCTGCAACTGATATATAGCTAACTCAGTACTTTCCACAGTAGTCACCCCCATAATATCTATCACTTTCTGAATCTGATTTAAAAATTCCTACAGGTCCTCATCTGACTTAGACCCCGTGAAAGAAGGAGGATTCATTAGGGTAAAGTCCTAAATTCTAGCTGTAGTTTAATTGGCCACTGGATTGGATGGAACAATAGTTGGTCGTTCATTCTGGGCAGCAACTGACTGAGCAAGAGTGGTGAATGAGGTCCTGAACTCCGCATGAGAAACATGATCTCCCAAAGGGTCTTTCGGCTGAGAGACTGACTAATTCTCATTTCGTCTTTTAGGAGGCATGTTCTATAGAAAAAAGGGGGAAATGGATTATACTGAGAGTGACTTGAGATTATGCTCACTGGAACGACATGAATACTGAAAGAAGGAAAACTATTCTAAAAACATCTCATAGCCTCTTGCACATAAGTGTGGTGCACAACATACGCATATACAAGACTCTACTAGATGCGGCTTTCAGACTTCCTAGGACTCTAATGAACCTTAGGTTCTGATACCAAGTTTGTAACCCTTAATTTTTTTGAACCGGAATGCTACATGGTGCTTATGACCCCAAAGGACCACAAGCTAACCCATGACTGATATTTGTACCTGTACACGAAAATATATGATGTAATAATGCAGAAAAATATAAACAATAGGCCATAAGGTTCAATTAAATAAAATATCTGACAAACATAAGATCCATATAGGTGGAAATTACCCAAAAACCAACTAAAGTCTGAATCAAATCTGAACTAAATCTGAAAGCCTCTAAATACTGTCTGAGTAAGGAGTTGAAGGAACATGTCTCCAACTAACTCCATCTAGCAAAACTGAAGTAAAATAATAAATGAAATAAGATAATATCATCCTCGAATAGATGAGGACTCACTCCAACTCTGCGACTGAAATACTACTGTTGATCTAGAACACATGCCTCTGAACCTATGGTGTAACATAAGAGAAAGCACCAAGGCATAAATGCGCCAGTATGTCTGAATGTACTGAGTATACGAGTGAGGTAGGCTAAATGCAAAGGGTTATATGCATGAACAATGCTGACTAATATGAACGTGAGAATACATATATTCATAAGCAACTATAACTGAATTATGGTTATACTGACTACTGAGTCTAAATACTGACGACATGACTTTACTGATACTAAGATACTGAATAGATGAATGACTATTTCTGATAGTTCAAATTATAAAGAACTGGTATGATTGACTGTGTCTAACAGTCCTGAAACTGAATACTGATAACATTAGATATGACAACTGACATAAATTATATAACTGTGATGATCGACAAGACCGATGTAACTGATACTGAGCAACTGTATTTAACATTTAGAGTTCTGATGGAACTATCTGAGTTCCGTTCTATATGGAGTAACTAAATTTGAGATCATCCCTATCTAGCGGGTGATCTTTAAATTTGATGATTCTGATACTGTTTAACTATAGTTGAGATCAGTCCTGTCTAATGGGTGATCTTGAAGTCTATTTATAATAATAAGGATTGACTATCTTTAACAGTATTGAATCTGTACTACTGAACTGAGTTAACTGTATCTGACAGTCTTGAATCTATAACTAAAATTGTGGGATATATTCATCACACCTATATGCCCCATGCTAAGCTGACTGGGGTCCAATCTCTGCCCTAACTGGAAGGGTGTCAGTACTGCGCCACCAGTAAAGACAACTACTGTAGAGTCAGTCCTAATCTAGCGGGTGACTCCTGGGATCAGTCATATACATATAAATGTGCTAACGAGTGACCCCTGAGTATGCCAATCCTATCTAACGGGTGATATATCATACCTACACTGGCTACATAGTTTTGGAACTTAGGGATTGCTTCGAAGGATCTTCGTCCTTTCTAGCGGTTGTGTCCCCATACCTAGGCTCACTTGGTGATGAATCCTACTCCCATCTGAAAGACACTGAACTGGATAACTTAGCTAAATGGAATAACTAAACTAAATTGATTAGCTGAACTGATACTAATTAACTGAACTGATACTAGTGGTATTGTTTAGCAAAGCTAAACTAGGTTTACTGAGTTCCCTTGACTGAAGGAACGTACTGAGTTCTGAGGACTAACTAAGAGTACTAAAATTACTGAGATCGATAGGAACATTGTTGTTATTGAGATCACTGAGATTACTGAGTACTGAGGTTACTGAACTACTAAGACTGTTGAGATTTATGAGTTTTCCTGAGTCACATGACTAACTAAATTCTTTAAACCATGGCTTGACTGAGAGTATCATAACATAGCATGGCACTATGAACACAGCTACATTATTTCGGGTACAAGTACCCCTAGGACTCGATGGAAGGAAACTGACACACATGACTGACTTGATCATAAGAATAGAGTCCACAATTCACAATATCATAAGTATGGGATTTCATACTACACTTGGTTCTCAGCATCTTATACATGGAAGGGGATGCGCACAACATGTATATACTCATGTTGCTTTAATATCATACTCATTCCATATCACAACAATAACACACAACAATAACATGGAGTTCATGTGGAATCATAAAGAATAGAACATGGGCTTATCATTTAAGCACTATTAAGTCATAAAAACATGGATTCTATCATTCTTGGCATTTTATCAAACATCTTACATGTACAACTTTGGGCATATATGTACTTATCAATTTGACAATCTTAATCTATCCAAAATTCATGGGTTTCAACTAACCTACTCACATGCTTCATGAAAAACTCATCAGGCTACAACCTTGAATCCAAAAAATAATCATCAGCATGAATATAGTCATAACACAACAAGAAAATCACAATTTATAATTTAAAACATGATTCTTGAGCTCCATGGATGAAAGGGACCCATGGATGAACACTACAAATACCTTAAAGCTTGATCTTGAAAGAGATCTAATGTTTCTTGAAGGTTCTTGAAGAAATCCTTAGGCTTGTTCTTGATTTTTATGGAATAGGGTTTAACCCCTTTGAGAGAGAATGTTATTTTTCTTTAGGAGATGATCTTGAGAGAAAACCCTAATCTTATGGTTGAGAGTGTATGAGAGAGGTTTTTGAGATATTTAACTAAAGAGAATGAAAGATAATATACTCCTTGAGGGTTATAAGTCATGGGAAGTGAAGTAAAAGACCAAAATACCCTTACTAAAATGTCCCTCAATTGTTGGTAAAAATAGCAGATAACTTTCGTGACAAGTCGTCATACTGGTGATAGGTCATCACGAATTGTCGTCACAAAAAGCTGAAATCTTGGTTTTCTGGTTAAGGTTGATGACATTGGTGATAGGACATCACGGACGTGACGGCTTGTCATAAAATGTCATCAATGGGGGTGAAAATCTGCCCAGGACTGACGATATTGGTGATAGGCCATCACGGGCGTGACGGCTTGTCATGAATATCGTCACTCAATTTCCCATCCTGACATGCCAGAGTAAAATTGGTATAAATCCTTTCTCCGATGTTATATTTAGGATAAATTGGTATCGTTGGAAATATAATTCAATTATCTATGTTTTGGTAGGTCATGAGCTCAAAAATTTGTAGTATAACGAGTTATATGCTCATTTGAAGTTGACTATAGCAATATCCTTCCTAAGAAATCAATTGGTAAGGAATATTTTGATTCTTCTGATAGCTGGGAGTTATTTGAAGACTTAATCTACATGTAACTTTCTCATAAAAATATAAAAGAAAAATGATGTACTATGCATGATCTTAAAACGTGGTGCTAATATTGGTTTAGATTTTTCAGGGTATTACAGTGGGAGTCCAATAGACGAACACTGGAAACTAATGTTTGCAGACATGAGGGATAGTTCATGGTGACCTTATATGATACTCATGAGGTATAATTAAATCCTCTAAGTACACTATATAGATGTATCATAGAGATAAGGGTATATGGGAATCCCTAACTCTTATGTTATCTCCAGTTCGTGCAGATACATGCATCGGGGCCCATTTAGGGAGTTAAACAAGACCCATATAGAACGTGGGTGGTTTGAGGTTGATTATGCTTCACATCCCCAGGTTAAAGGTTTTAAATGCATGCTGAACCATGTTCTCTTCCCTGAAATTGTTATATACATATATATATATATATGTAGGTATATATATATGTATATATATAGGTATATATATGTATATATATAGGTGTATATATGTATATATATATAGGTATATATATGTATATATATATATAGGTATATGTATGTATATATATATGTATGTACATATGGGATGAGTGCATATGAATCATTTTACTTGGATTTCTTAAATGGTATTGTTTTATCCTTATCCTGAGTTCATGCTAGTATTCGCCTGCTAAACCCATCTTTGGACGGTTGTATCCCCACGCAATGTAGGAACCGACGACTCTACTCTTCCTACTTAGAATTTGGATATTCGGGGGTCAACTTTGGATTTAAATGGTGAGCTTCCATCTTTTTGGAAGGCTCAATTTCATGGATGTTACTTTATACTTTGATTTATTTATAGACATTGGTTTTTGCTATGGTTGGGACATTTCCAAATCGGATTGTTTTATTATTTTAGTTATAGGCTTTTGTGGAACTACTATGGGTTGGTATGGGCGGGATCTCTATGGGTATCAGCCTTAGTATTAGCATTAGTATTGGATCAGACATCATTGGACTAAATTTCTCACTTTTCCATCGTATTTTATTTTGGAATTACATTTAATTAATACTGGAACTTATTTGGTTATAGTGAAATTTATGGTTTTGGTTTGGATAGGTATAGTTGGATGATTGGTATGAGATGGTTGTACTTGATTGTCTTAGTCACGGTCGTGATCATATCTAAGAGTCTTAATGTGTGTTATTACGCTATCTTGTTATATGTTTGAAATTCAGCCAACTCAGGGCAGGAGGCTGGAGGTTGGGTTGGGTAATGGGTGTAGTCTCCGATCCCAGTCAGACTTGGGACGCCCATTATGAAAAGGCCCTGAGTCAAGTCTTGTCATACACTAACTCAAGGTATGCCCCAGATTATAACCCACGACCGGTGTTGGCGTTGTTGTGGGCGCGATTATTTCTGCTCTGGTAGAACAAGTATTAACTATCTACAAATAAGAGTGAATGAATTAGCACCTATTTAGTGCTCCAAATACTAATTAGAATCAAGTAATAGGATGAAAGAAAGAAAAGATATTCTTTTCTAAGGACCTATAACCTCCCAAAGAATATTACAGATGTCTCTGTACTATTTCACGGGAATCTACTAGACCTGCCCTTGTATGATGAGATCTATGAACCTAATGCTCAGATACCATCTTTGTTTAAATCCAAGTGGTCATGATTGACACCCACCCAAAACTATGGTGAGAGAATCATGCTTAACCCAAATCCTTAGTTAACCCTATGTCACATTTATTTTTACATTAGCCTACTTCACCATTAAACAAGTCTAAACTGTCTTTATTAAAATGTTAAGCAATCAACATCAAATAGATTAAATTATCCAACCAATAATAAAATGCAAAAAACATTATCTATTACAATTCTCGGGACACTAAGTCACCGTACAAGAGCATCTAAAAGAAAATCATGTCTAAAAGCATAATGCTTATCCAAAAAAAAATAATGAATAAGAATGTCTTAGTTCTGAAACAAGGGACACAAACAATGATAAGAAGATCCAACGTCGACGCAATCATGATGCTCACCTTTAAAACAGAGTCTGATACTGCTAGCTAAAGGTAAGGTCTTGTCTCAAACATTGGAATACACTCTACACTCAATTAAAATAATAACACGGGTACCATTAGTAGAAAAACATATACTGGTAGGCATTATAGACTGACTCAACCTGACACTATACAAATAAGTAAATCAAGTAGATACAAGGGATAATCATATAACTCATAACCATAGACATATAAGTAATCATGGCATTTTAATTTGAGGAAAAATATAAACACATACCCATACAACTTTACACTTAGTTAAATCTAGCATCAAATTGCAACACACAATACTATTATAAGTGGTCATTCACTGCACATGAATGAATACATGAATGAAATATGTGGTTATCATCTCTATCTTCTCTCATTCTCATTAACATCAACATCCTCATTGTCTGATCAACAATATCAACATTACTAACCTCATGAACATCATGGGTTACATATCAACATCATTACCTTAACCATCAACTCAATAATATAAATATGAATGAATATGTAATGAAATTGTTAGTCATTTTTACTACATGAAAGACATCAGAATATTTAATTCACATATAAGCATAGAGTCAAGAAAGTCTAATTGCTACAATAAACTATAACCTGCCACAAAACCTTGCTCAAAGTCACCATTAAGACATATATTTGCATTAAACTCTTTGTTCAACTCATTTTATCTTTAACAATAATATTACACACATATTTCATTAATTCATCCCTTTTGTGCTACTAAAGGTTAAAAACCATGGATTTCAACCATAAATTTTCCCTATTTCATCCTCTTAGGGGGTTTTATTCCTTAAATCCCAAAAATACAACTTGGATTACCATGAACAACCATAATCCTACATCCATGAGTATTTTCTAACCGCCTAGGATCATTATCTACAAATTTGATACTCGTTCCCACCACTTTACTCCAATTTCATGAATTAGGGATAAACGTTAAATTTTACCACAAATCCATTTTCTAATGATTTTTAAAGATTATGAGAAGTAATTCAAGCTTAGAATGTAATAACTTACCTCTAAAGATGAAAAACTTTTAATTTTGTAGAAAGTTGCCTTCCCTAGAGCTCCTTTGCATTTTTTAGAAAGTATGAAAAGTAAAACGTTTTTGGATTTATAATTGTTAGATGTTGCATGTTACTATTGTAGTGGTTAATATACCACTGTAGTGTTTCACGACTTAAATGGTTATCCGCGATGGTGATACCTTTTTCTACTTCTACAGTACAATCACAATGGCTACTTTTTTTGTTATAGTGGTCTGAGGCAGAAAATTAGGAACCCTCTACAGTTATGTCCATTTTACTATATGTTCTATCAATTATGGCATCACGAACTAATTCCTATAGGATAATCTATATAATCGGAGTTCTACGACATTATTTTAGGTGTTGAAAGTTGTTACAACTTTCTAAACTTGTTATTTATCTAAAAATTCAGTCAAATATCACCACCAATACCCACATTAGTATCACATTTTTCCAAAGTAGAACACCCTCAGATCGTTCCATACTATAATATCCTTGAATTTCTCAAAAATATATTAAGGAAGGACTAGGTACAAGATGGGTGGTGAATTTACCGCTCATTTGTAATTATCATTCATGCACACTACCATGATTTGAAGACATAAATTAGACAACACTGTGATTAAATGCACTAATTTCCACATTTTGTAGGCATACAGGTGATGAGATAGAAGGATGTAGAATTGAGCTTAAAAGGAACTAAAAGGAAAAGAAAAGTGCACAGCTTAAGGATCATGTACAGAGCGAGGCTAGATTTTTTCAAACCCAGTCTGAAGACCGTGATTACGGATAGTCAAGAAGGTCAGAAACCACGATAATCTGGATCTACTTTCAGTCGCGATATCCGTGATTGCAACAAATATGGGGCGATCACGATAACATGGGATTAGGCCCAAGGGCAGTTTCGTAACTTTAACAACCGACCCCAAAGCCTTTAAAATCTTAAAACCCTTTCCCATTTTGAGCATTCTGGAGTCTAGTAATTTTTTGAATTTAAAGTTGAAACCCTAAATTGGGTAAGAATTGTAATTTGATTTGGAGTCTTTAGCCAAATGGGTTTTATGGGCGAAAACCTCAAACTCTTAAAATCTCAAACCATCCTTGAAAGAGGGGTTTAGGTGAACTTTTGGAACTCATATCATCCTTGAAAGAGGGATGTGGGAAACAATGCAATAGTATATAATTAATGGGTTTAGTTTGCTAATTTTTACTATCTTAGACATAAGAGTGATTATAAAATTGACTATACTTTGGGTATTTTCCTAGAAATATAGATACCCAATTGAGGTGTTAGGTTAATATAATTAATACACTTGTTAGTTAACCAAAAGGATAAATAAGGGAAATTCTTGAGGTTTTGTTGACAAGCTAACCTCAAGGATCTTAGATCTAGCCTACCATATTGTAAGCAACTAGCATGTACATCAACCCATACCTAATTTTCCCTTAGGTATACATAATTTCAACATTCTCTCAATACCAAATTTAAATTATAATTGTTGGGTAGTTTGTAGAATTTAATTGCTATTGATAAACACTGTCCAAAAACCAGACCCCCCATTTTAATCATGCTTCTTACTTTATTTGCACTTAGAGTGTTTTATTAGTAAGTGTTAAGACCCATAAGAATAGAATTCTAATTTTACTCCTTGTCTATTCCACATCAACAAAAGTTGGGATTTTGACAATGACCGTCTTCTACCAAATTACATGGTATAGTTGAGCATTATTAAAATGGAATCATTGTCGTTGAATGAAATTTTTTTTTCACTTGTGTGATATTGATTATTACTTAGGGAATACCCGTAGTGGTGTATATTTATTTTGGTTGTTGTTTTTTCCCTTCTGGGTGATCTTTGTAGCATAAATGGAACAATGAGTGATAATGCTAGTCAAGATGGGTCTTTCGATGGCCCTCTTAATGATGAAGAGAAAATAAATTACGTTGGTCGATCAAATTCTCTTTGTATCCCACCTAATTATGAGATTGGTGTCTTTCATGTCACAAGAATCAAGTTTCATATGCTATAAATGAAGGGGCTTTTCTAGGAACAAGACTATAAGGAACCCAATTTGCATTTGAAGAAATTTATCAAAGTTTTCACACCCTTTGATGTTGCACACATAACCAAAGAGTCCATCCAGCTTTGGCTCTTCCCGTTTTCTCTAACGAGAGAGAAGGTATTTTGTCTTCAATCTCTTCTGGTCTGGTCTATCACTTTATTGGATGAACTCATCACACCTTTCTTGACTGGTATTTCCCACCATCCAAAATGCTCCAATTGAGGGATGAGATCATCAAGTAGAGGTAATGGAATAAAGAGCCATTTTATGAAGTGTGGGAAAGATTTAATAGAAAACTTATGCAATGTCCAAACTATGAGTTCCTAGAGAAGATGATTCACCAAATCTTCTACTGTTCTCTTAATCCGCACAACAAAACCGTGGTAAACAATACAGCGGGGGGCTCTCTTATGAAGTTAAATTATTATGCGAATACAAATTTTCTTGAGAAAGCTACCAAGCAAAGCTAGGGATGGCACACCCGGGATGCCGAAGTACCAAAGGGGTCTCCTTCTACCTCCTTATTTTACAAGGAATAAAGAAAGAGGGATGAGGTAAAAGAGGAGGATATGGCAAAAATAATGAAACAATTGGAGCTGTTGACAAAACATATGATGGGAACCCCTACAAGGCATCCAAGGCCAATGATAAAGAAGAGGCCAAGAAGCTTTATGAGAATATTCAGCATTTGGCAAATTATTTGGAGTGTTTCCCACCTCACGTATCAAAAGCAAGGTAGGAACCAAGGTTGGATGAACTGTGAATGTGACCATGATTTGAGGGATAGAGATTGGTATTATAACCTATATATGCCCCCTTATTACCAGACAAATAACAAAGATGGTAGCATCATCAACCTTGACATATATGTAAAAAAATATGTCTTAGAAAGAATTTTGATGAGAGTGCAAGGATCAGACAAAATGGTCTATGTAATAAAAAACTATTTTTCACAACTTAATCAAATCATGGTGTCCCACTATGCCTCCATTAAAAAATTGGACACTCAAATTGGGAAAATTTACACCTAATTGAATGTTAGGCCAAAGTGTGCTCTTCCTAGTGAAACTATTATAAACTCGAAGAATGACGCTCAAGTTTTAGCAATAATCACTAGGATTGGGAAGACCCTTGGTGATTGCTTGAAAGAAGATTCGGGTAAATTTATGCCTAAGTTTAAGTCAAAATAAATGTCACCACAATCTCAAGAAGAAGAAGATAAAAAGGAACCGGTGGAAGTTGATGAAGAGGTGGTGAAAAATGATAAACCACAATGAGATGTGGAATACCCCGCATGTTTCTAAGCTAGGAAGTGAATAAGTTTTCCTACGTATGAAACCTCCTATCCTATGAGTAGCATTTTAGTTCATGACTTACAATGAATATCCTAGCGATAGTATATATTGCGATATCTTAAGCATGCTCATATGAGTCGCTTAGAGTGATGCAAGCTAAGAGTTTTTGAATCCATCAAGTCTTAGTGTTTGATTTTGTAAGTGTCATCTTTTAACAAGAATAACGTTATTTATATGTGAAATTTAGAATATTTATACCCACCATATTGTAGAGAATCTAATTAGCTTTCCAACGATACCAATTTCATCAAAATCCGACACCCGAGCAAAGAGTTATGGCCTTTCAAAGTAGAATGTGTCGCCTAACAAATCGCACATGGCCACTAGAAAGAATAGGAGATATCATATGTGGCACCTATGTAAATATAGGAAATATAATATGTGGCGCCTATGTAAATATAGGCGATATCATATGCGGCGCCTATGTATGATTTCAGCCACGAAAACACTTAGTTTTAGAGTTATTTTGAGGGTAGTTAAGTCTTTTAACACTCCTTACATGTCCCTAAACTTAACCTCACGAAATTTATAGATTATAAACACATTACAACCCTATTAACATCTTAAAGTTCATTATCCAAGAGCACCATAGGATAAAAACAACTAGGGTTGCACAATCAAGCTTGAAGATCAAATTTCAAGAAAATTCCTATGTCAATCATCAAGAACCTCCCTTCCAAGGTATGCATAGTGTTCATTCATGAATTCCTTTCGTCTGTGGAGTTCAAGAATCAATCTTTAAAATAAAAAATCTTGGTTGGTTGTGGTGATATGATCATACCCATGTTGATGCTTGTTTGTTTTTCTATATAATAGTATCGTGACTGTATATCTCATGAAAGTTATGTTGTTTGTTGAAAGACATGATATTTAGGTGGATTGATAGAATGCAAGTATTAAATCCACCTATGCCTTAAAGAATGCATGCAAGGTGTTCGATAAAATTCCTAGTATGTTAGAACTTCATATTTACATGATTTTATGATATCTAAATAACAAGTTCATGTTAGCCATACGCTCCAATATCAATTTCAATGCAAATTATGTTTTGTTATTGTTGTGGTATAAAGCATGTATGATAATGGAGATATAAATTATGTACATAAAATATATCCATGCTTTTCCTATCATGTTTGAAATGTTGAATAAATACATGAAGTATATTATCCCCTGCTTATGATACTGTGAATTGTGGACTCAAATCTTGTGATCAAGTCATGTAATGTGTTTCGGTTTCCTCCTATCGAGTCCTGGGGGTATTTGTACCCAAAAACTATAGTTGTGTTCCTAGAGCCATGTCATGTTTCACGATATCCGAACTCAAGCTATGATTCCATAGACTTCAGTCAGTCATATGACTTGGGAAAATGTCATGATCTGAGTCAGTTGTCAGATATCAGTAACATTCGGCCAGTCAATGGAATTCAGTAAGATTAAGTCATGTATAGTTAGTTATTCATGTCCAGTGCCTCCAGATGGGAGTAGAGGTTAGCACCAAGTGAACCCAAGGATGGGAACTCACCCGCTAGTTCAGGGTGTGCTTCTTAGAAGCAATCCTTGTGTTCCAGAACTATGTAGACAGCATAGGTTAAGACATTTTAACATGTCAGATTAGGGTTGATGAGGTGGTTTAACCTGTATGTTTAGGGTTCCCACCGTTCTCATTGAGTACCTGTCAGATAAGGATCACTCACAAGATGTCCTTACCCGTGGCACGGTATTGACACCCCTCCTGTCGGGGAAGAGATTGAACCCCAGCTTAGCCATAACGGCATACATGGGGCATGTTGGTTAAACACTACCTCCCACAATTTCAGTATTAGTCTCAGTAAAAGAACTTAGGGTGTTCTTCAGATTTTAGTATATACAGGACTGTCAGATACAGTCGTTATGTTCTTCAGATTTTAGTATATACAGGACTGTCAGATACAGTCATCCATGTCATCATCTTGCAGTATTAGTCATGACAGTTATCGGTAAACAATGTATTATCTTAAAGGTCTTGCTATCACGCATTCACGGTCCCAGTTTCTATATATACATGTTTTCACTCCCACGTTCATATTAGTCAGTGAGTGTTGTTCATGCATGAAATCCTTTATGTTCAGCCTACCTTCCTCGTATACTCAGTACTCCATTTGTACTGATGTATTTGCTCTATGGTGCTTTCTTTTCATGCTACACCATAGGTTTCGAGACACGAGCTCCAGCCCAGCAGTAGCGGTAGCATTCCAGTCGTAGAGACACAGTGAGTCCTCATTGATTCAAGGACAATATGATTTAGATACATTTATTTATTTCTTAAGTTCAATGTTATGGAGTTAGTTGGAGACATGTTCCTTCAACTCCTTAATCAGAAAGTTAGAGGCTTTCAGATTTATGCTCAGATTTACGTTCAGACTTAGCTTTCAGATTGAGTTGTTTTGGGTATTTTCACCCACATGGACGTTACGATTTTTAGAAATAGTTTTATTCAGTTGAACCTTATGGACTTACAATTTTATGTATTCTGCATTATTATGTCATGATTTACAGTATACAAGTACAGATATCAGTCATGAGTTAGCTTGTGGTCTCTCGGGGTCATAAGCACCGTGTAGTGTTCCGGTTCAGCAAATTGGGGCGTTACATGATGTGAAGCCTATAATAGAAGTCCCTCCTCGTTTCCTCAAAGGCTTCAAAGAAAAGAGGAGGGTGATAAACTCAAGAAATTTATATCTAAGCTTAGCAACCTCTCTATCAATATCACATTGCTTGAAGTAATCTAAAAGATCCCGGGATATTCTAAGCTCATGGAGAAGTTGATGTCAAAAAAAAAATCATCTAAGGTGTCACGATCAAAGTCATCCATGGTTTTAGTGTTATCATGGGTAGCAAAATTGCAAAAAAGAAAGAAGACCCCAGGGCTTTTACCATCACTTGTACCATTGGAATGCATATGTTTGTGAAAGGTCTATGCGACCTCGGTGCGAGTATAAAATGCATGCCTTTTTTCATTTAAAAAATCTTGGATTGGACACCCCAACTCTAACATCTATGACACTTTTAACAGCAGATTAGTCTATTAAGAGGTCGGTCTTGATTTTGTTTGATATTCTAGTCAAAGTGGACAAATTTATACTTTTGGTGGACTTCGTGGTTTTAGATTGTGAAATGGAGCAAGAGGTTCCATCATTCTTGGTCGACTTTTCTTAGCCACTGGAAGAGCCATTGTTGACTTAGAGTTAGAGGAAATAAGGTTTAGAGTTCGTGATGGCGAGGTCTCCTTATGAGTATGCAAAATAAAGAAACAACCCATGGAATTTCAAGTGATATTAGTGATTGATGTTGAAATCGAAGAAGTGAATGAGGGGGCCCTTGATAAAGAAGGAAGACATTATTCCACGACGTAAACTAAGGCTCTATGTGGGAGGCAACCCATAAATTCCATAAGAGTGGCTCGTATCCTTTATTTTCATTTTTGTAGAGTAGATTTTAGTTTTGTCAATTAAGTAACCTATGCATTTATGGCACTATAAAGTGTGTTGGATGAAGTTGAGAAGGGGAAAGTGTGAAATTTTTGCATGCTGAACTGAACAAGGGAAATTTTTTCCAAATATGAAGTAAGTTAAACAAGGGAAAATAGGGGAGCAGAAATGCCCCCAGTCACTATGATAGCGGGATATTAGCCGCAATCGCGGTCACCCTCATGTCCATAATCACAAAACACTGATTGTAATTACGGTTACATCAATCATATAACTATCCGAACTCCATTTCCTCCCAACACTCTCTTCTTAAATTTTCTCTCTAATTGGACCCAGTTCTGGCCAAATTGTGAGCATTCCAACAACAACCTTGCATTCCTCTTGTATCACTTATCCGTTAGGTGTTTGGAATCTATGTCATGATTGTGGTGAACAATCCATAGAATGCATGCAATAGGAAAGGCTTGAAATAATATTTTTCATGCTTAAATGCTTCATACATTATTCTTGCGTGGTGTTTATCTGCTAGACTATGATGTGCACATAAGTGGGGAAGTCTTGAGTACCCAAACTGTGTGTGAAATTGAGGAAACATTGTGTGTGAAATTGAGGAAACTAAAGAGTGCACCCCAAGTGCTCGCTAGGTATCCCATATGAGTATTCACAAATGGTTCTAGAATTCTAGTGGCATAATCGAGTACCTAGTAGTCTTGATCAATGCTTTTAGTTTAAATTCTTGTTGTAGAATATGCTCCGTGTACAAGTTTGAATTTTTGGACATTGTAAAATTGGGTTGAAGCTAGTCTTGGATACCGGATCACGATCATTGGGACCGCAATCATGACTTTATGGCCCGTGATTGCGGTAGACAAGGCTTATTTCCTATCTATGCCAAAAAATCTGCAATTCCAATTTTTGTCCAAACACCTTCAAGTAACCATCCAATGAGCTTTAGTGGACAACATAGCATAGTTTGTGCAAGAATATTTCAATGATTGATTTTGGTTTATTGTCTATTATTTTTCAGGAGAATCTCATGGAGAAATACAACCACATCTGATTCATGGAACTCGAGTGCCACACTCACTACTACTGGTGATTTTCTAAGGACAAAGCATCTCCCGGAGAGACTAATATTCTTAGAGAATATGCCATAAAATCTTTCGGCATTTCATGAAAGGATTGAATTCATAGGGTGGTAGTGTTTTGCCTCGGATCCTTACAAGGCTAATTAGCAGTAGGTCTGCGAATTCTATGCCAACCTTAGAATAGTATCTTTCTCAGATCCATCCTAAATGACTATAAATATTCTAGGGAAAGTGGTAAACTTTAGGGAGGAGCGAATCAATACTCTCTAAGGTCTCCTAAATGTAGACATGGGTGAGTTTGATGAAAAGGGGTTCAAATTGAGAATTTGGTTGGCAGAAAGACTATGCCTCGAGAAAGAAGTTTCATGGGCGTCAACAAAGAGTAACATCCACATGAATGACTTCACTGTAGAATCTCAAATTTGGTTGAACATCATATGTAGTCAAGTATCCCATTGCACCCACATGACAGCAGTCTGATATTTGTGAGCTCAAATGGTTTCTTGCATTTTAAACGGTATTTCTTTGGATGTTAGTCAGTTTGTGGTTTCTGAAATTAAAGTTTTTAAAAATTAAGGTGGGGCACATCTTTTCTTTCCCTCTTTAATTACTGAGATTTGTAGGAGAGCTGGGGTTGATGAATACTCTAGAGATACTAGGGTGAATCATGACACTTCTATCTATCCTTTGAAAATTAGAGTAGAGGGTACACCAAAAAAGAGAAAGAAAAGGAGAATTGATTTGGGGAAGTCGACATGTAAGGAGCTAAAGTCTTGTAGGCCATCCACCACATGGCCTCTTGAGGATATTAGAGTTGATATTTCTTCCATCAGGGAGCTCATGTCAGGTCTACCCTAGGGATCGGGGGATCTTTCCATCACTTATTATTCATGTATGTCTAGATCTGATTATGAGGAGTATCAGGAGGACCAAAAGAAATAGGGAGCTACTATTTCTAGGATTGATAGAGCCTATTCATCCTTGGAAGAGTCATATCATGATATTTGAATTTCACATGAGAAGATAGTGAAAAGGGAGAAGAAGAGAGATGAATTCTTTATCATGATTTGGAAGGGGGTGAAGGGCCTATGCAAGGTCCTAAACCCCAAAGATAGACTCCCTTCCTACTGAGTGGGGAGTGATGATGAGGCACTAGATGAGTTTTTTGATCTTGAGTATGCTGATAATGATGTACATTCTACTTCCTAATATTTTATAGTTTTATAGTGAGGACACTACTAACTACTTAGTTGGGGATGCCTGTCTCCGCATTCATTTGATTTGGGCCCTAATTATTGATATTTCTGGGTGGCTTTATATTCTCTTAATGATTTGTATTTTTATTTAGGTTGTAATATTCAGGATCTTTGATGGTGTTGACATTTGCATGGATTAGTCATTTTGTTTCATTGTTAGATTTTTGTGTTATCATTATTTTTTTGTGATGATATTCGATGAGCATTTACCGATCATATTTGAGTGACGAAATTCTTAAGGTAAAAATGTCGTGATTGGGTATTGAGTCATGGATACAGGGGAAGTCTGAGTACCCATAGCATCGAGGTCATAAATGCAAGAAAAATTTGAGTACCTGTGGTATTTTGGGATTTGGAATCGCACTTGTACCTATGGCAAAGTCTGAGTAACCATATGGTTTGCCAGTGTAAAAGAAAAAATATAAGACGAAGGCTTATATTGGTACCATAGTTGCCAAATTATTCATGGTGAAAATGCAAAGCAAACATCCCTATCCGTCTAAAAAGTTTTCAAAAAATTTGAGGGCACGGACGTGAGCAATCTTGTATTGATACTTTTTCTCTTTTTGTGACTCCAAAATTTTTGGCTTGTAAAAATTGGTAGATACTCCATTTTTTTCTCTAACGGAAGGGGCAATTGAGGCTCCTTTGTGAATTTGCATGACATCTGTGGTGAGCTTATTTTTTCAAATCTCATGTGTACTTATACCATCTAGAACTTGCCATATTGGTCTCTCAAGGCTAATTTTGACTATACTTGGTTGGGGGATGATCTTAGGCCATCTTTGTGACATTGAAAGTCCACTTTAGCTTAAAAAGCCTACCCTTGCATAGTTGTTGTCCCTAGTCACTCATTTTCAGAATTTGGACTTTTCATTGGCAAACACATTATAGTCCATGAGCCTTATAATTATTATCCCTTTATTGAACCTTACCCTTCTTGAACTTAAAATTGCAACTTGAGGTTAAAGCCTAAGTTGGGGGTGGTGATGATTTCAAGAGGTAACTTTGGGCCACAAAGATGTAAGTGAGTGCCTATGAGCTTAAGTATTAAGAACAGATGAATAAGAAAAAGGAAAGGATCCAACAAGGAAAGAGAAGCACAAAGGGTTCAAGAAAAAGAATTGAAAAGAAAATGGGTGAACCAAGGAAATGAAATGTAGGCACATTTGTGAAGAGTAAAAACAAAAGAAGTGGCCCATGATCAAATGTTGGATGGAATAGTGTGATGTAGATGTTTAAGGAGGGTATAGCCATGTTATTCATAAAATATATCCTATCATGTCCCGAACCTACATTACAAGCTCAAAAATCCCTTCATGATTTCCAACCAAGTATTCTCATTGTAGTGGCGATTGAAAATAGGGGCTAGCCTATGGCATGACACTTGTTAGCATCTAGAATTCTTGAGAGAGAGAGTGTTTTACACGTAAATTCCTTATTTCATAATTGATGACTTGGTGTGTGAAATTTTCTTTCTTATGAGAAGGTATGTAAACAAGTCAAGGTGGGTGATTTTGTCATCACTCGCAAAATGAGGAGAAAAAGAGTATATTCTAGTTGAGGTCAAAGGGGAGTCATTTCTAGAGTATCAGTGATTGTTGCATGGTTTCTCTTTAAAGTCTCTTCCATATTTAAAAAATCAATATTTATGTTGAAGGGTGCCATAAAAATAGTTTTTCCCATGCTTAAAGAGATAAATTGTGGTGTTAACTAAGCTTGAAGTCATTATGATCATTGGGTCATTCAATTTGGGCATAAATGTGCATAGTCTCATGGTAAAAAGTAGTGTTGCTTGAGGATAAGCGAAGCTTTAAGTTGGGGTGTTGATGAGTGGTGAATTTACCACTCATTTGAACTTATTATTCGTGCACACTACCATGATTTGAAGACGTAAATGAGACAACATTGTGATTAAATGCACTAATTTGCATATTTTGCAGGCATATAGGTGATGAGATAGAAGTTATGGAATTAAGCTGAAAAGGAACTAAGAGGAGAAGAAAAGTGCACCACTGAAGGACCATGTACAGAATGAGGCTCAATTACCACGATCTCGGTCTCAGGGTCGTGATCGTAGACAGTCAAGAAGGTCAGTAACTGCAATCTTATGGATCTACCCCCGGTCGTGGTAGCCATGATTGTAGAAAATCTTTTGCGATCGCGGCAATGCAAAATTAGGCCAAGGGGAAGTTTTTTAATTTTCAGCAATCGATCCCAAATCCATTAAAAGCTTAAAACCCTTTCCCATTTTGGGCATTCAGTAGACTAGCATATTTTGAATTTAAAGTTGAAACCCTAAATTGGGTAAGAATTGTAATTTGATGTGGAGACTTTGATTTTAGTAATTTCTTGAAGACTGGATTGTTTGCATAACCCTTATCGTATAATTTTCTCTCATTTCATCATGAGTATCTAAAATTCATTGTCTTGGGATTATGTTGAACTAATGTGTAAATAGTTGTGAGTTGTGATGTATTTGTGTATATAACAGTTGGTTGATGATGGGTTCTACTATTGTTTGATTAAAATGGTTGGGATTTGTTAGTGAAAGCCCTAAATACTCAAAATGAGTTTATGGGTGAAAACCCCAAACTCTTGAAATCTCAAACCATCCTTGAAAGAGGGGGTTTGGTTAAACTTTTGGAACCCACATCATCCTTGAAAGAGAGATGTGGGAAACAAGGCAGTATTAGATAATTAATGGATTTAGTTTGATAATTTTCACTAACTTAGACATAAGAATGATTATGAAGTTGACTATACTTTGGATATTTTCCTAAAACTAGGGATACCCAATAGAGGTGTTAGGTGAATATTGTAATACCCCGCATGTTTCTAAGCTAGGAGACGAACAATTTTTCCTACTTATGAAATCTTCTATCCTGTGATTCAAACTTGAGTACATGACTTACAATGAGTATCCTAGAGATAATATAGCTTATGATGCATTGAGCATGTTCATATGAGTAACTTAAGGTAATATAAGCTAAGAGTTTTTGAATCCATCAAGTTTTAGTGTTCAATTTTGTAAGGGTCATATTTGAACGAGTATAACTCGATGTTAATGTGGTATTTCTTCATATTTAGACACACAAAATTATAGATAATCGAATTAGCTTTCCAACGATACCTATTTTGCCTTCATCCAATACTCGAGCGAAAAGTTATGCCCATTTTGGTGAGAGACAGTAAGGGTATGCGATTGGTTAGGTGCCGCCCAACCAAACTTAGGCGATTGGTTAGGCACAGCCTAAGTCAACTCCAAGTGCCAAAAAAACTCCGTTTTGAGTTATCTTGAGGGTAATTAAGTCTTTTAACACTCCTTACATGTCCCTAAACTTAACCCTACAAAATAAATAGATCCTAATCACATTACAACCCTATTAACATCTCAAAGATCATTATCCAAGAGCACTAAAGGAGAAAAACAACTAGGGTTGCATAATTAAGATTGAAGATCCAATTTCAAGGAAATTCCTCCATCAATCATCAAGGACCTCCCTTCCAAGGTATGCGTAGTGTTCATCCACGGATTCCTTTCGTCCGTGGGGTTCAAGAATAAATGTTTAAAATACAAAATCTTGGTTGGTTATGGTGATATGATCATACCCATGTTAATGCTTGTTTGTTTTGCTATATAATAGTATCGTGATTGTATATCTCATGAAAGTTATGTTGTTAGTTGAAAAACATGATCTTTAGATGGATTGATAGAATGTAAGTATGAAATCCACCTATGCCTTAAAGAATGCATGCAAGGTGTTCGATAAAATGCCTAGTATGTTAGAACTTAATATTTACATGATTTCATGATATCTAAATAATAAGTTCATGTTAGCCATACACTCCAATATGAATTTCCATGCAAATTATGTGTTGTTATTGTTGTGGTATAAAGGATGTATGATAATGGAGATATAAATTATGTACACAAAATATATCCATGCTTATGATATTGTGAATTGTGGACTCAAATCTTGTGATCAAGTCATGTCATGTGTGTCAGTTTCCTCCTATCGAGTCCTAGAGGTATTCTTATCTAAAAAATATAGCTATGTGCCTAGAGACATGTCATGTTTTCACTATACTCTCAGTCAAGCCTTGTTCAGTAGACTTCAGTCAGTCTTATGACTCAAGAAAACACATCTAAAGGCAGTATCAGTTCAGTTTTACTAAGTACTCAATAGTCTACATAATCTCAGTAATATTCCGTCAGCCTATGGAATTTAATAAATATCAATATCAGTATAATTTAGTTTAGTATTCAATTCAGACATCCATAAACTCAGTCAACTAACAGAACTAAGTAGCATTTAGTCAGTTAACAAAATTTAGTAGTGTTCCGCTAGTCATCGGAATTCAATAAACTCAGTCCATGTTCAGTTCAGTTAAATAGAACAATCAGTAACAGTTCAGTTAATACTAGTACGAACTAGGAAATCAGTTCAGTATAATCAGTTAAGTGTCATTTAGTTGGGAGTAGGATTCAACACCGAGTGAACCCAAGGATAGGAACTCACCCGCCAATTCAGGGTGTGATTCTTAGAAGAAGTCCTTGTGTTCCATAACTACGTAGCTAGTGTAGGTTTAGACATCTTAACCTGTCAGATTAGGGTTGATGAGGTGGTTTAACCAGTTATTTTAGGGTTCCAACTATTCTCATTGAGTTCCTGCCAGCTAAGGGTCACTCACAGTTTATCCTTACCAATGGCACGGTATTAACACCCTTCCAATCAGGGAAAAGATTGGAACCCAGCTTAGCTATTATAGCGTATTTAGGGCATGTCGGTTAGATAACTACTTCCCACAGTTTCAGTATCAGTCTTAGTAAAAGAACTCAGTTAGTTCTTCAGGATAAGACGACTGTCAGATACAGTACGAAACTGATCTAGTTCCATTAGATTTAGGACTGTCAGATACAGTCATTCATGCGATCAGGTATCATAAATCATGTTATCAGATATATCAGTTATCAGAATTCAGTTATCATTCATGATATGTTATCAGTAAATGCATGTCATCAGTATTCAACTCAGTAGTCATGTTATCACGAGCTCAGTTTCAGGACTGTTATATACGGCCAGTTCAAATCAGTGTTTCATAATCAGAACTATCAGAAATAATTACTCCGTTATCAGTAATATAGTATCAGTCTCCCAGTATTCAGTAATACAGTATCAGTTTCTCACTTATTAGTGAATTACATATCAATATCAGTAAACTCAGTCATTCAGTATCTCAGCATCAGTAAACTCATGTTGTCAGTATTCAGACTCAGTAGTCAGTATCACCACGAGTTTAGTTGTAGTTATGTATGTATGTATGTATTCTCACGTTCATATCAGTCAGCATTGATCATGTATATAAAACCCTTTGCATTTAGCCTACCTCACTCGTATACTCAGTACATTTATTCGTACTGACGCATTCGCACTATGGTGTTTTATTTGATGCCATAGGTACAGAGGTATAAGTTTCAGAGAAGCAATAGCATTGCATATTTCAGCAGTCAGTTCTCCACTTCATTCGAGGACAATATTATTATTACTTTATTTCAGTATTTCAAATTAGTTTTTCATTTCATGGAGTTAGTTGGAGACATGTTCCTTCAACTCCTTATTTTGTTCAGTTAGAGGCTTTTGGACTAGATGTCAGATTAGATGTTCAGACTTCAGTATTTATGTTTTTTTGGTATTCTTATACCATATTTTTTCAGATATGTATCAGTATTAAACCTTATGGTCTTACAGTTCATGTTTCCACATATTTTATTAGATATTATGCAGTTTAGAGATACATATATCAGTCATGAGTTAGCTTATGGTCCTTCAGGGTCATGATCACCGTGTAGCATTTTGGTTCGGAAAATAGGGATGTTACAAACTTGGTATCAGAGCCTAAGTTTCAACAGTGTCCTAGGAAGTCTGAAAGCTTCATCAAGTAGAGTCTTGTACATGGGTGTGTTGTGCACCAAACTTATGTGCAAGAGGCTATGAGATGTTTTAGGAACAGTTTCCCTTCTTTCATGTCTCAAGATCATGCTATATCAAGTTTCTCTAAGGAACCCATGTAGATTCACATCAGGCTTCCCTCATGTCAATCTTACCTTACTTTCAAGGTAACAAAAATAGTTAAACTTAAGTCCTAAAGATAGGTCTTTCTCATGTAGTCCCTGGAGATAGTTATGGGATTTGCCATATGCTCAGACAATATCCCCGCAGTTTAATCACATTCCAAAGTTGTACAGATTTATTTATGATCATGAGAACTCCTTTGTAAACTCAAATCAACTTTTTGATATGCCGTTAGATCCCTTCTCAGAATCCTATGACAGTATAGACCTAGAATTTTAAGCATGGACCAAAGAGTTTAGCAGTAGATGAGTTGGAATAGTATTATCTATTCTGAGTAGATTATGTATTCAACGGGGTAGTTGTACCAACATGAATTAGTAGGTTTGAACAGTGCTATTAGGAGAGCAAGAATTTAAGTTTATTGACTTAAAATTAAGCATGAAGGTGTAAATGTGATATTAGCAGTATATGAGGAAACAGAATAAGATGATGTGTTTAGTAAGACAAGCAGGTGTTGAACAGAATGTAGTTATGTGATAATAGATCAAGTGACCAAGTCAGTCCCTCAGACTCCAGTAGTAGAGCCAGTATGTATAGAAAGCAGTAAGGGAAGACAATTCTTGACCCATCCTCATCTCAGTGCAGATTTTTGCACCTCAGCTATCAAAAAAAAAATACACTCAGGAGTTGCATGTCAACTCTATGGTCACAAACCAGACTGATGCATTTTTTTCCCATAAATCATGCATGATTTTTGTTCCCAGTATAAGGGGTTCCAGTTTACTCCGCAGTTAGAATCATGTTCCATGAGCACAATCTACCTTCACACACTTTTCATGGGATTATGTGCGCCTTCAGTTCCCAGTATAAGGGGTTAAGTTCCAGCTCCCTCAGTATTAAGAATCATGTTCCACGTGTACAGAAAATCTAGACTCAGGTCATGCAACTCATGCCTCATGTGCACAGATCATGCTTTACAGTATACTCAGTTTTCATGACTCATGTAATGCCCCTACAGATCAGATAAGTTCATACCAAATCATGTATATTCTCAGTTCAGACCTTCGTGGTAAATCCATACTTTTGATATTCTATTCCTCAAGTTTCAGTCATGTGTCAAGTTTAGTTTGTATCTATTAATGTTTCAGGTCCTCTTGATTTACTCCTCCAGATATCTCTCCTTATGGAACATTGTAGTGATGAGCAGTTATTTATATAAGAGAAGGTTGTAGCATGCTTACTTTGCAAGAGAGTGTAGTTGTGAAGATAGGCTTGAATGTCATGATAAATGTGCAAGTAAACGTCTAGAAAGGGGTTGTATTTAGAAGTTGGGAAAGTACAAAGTGTAAGTGTACATTTAGATCCTTGACTTATGTCAGTCCCCAGCATGTAGCCATCAAAAACTCAGTTGTCAACTCAATTATAGTTTCAATATCCAGCACTCAGTGATCAGTGTTCAGTCCTTGAATTCAGTACTTCACTATCAGTGTAAAACATAGTTACAATGATAGTTCAGAAATCAATATTCAGTAAAGGACTCAGATAGTCCTACAGAACCATGGCTTCATTTACCAGTTACTTAGCCTCATAATTCAGTACTTCTGTAATAGTTATAGGCTTAGTTATAATATCATCTTAAGTACAGTAACCAGATTTGAAACTCAGTTCAGTTCTAGACATGCTTGACCATAGCATTCAGGTTGTCAGTACTCAGTTATCAGTGTTTCAGTACCTAATTTTATAGAATACCTCAGAGTGATGTTGTACACTTGGTCTCGCATTCGTAAATAATATAGACTTTATGAATCCATGCTCAGATACCTCATTATACTCAGTTAGTCCTTATCTCCTATTCATAAAACTCAAAAATCTCAGCCCATCTATTCAGACTAAATACATTTTAGCTTTGCAGATCCAGTATTCAGCTATCAGTTATTTAGTTAATCAGATAAGTTAGTATATTTATGCACTCGTGTTCAGCTCTGTTCATGTATCATGTCTCAGTTTCAGATCCTAGATATTCAGTCATGACTCAGTTCCTAGGTGTCTTGCACATCGCCTCAATACCCCTCAGTAGCTCATCCTAGTCAATATTTTTTTAGGGACATAGTTTCCCAAGGGGGAGATACATCATACCCCCAAACTTTCATGACATAAACATGCTGCTCTTTTTTTTTTATGACTCCAGTTTGGAGAAGGGATACTCATAAGTTAACTCTCAAACTCCCACTTCAGTCGTATGCCATGTTTTTAAGATTCAGTTCAGATCATGATATTCAGTATATCTACCACGTCCCATACTCAATTATGTTCTCATGTTTTCGATCATGCATATGGAGTAATTAATCTCAAACTTATAGGTATTCTCAGTTCAAGGTAACAGTTTTCCTTTAACTTACTCGTTCTCATGTTCATATTTTAGTACCAAACTTGGTATTCAGTTCCATGCTTAGTTTTCAGTTCAAACTTGGTACTTTACCAATGCATGTTCATGAGTAAGTTTAGTCATGAATTCATGCATCAGATATGCGTGATCAGCTCATCAGTACTTTCAGTCTTGCATTCACGTATCATGTAAGTAATATAATCATGCATTAGATATGTATGGATCCACCGTATCAGTTAAACATCAGATATGCATTCCTGTTTGAGAAACTAAGCTCACCAGAACACTAAGTCCTACATTCATAAATGAGTTATACATGCATCAGATCTGCATGTTCAGTATGATATATTCAGTAAATTAGTCACGTCAGTCATTAGATCATGTTCCATTTATTCATTTTCAGTTCATGTTCAGTTGGTTTTTTCCCCTCTCAGTTAGTTCCATTTGAGGATGAATATTCCCAAGGGGGAGATATTGTAATACCCTACATGTTTCTAAGCTAAGAGATGAACCATTTTTCCTACGTATGAAATCTCCTATCCTATGATTCATACTTGAGTACATGACTTACAATGAGTATTCTAGAGATAAGATAGCTTATGATGCGTTAAGCATGTTCATATTAGTCACTTAAGGTATAGAAGCTAAGAGTTTTTGAATCCATCAAGTTTTAGTGTTTGATTTTGTAAGGGTCATATTTGAATGAGTATAACTCGATGTTAATGTAATATTTCTAAATATTTAGACCCAACAAATTATAGATAATAGAATTATCTTTCCAAAAATACCAATTTAGCCTTAATACAATACCCGAGCGAAAAGTTATGCCCATTTTTGTAAGAGATAGTAAGAGTATGCGATTTGTTAGGTGCCGCCCAACCAAACTTAGGCGATTGGTTAGGCGCCGCCTAAGTCAGTTCCAAGTACCAAAAACACTCTATTTTAAGTTATTTCGAGGGTAATTAAGTATTTTAACACCTCTTACACGTTCCTAATCTTAACCCTACGAAATATATAGCTCCTAATCACATTACAATCCTATTAACATCTCAAAGCTCATTATCTAAGAGCACTATAGGAGAAAAACAACTAGGGTTGCATAATTAATCTTGAAGATCTAATTTCAAGGAAATTCCTCCGTCAATCATCAAGGACCTCCCTTCCAAGGTATGCGTAGTGTTCATCCACGGATTCCTTTCGTCCGTGGAGTTCAAGAATCAATCTTTAAAATACAAAAGCTTGGTTAGTTGTGGTGATATGATCATACCCATGTTTATGCTTGTTTGTTTTTCTATATAATAGTATCGTAACTGTATATGTCATGAAAGTTATGTTGTTAGTTGAAAAACATGATCTTTAGATGGATTGATAGAATACAAGTATTAAATCTACCTATGCCTTAAAGAATGCATACAAGGTGTTCGATAAAATGCCTAGTATGTTAGTACTTCATAGTTACATGATTTCATGATATCTAAATAATAAGTTCATGTTAGTCATACACTCCAATATGAATTTCCATGCAAATTATGTGTTGTTATTGTTGTGGTATAAAACATGTATGATAATGGAGATATAAGTTATGTACACAAAAATATATCCATGCTTTTCCTATGATGTTTGAAATGTTGAATAAATACATGAAGTTACTATCTCCTGCTTATGATATTGTGAATTGTGGACTCAAATCTTGTGATCAAGTCATGTCATGTGTGTCAGTTTCCTCCTATCGAGTCCTAGGGGTATTCTTACCCAAAAATATAGTTGTGTGCCTAGAGCCATGTCATGTTTTCACTATATTCTCAATCAAGCCATGTTCAGTAGACTTCAGTCAGTCTCATGCCTAAGGAAAACTCATGTAAAGGTAGTATCAGTTCAGTTTTACTCAGTACTCAGTAATCTACGTAATCTCAATAATATTCCGTCAGTCTATGGAATTCAGTAAATCTCAGTATCAGTAAAATTTAGTTTAGTATTTAGTTCAGACATCCGTAAACTCAGTCAGCTAACCAAACTCAGTAGCATTTATTTAGTTAATAGAATTCAGTAGCGTTTAGTCAGTTAACAGTATTCAGTAGAGTTCCTCTAGTCATCGGAATTTAATAAAATCAGTCCATGTTCAGCTCAGTTAAACAGAACAATCAATAACAGTTCAGTTCATTCTAGTATGAACTAGGAAATTAGTTTAGTATAATCAGTTCAGTGTCATTCAGTTGGAAGTATGATTCAGCACCGAGAAAACCCAAGGATGAGAACTCACCCACCAGTTTAGGGTGTGATTGTTAGAAGTAGTCCTTGTGTTCCAGAACTACGTAGCCACCGTAGGTTGAGACATCTTAACCTATCAAATTAGGGTTGATAAGGTGGTTTAACCTGTCAGTTAAGGGTTCTCACTGTTCTCATTGAGTTCTTGCCAGATAAGGGTCACTCACATCTTTTCCTTACCAGTGGCGCGGTATTGACTCCTTTCCAATCAGGGCAGAGATTGGACCCCTGCTTAGCTATTATAGCGTATTTAGGGCATGTCGGTTAGATAACTACTTCCCACAGTTTTGGTTTCAGTCTTAGTAAAAGAACTTAGTTAGTTCTTCAGGATATAAGGACTGTCAGATACAGTACGAAACTGAGCTAGTTCCATCAGATTTAGGACTGTCAGATACAGTCATTCATGCGATCAGTTATCATAAATCATGTTATCAATTATATAAGTTATCAGAATTCAGTTATCATTCATGATATGTTATCAGTAAATGCATGTCATCAGTATTCAACTCAGTAGTCATGTTATCACGAGCTCAGTTTCAGGACTGTTATATACGGTCAGTTCAAATCAGTTTTTCATAATCAGAACTAGCAGAAATAATTACTCCGTTATCAGTAATATAGTATTAGTCTCCCAGTATTCAGTAATACAGTATCGGTTCCTCACTTATTAGTGAATTACATATCAATATCAGTAAACTCAGTCGTTCAGTATCTCAGCATCAGTAAACTCATGTTGTTAGTATTCAGGCTCAGTAGTCAGTATCACCACGAGTTAAGTTGTAGTTATGTATGTATGTATGTATTGTCACGTTCATATTAGTCACCATTGATCATGTATATAAAACCCTTTGCATTTAGCCTACCTCACTCGTATACTCAGTTCATTCATTCGAACAATCGCATTCGCGCTATGGTGTTTTATTTGACGCCATAGGTACAGAGGTATGAGTTTCAGAGAAGCAGTAGCATTGCAAATTTCAGCAGTCAGTTCTCCTCTTCATTCAAGGACAATATTATTATTACTTTATTTCAGTATTTCAAATTAGTTTTTTAGTTCATGGAGTTAGTTGGAGACATGTTCCTTCAACTCCTTATTCTGTTTAGTTAGAGGCTTTTGGACTAAATGTCAGATTAGATGTTTAGACTTCAGTATTTATGTTTTTTTTTGGTATTGTTTTACCATGTTTTTTAGATATGTATCAGTATTAAGCCTTATGGTCTTACAGTTCATGTTTCCACATATTTTATGAGATATTGTGCAGTTTAACGGTACAGAACTCAGTCATGGGTTAGCTTATGGTCCTTCAGGGTCATGATCACTGTGAAGCATTTTGGTTCGGAATATCAGGATGTTATAAACTTGGTATCAAAGCCTAAGGTTCAACAGTGTCCTAGGAAGTCTAAAAGCTTCATCAAGAAGAGTCTTGTACATGGGTGTGTTGTGCACCACACTTATGTGCAGGAGGCTATGAGATGTTTTAGGAACAGTTTCCCTTATTTCATATCTCAAGATCATGCTATAGCAAGTTTCTCTAAGGAACCCATGTAGATTCACATCAGGCTCCCCTCATTTTATCCTTACCTTACTTTCAAGGTAACAAAAATAGTGAAGCTTAAGTCCTAAAGATAGGGCTTTCTCATGTAGTCCCTGGACATAATTATGGGATTTTCCACATGCTCAGACAATATCCCCTCAGTTCAATCAAGTTCCAAAGTTGTACAGATTTTATTTATGATCATGAGAACTCCTTTGTAAATTCAAATCAACTTTTTGATATGCCGTTAGATCCCTTCTCAGAATCCTATGACAGTATAGACCTAGAATTTTAATCATGGACCAATGATTTTAGCAGTAGATGAGTTGGGATAGTATTATATAGTCTGAGTAGATTATGTATTCATGGGGGTAGTTGTACCAACATGAATTAGTAGGTTTGAACAGTGCTAGCAGGCGAGCAAGAATTTAAGTTTATTGACTTAAAATTAAGCATGAAGGTGTAAATGTGATATTAGCAGTATATGGGGAAACAAAATTAGATGATGTTTTAGTAAGACAAGCAGGTGTTGAACATAATGTACTTATGTGATCATAGATCAAGTGAAAAAGTCAGTCTCTCACACTCCAGTAGTAGAGCCAGTATGTACAGAAAGCACTAAGGGAAGACAATTCTTGACCCATCCTCATCTCAGTGCAGATTTTTGCACCTCAGCTATCATAAAAAAAATCCACTCAGGAGTTACAGTCAACACTATGGTCACGAACCAGACTCATGTATTTCTTTTTCCCATAAATCATGTATGATTTTTGTTCCCAGTATAAGGGGTCCCAATTTACTCCGCAGTACGAATCATGTTCCATGAGCACAATCTACCTTCACACACTTTTCATGGGATTGTGTGCGCCTTCAGTTCCATGTATTAGGGGTTAAGTTCCAGCTCCCTCATTATTAAAATCATGTCCCACAAGTACAAAAAATCTTGACTCAGGTCATGCAGCTCATGCCTCATGTACACAGATCATGCTTTACAATATACTCAATTTTCATTACTCATGTTATGCTCCTACATATCAGATATATTCATACCAAATCATGTATATTCTCAGTTCAGACCTTCGTGGTAAATCCATACTGTTGATATTCTATTCCTCAAGTTTCAGTCATGTGTCAAGTTTAGTTTGTATCTATTCATGTTTCAGGTCCTCTTGATTTACTCCTCCAGTTAACTCTCCTTATGAAATAGTGTAGTGATGAGCAGTTGTTTAGATAAGAGAAGGTCATAGAATGCTTACTTTGCAAGAGGGTGTAGTTGTTAAGATAGGCTTGAATGTCATGATAAATGTGCAAGTAAACGTCTAGCAAGGGGTTGTATTTAGAAGCTGGGAAAGTACAAAGTGTAAGTGTACATTTAGATCCTTGACTTATGTCAGTCCCCAGCATGTAGCCATCAAAAACTCAGTTGTCAACTCAGTTATAGTTTCAGTATCCAGCACTCAGTGATCAGTGTTCAGACCTTGAATTTAGTACTTCAGTATCAGTCTAAAACTTAGTTACAACGATAGTTCAGAAATCAATATTCAGTAAAGGACTCAGATAGTCCTACAGAACCATGGCTTCTTTTACCAGTTACTTAGCCTCATAATTCAGTACTTATGTACTACTTATAGGCTTAGTTATAATGTCATCTTCAGTTCAGTAACCAGATTTGAAACTCAGTTCAATTCCAGACATGCTTGACCATAGCATTCAAGTTGTCAGTACTCAGTTATCAGTGTTTCAGAACCCCATTTTATAGAATACCTCAGAGCCATGTTGTACACTTGGTCTCGCATTCGAATATAATACAGACTTTATGAATCCATGCTCAGATACCTCATTCTACTCAGTTAGTCCTTATCTCCTATGCATAAAACTCAAAAATCTCAGCCCATCTATTCAGACTAAGTACATTTTAGCTTTGCAGATCCAGTATTCAGCTATCAGTTATTTGGTTAATCAGATATGTTAGTATATTTATGCACTCGTGTTCAGCTCTGTTCATGCATCATGTCTCAGTTTCTGATCCTAGATATTCAGTCATGACTCTGTTCCTAGGTGTCTTGCACATTACCTCAATTCCCCTCAGTAGCTCATCCAAGTCAATATTCTTTGAGGGACATAGTTTCCCAAGGAGGAGATACATCATACCCCCAAACTTTCATGACATAAACATGTTGCTCTTTTTTCTTTTGATGACTCCAGTTTGGAGAAGGTATACTCATAAGTTAACTCTCAAACTCCCACTTCAGTCGTATGCCATGTTACTAAGATTCAGTTCAGATCATGATATTCGGTATATCTACCACATCCCATCCTCAATTATGTTCTCATGTTTTCAATCATGCATATGGAGTAATTGATTTCAAACTTATCGGTATTCTCAGTTCAAGGTAACAGTTTTCCTTAAACTTACTTGTTCTCAAGTTCATATTTTAGTATCAAACTTGGTATTCAGTTCCATACTTAGTTTTCAGTTCAAACTTGGTACTTTACCATCGCATGTTCATGAGTAAGTTTAGTCATGAATTCATGCATCAGATATGCGTGATCAGCTCATCAGTACTTTAAGTCATGCATTCACGTATCATGTCAGTAATATAATCATGCATCAGATATGTATGGATCCTCTTTATCAGTTAAACATCAGATATGCATTCCTATTTGAGAAACTCAGCTCACCTGAACACTAAGTCCTACATTCACAAATCAGTTATACATGCATCAGATATGCATGTTCAGTATGATATATTCAGTTCATCAGTCACTTAAGTCATTAGATCATGTTCCATTCAGTTCATGTTCAGTTCATGTTCAGTTGGTATTTTCCCCTCTAAGTCAGTTCCATTCGAGGATGAATATACCCAAGGGGGAGATATTGTAATACCCCGTATGTTTCTAAGCTAAGAGATGAACCATTATTCCTACATATGAAATCTCCTATCCTGTGATTCATACTTGAGTATATAACTTACAATGAGTATTCTAGTGATAAAATATCTTATGATGCATTAAGCATGTTCATATGAGTCACTTAAGGTATACAAGCTAAGAGTTTTTGAATCCATCAAGTTTTAGTGTTTGATTTTGTAAGGGTCATATTTGAACGAGTATAACATGATTTTAATGTCATATTTCTGTATATTTAGACCCATCAAATTATATATAATCGAATTATCTTTCCAACAATACCAATTTAGCCTTAATCCAATACCCGAGCGAAAAGTTATGCCCATTTTCGTGAGAGACAGTAAGGGTATGCGATTTGTTAGGTGCTGCCCAACCAAACTTAGGAAATTGGTTAGGCGTCGCCTAAGTCAGTTCCAAGTACCAAAAACACTTCATTTTAAGTTATTTCGAGGGTAATTAAGTGTTTTAACATTTCTTGCACGTCCCTAAACTTAACCCTACGAAATATATAGCTACTAATCACATTACAATCCTAATAACATCTCAAAGATCATTATCTAAGAGAACTATAGGAGAAAAACAACTAGGGTTGCATCATTAAGCTTGAAGATCAAATTTCAAGGAAATTCCTCCGTCAATCATCAAGGACCTCCCTTCCAAGGTATGCAAAGTGTTCATCCACGGATTCCTTTCGTCCGTGGCATTCAAGAATCAATCTTTAAAATACAAAAATTTGGTTAGTTGTGGTGATATGATCATACCCATGTTTATGCTTGTTTGTTTTTCTATATAATAGTATCGTAACTGTATATGTCATGAAAGTTATGTTGTTAGTTGAAAAACATGATCATTAGATGGATTGATAGAATGCAAGTATAAAATCCACCTATGCCTTAAAGAATGCATGCAAGGTGTTCGATAAAAGGCCTAGTATGTTAGTACTTCATATTTACATGATTTCATGATATCTAAATAATAAGTTCATGTTAGTCATACACTCTAATATGAATTTCCATGCAACTTATGTATTTTTATTGTTGTGGTATAAAACATGTATGATAATGGAGATATAAGTTATGTACACAAAAATATATCCGTGTTTTTCCTATCATGTTTGAAATGTTGAATAAATACATGAAGTATACTATCCCCTGCCTATGATATTGTAATCTTATGATCAAGTCATGTCATGTGTGTCAGTTTCCTGCTATCGAGTCCTGGGGGTATTCTTACCCAAAAAATATAGATGTGTGCCTAGAGCCATGTCATGTTTTCACTATATTCTCAGTCAAGCCATGTTCAGTAGACTTTAGTCAGTCTCATGACTAAGGAAAACTCATGTAAAGGTAGTATCAGTTCAGTTTTACTCAGTACTCAGTAATCTACGTAATCTTAATAATATTCTGTCAGTCTATGGAATTCAGTAAATCTCAGTATCAGTAAAATTTAGTTTCATATTTAATTCATACATCCATAAACTCAGTCAGCTAACAAAACTCAGTAGCATTTAGTCAGTTAATAGAACTCAGTAGAATTTAGTCAGTTAACAGTATTCAGTAGAGTTCCTCTAGTCATCGGAATTCAATAAAATCAGTCCATGTTCAGCTCAGTTAAACAGAACAATCAATAACAGTTCAGTTAATTCTAGTATGAACTAGGAAATCAGTTTAGTATAATTAGTTCAGTGTCATTCAGTTGGAAGTAGGATTCAGCACCGAGCAAACCCAAGGATGAGAACTCACCCGCCAGTTTAGGGTGTGATTCTTAGAAGCAGTCCTTGTGTTCCAGAACTACGTAGCCAGCATAGGTTGAGACATCTTAACCTATCAAATTAGAGTTGATAAGGTGGTTTAACTTGTTAGTTTAGGGTTCCCACCATTCTCATTGAGTGCTTGCCAAATAAGGGTCACTCATCTTGTCCTTACCAGTGGCGCGGTATTGACACCTTTCCAATCAGGGCAGAGATTGGACCCCTTCTTAGCTATTATAGCGTATTTGGGGCATGTTAGTTAGATAACTACTTCCCACAGTTTCAGTCTCAGTAAAAGAACTCAGTTAGTTCTTCAGGATATCAGGACTGTCAGATACAGTACGAAACTGAGCTAGTTCCATCAGATTTAGGACTGTCAAATACAGTCATTCATGTTATCAGTTATCATAAATCATGTTATCATATATATCAGCTATCAGAATTCAGTTATCATTCATGATATGTTATCAGTAAATGCATGTCATCAGTATTCAACTCAGTAGTCATATTATCACAAGCTCAATTTCAGGACTATTATATACGGTAAGTTCAAATTAGTTCTTCGTAATTAGAACTATCATAAATAATTACTCCTTTATCAGTAATATAATATCAGTCTCCCTGTATTCAGTAATACAGTATCGGTTCCTCACTTATTAGTGAATTACATATCAATATTAGTAAACTCAGTCATTCAGTATCTCAGCATCAGTAAACTCATGTTGTCAGTATTCAGACTCAGTAGTCAGTATCACCACAAGTTTAGTTGTAGTTATGTATGTATGATTGTATTTTCACGTTCATATCAGTCAGCATTCATCGGGTATATAAAACCCTTTGGATTTAGCCTACCTCACTCGTATACTGAGTACATTCAGTCGTACTGGCGCATTCGCGCTATGGTGTTTTATTTGACGCTATAGGTATAGAGGTATGAGTTTCAGAGAAGCAGTTGCATTGCAGATTTCAGCAGTCAGTGCTCCTCTTCATTCGGGGACAATATTATTATTACTTTATTTTAGTATTTCAGATTAGTTTTTCAGTTCATGGAGTTAGTTGGAGACATGTTCCTTCAACTCCTTATTTAGCTCAATTAGATACTTTCGAACTAGATGTCAGATTAGATGTTCAGAAATCAGTATTTATGTTTCTTTTTGGTATTGTTATACCATGTTTTTCAGATATGTATCAGTATTGAACCTTATGGCCTTACAGTTCATGTTTCCGCATATTTTATGAGATATTATGTAGTTTACAGGTACAGATATCAGTCATGGGTTAGCTTGTGGTCCTTCGGGATCATGGTCATCGTGTAGCATTTCGGTTCAGAAAATCGGGGAGTTACATATAATTATCATACTTGTTAGGTAACCAAAAGGTTCAATAAGTGTAATTCTTGAGGTTTTGTTGCCAAGCTAACCTTAAGGATCCTAGATCAATCCTACAATATTATTAACAACTAACATATATATCAAATCTACACATACCCATACCTAATTTGCCTTTAGGTAGACATAATTCCAAGATTCTCTCTATACCGAGTTAAATTACAGTTGTTGTATAGTTTTCAAAATTGAGTTACTATTGTCAAAAACTCTTTCAAAACCAACCAACACCACCCCAATTTTAAATCAGGCTTTTTACTTTATTTGCACTTTGGGTGTTTTCTTAGTAAGTGCTAAGACCCATAAGAATCGAGTTCTAATTTCACTCCTTGTGGATTCGGCCACAACGAAAGTTGGGATATAGACAATGACCTTCCTCTACTAAATTGCATGATATAGGTGAGAGTTATCAATACAAATTTTACCTCTTAATTTAGCATAACGACTATTTGGGTTGTTACACATAGCAATTGTTGTAAATATCTTCTAAATTCAGTAAACTTCTTTGCAACTCAATATAATATAATGCTTCGTCATTTACCAAATTTGTTCATTCGGTAAGTAATAAATTTACTTTCTCAGAGCCTTTATTTAATCTTGTGCTACCAAATATAGTATTAATATTGACTTCTTTCATCAGTAAATAAGAGAAATATTTTTTATCTCTTAAAATAGTGTGTTTTAGCATTATATATAGGGATATATCACCATAATTGATTTTGTGTCAAACAAATGGTTGTGAAATTTCCATATTCATCATAAAAATAAAAAGTCAAGTACATAAACTATTAAAAACTAAAAACATAAGAAATTTCATTAGAAATATAGAGATTATGAATACATTGTACTTTAAGAAATATATTTAATAAAACAACGGAGTTACAAACGAAAAAGGAAAAGAATTTTTAAAATTTTATTTTTCGATGACATGCTTAGATTTTCTGTCAGTATCCTATTAGATGTCTTCAGCTTTCAAATGAGTAATATTTGAAAGAATTTCAAAGTCATCATTATTATAAGCTAGTTTTATCTCAATATCACTGTACTTGTTTGTGGGAGATGCTTCATCATCATCACCTTGAGAGGTCAAGTGTGCTTCTATATTATTTTCCTTTTTTTGTGGGACTCTTGATAAATTTTGACAAAATTATCAGTCATACAAAAAACATACTGCCAATGACCGTTCATACCATATCAATGGTAAATGTTACCTTTATCCCTTAAAGAATTATTTAATTAATAAACTATTAGTTTGCTCATCCACAAATAGGCATGTAATTAATTTGAAATATAAATTTCTTTTTAAAATATTATTTTTGTAGAAACACATTTAAATCATGAAAAGTGAAAAAAAAATCTTTAGTAAGTCGTCATCAGTAATAGTATTTTCATATAAGTTTAATATAAATCCTACTTTAAGAATAGAATAATTACACTCTGTTATGATTTTAAAATCTTAAAATTAAAGGTGTATCCAGTTATATCGAGCTTTTAGTAATACTGTAAATTTTAGGTGGTGATATTGATTCTTCAAATTAGTCCATAGTTCAACTAGATATTTCATAGTTACATATTAAGTTTTTAATACATCATGGAGATAATGACAAAAAAAATAATATCCCATCTTTATATCACAATCCAACTAACTAGACCGTGAGGGTACCCACTCTAATCCACCTAGATAGGAGAACCCTTACCACCCACTTCAACATACATGTAGAAGTTTAAGATATTTTATTATGGATCTTAAAATCTAGTAAATGAAATAATCTTTTACAATGAAATCGTAAATAAAAATATTTTTTCAAGATATAGTCTAGACAATGTATAAGAGCTTCTAATAAATAAATAACACAAAGGACATATCTCCCACCATTGAAACATAATGTGTAACGCCCCAAGAGTACACCCTGGGAACTACATGGTGCTTAAAGTCCCGAGAGACCCCAAGCTAACCCATGAGCTGGTACCTTTTCCATTATACATGTGTGGAATATTTGAATACACCATAAAGTTTTAAATACTAAAAATTTTCTAAATCATGAATCTAGAACTATTAGCCTAAAAATAATTATTTGAAACTGATAAAATAATGATAAAACTGACTGACTATCTGTAGTGTCTGAAAGCCGTTAAACTGATTGAATAAGAGTAGATGGGACATGCCTCAACTAACTCCATCTGACTACTGAACTGAAAACATGAAAACAAATATAGTCTATCCTCGAAATATGAGGACTCACCACTACTACGACTGATAATATGGAAGGTCTAAGTGTAATCTGATAATTGAACATCCGAACCTATTATATGATACATTATAGCACAAAAAAAGAGTATGCGATAAGTACTTTGAATGTACTGGTATGCTAAATGAGGTAGGCTGACATGCATGGTTTCAATGTGCATAAGTATTAATAACTGACTGAATAAATAGCATGAAATACTGAATAGAATGCATTAAATCAGTACATACTGAAGATGTGTGAAATTTGTAAATACTGAGAATGCATGACCAAGCATAAACATGTTCTGAATATAATCTGTAAACTAAAATACTGAGATCTGATAACTGAATTATTAATATCGATATACTATGGTCAAGCAACTGATACTGAATTACTGAGTTGATTACTAGACTGAGACTGTGGGAGCTATCATCTAACCGACATGTTCCAATATGAACAAATTGGGGTCCAACCTGTGACCCCAGTTGAAAGGGTATCAGTACCGTGCCACGGGTACTAACACTAGATGTATGGATCCACTAAACTGTTGTCCCGAAGGACTAAGGGTTACCCTCAACTAGAAGGTACCCATATGAGATCAACCCTCAAATGGCAAGTTAACATCTCAACCTACGTAGCTATGTAGTTATGGAATGCGGGGACTGCTACTTAAGGTCACACCTTCAACTAGAAGTGAGACCCCATCCCTGGGTTCGCTCGGTACTAAATCCTACTCCCAACTGAACTAGCTCAGAATACTGAACTGTTCTAAGTTTAACTGATTATGATAACTAACTGAACTGATGGCACTCATGATTTATCTAAACCTATTTTGAAGATACTGAGACTAAGTAAATAACTATGTTTTTGGGTATTCATAACCTCCAAGACTTAATAGCAATAATAGCAAAATAGCACTAAAACTTTGAGGACATACTATGAAAACATTTACTCAAAATTCATTCTTGTAGGCATTTCATCAATCACTTGATATGTATATTGTAAGCTAAGCATGGGAACAGTTTAAAGCTTGTATAAAGAGCATGAATTCAACACCAACATCACTATTTATAATTTAAATCAGCAAATAACATTATTAAAATATGGAGGGTTTGATAACAACCTCAAGTTCATGTAATCATGGTATAAAGTTTCAATTCATGGGAATTAATGGTTAAAATCCCAATTACTTGCAAAGATCACAACTTTGAATTTAAAATTTGATACATGGACTCCATGGGTTAAAGGGACCCATAGATAAACACTTAACATACCTGGGGTGATGAATTCATGAGAATTAATGGCAAATTCTTGAGTTTTTATATTGAACTTTGAACGCTAGGTTTTTTGTTCTTGAAAGTGGGATAATTTAGTTTTGGAGAGAATTGTGAAATAATGAGCAAATAAAGCTCTACTGGGACTTAAATCCCGTGTTTGGATAGATTTGGGGCTATGGAAAAAGACCAAACGGTTCTTGAAAATTAAATCGTGAAACTGGAAAATCCCAACTTTGGCCTTCGGCTCGATGCGTTGCTATCATGTTGCAACACTGGAAAACTGACAATTACCATTTTCCCAAATGGTGTGACGTGGTGCTATCATGTTGCGCCTCTAGAAATGGATGATCCCAACTAGAAGCTTGGTGCAACACGGTGCCAATCGCGGTGTACCTCTAGAAAAAGGATAATTGTGAAATGGCCCCTTGGTGCGATGAGGTGGAAATCATAGTGACACACTATAAAAGTACGAATGTGATTTCGGCCATCACCACAACGCAGCCTTATCGCGTTAGACTACTGCTTTGCACTCAAATTGCCATAACTTCTCTCCTAAATATTGAATTCGGGCGAAATTGGTATTGTTGGAAAGATAATTCAATTTTCTATCATGTAATGAGTCTTGATTTGGAAAATTCTAAGTAGTGAAAGATATTTGATCATTTGAAGTTTACTAAAGCAACATTCTTCCTGAAAACTCAATCGGTAAGGACTATTTTGATTCGTCTAATAGCTGGGCATTATTTGAGGCCGTAATAGAAATCAAACTCATTCGTAAAATTACCAAGGGACTAAAATGTACTTTGCATGAGCTTGGAATATGACTATAATAAGATTTTGGATTTTTGGGGTATTACAATATCTTCCCCTTGGGAACATTCGTCCTCGAATAAGACTGCTTAAGCTATAATCACTGAGGAACTGAAATTACATGTTGTATATAGTGATGAAAACATGATGACATGGATGAGTCTGAAACATGGCACATTGCTGAACTGGTTCTATGAATGCATGACTGACATGAGAATGATATGCAGCTGAAACTGAGCATGGAGAAGAGAAATTAGAAGAAAATTATTACCAAGCGGAGTCTGAGTTTGAAGAGAAAATATTAGGGTACTTGGTCTGCATATCTACTTATTCTTCCTAAGTTTCTCCCTCCATAAACTAATTTAGCCAAAGAAATTTGACTAGGAGAACTTCTATGTTCCTTAGTCTACAAATATGTGAATCAAGGATTTCGACTAGAATTTCTTCGTATGAAAGGTTGTTCTTAACATCTGCGCTTTCTAAGGGAACAACTACAGTTGGGTCACCAATACACCTCTTCAACAAGGAGATATGGAATATTGGGTGCACTGATGCTAAGTCTGTAGGAAACTCAAAATCATAATCCAGCATTCCAAAATGACTCAAAATCCTATAAGGGCCAACATGTCGGGGACTAAGCTTCCCCTTCTTACCAAACCTATTTACTCCCTTCATGGAAGAGATCTTAAAATATACGAGATCACCAATATCAAACTCAACATCTTTTCTCCTCACATCCGCATTAGATTTATGTCATCTCTAGGCTGCCTTAAGCATCTCCCTAATCAACTTACTTTCTCTAAAGCATCAAACACCAAGTTGGGCCCTATCAAAGAGATTTCACCAATCTCAAACCAACTAATTATAGATCTATATCTCCTCCCATATAGAACCTCAAATGAAGCCATCTGAATACTAGAATGATAGTTGTTATTATATGCGAATTTAATCAAAAGCAAGTGGCTATTTTAACTTCCCTTAAAGTCAACAACACACACTCTCAACATATCCTCAAGGGTCTGAATAGTCCTTTGTGCCTAACTATTTGTCTGATGGTGAAAGGTTGTACTAAGGTAAACTTGGGTATCAAGACCCTTTTGAAAATCTTTCCAAAAGTAAGAGGTAAACTGAGTGCCTCTATCTAAGATGATAAATAGTGGAACATTGTTCAACCTAACCAACTCTATAAGATAGATTTTCCCATAGTCCTCGGCTGAATAAGAAGTATGAACTGGCAAGAAATGGGTTGATTTGGCCATCCTGTCTACAATGACACCAATCAAATCATGTTGTTGATGAGTACGAGGCAAAACTGTCACAAAATCCATGTTCACTTCCTCCCAATTCCAAGTGAGAATACTGAACTCCTTCATAGACCCACTAGGTGTCTGATGCTCAATCTTCACCTTCTGACAAGTGGAGCACTTAGCTACAAACTCTGCAATATCCCTTTTCATCCCACTCCACCAATAGATTTCTCACAGATCATGGTACATCTTGGTAGCCCTTGGATGAATTAAGTAACATGCACCATGCGGTTCTTCAAGAATATTCTCTCCACTCACCAACACATGACACACACAATCTACCCTGGAAACGCAGTACACCATCTCCCCCTTGGGATAAGTCCTCTGGTTTCTGATCTCTGACTGACTCCTTCAGTTTTACAAGACTAGGATCCCTATCCTACTTTTCTTTCACCTCGGCAACCAAAGAAGATTCCAAACTATTCTGAACCCAAATATTACCCTTAGCTGAATAAACCAAATGAACACCTAACCTGGCAAGATGATGAATTTCTCTAACTAACTTCTTCTTATCAGCCTCGACATGAGCAACACTACCCATAGAAATCTACTTAGGGCATCTTCCACTATATTATCCTTGCCCGAATGGTACAAAATACTCATATCATAATCTTTCAGCAACTCTAACCATCTTCTTTGATGCAGATTTAAATCCTTGTATGAAAACACATACTGTAATCTTTTTTGATCTGTGAACACATTAACATGCCCCCTATAAAAATAGTATCTCTAAATCATCAAGCCAAGAACAACAACTGCTAACTCAAGTTTATGGGTAGGGTAATTCCTTTTATGGGGCTTAAGTGTCTAGAGAAATAGGCTACAACTTTACCCCTCTACATCAAAATACACCCCAAACCAAATCTTGAAGCATCACAGTATACAATATACCCATCTAAACCATCTAGTGACATCAAAACTAGGGTTGTGGTGATTCGAGTCTTAAACTCCTGAAAAATCTTCTCACAAGAATCTAACCACTAAAACTTATCTTTCTTCTGAGTTAATTTTGACACGGGGTACGCAATAGACAAAATTTCTTAAATAAACCATCGGTAATAGCCAACCAAACCTAAGAAACTTCTGATATCTGATGGACAGATGGATCTGGGCTAGTTTCTCACTTCTTTGGTCTTTTGAGGATCAACTCTAATTGTATCACCAGAAACACTATGGCCAATGAAGGCTATTGATCTTAGCCAAAATTCATACTTACTGAATTTCACGTATAATTGATGGGCTTTAAGAATCTGCAATACTATTTTGAGGTTGTTTGCATGATCATTTTTATTACTGGAGTAGACAAAAATGTAATCAATGAAGACTATGACAAATATGTCCAAGTACTTCTTGAACACTCAGTTCATCAAGTCCATGAAGTCTTCTGAGGAATTCATGTGACCAAAGTACATGATTAGAAACTTAAAGTGACCATATCTGGTTCTGAAAGCTATTTTTGGAATATCACATTCTCTAACCCTGAGCTTGTGATAACCGGATTTAAGGTCTATCTTAGAAAAATAAGTAGTGCCCTGAAGTTGGTCGGACAAGTCATCAATTCTAGGAAGTGGGTATTTGTTCTTGATTGTGACTTTATTCAACTGAGGGTAGTCAATACACATTCTAAAAGAACCATCTTTCTTACTCATGAATAGGACTGGTGCGCCCCACGAGGAGATGTTGGGCCTGATGAATCCCTTATCTAGGAGATCTTTCAATTGTTCTTTCAACACTTTGAGTTCGGCTGGATCCATTCAATATAGAGGAATAAAGATAGGCTGGGTATCTAGAAGAAGGTCTATTCCAAAGTCAATTTCCCTTTCGAGAGGAACTTCGAGAAGATCTCCAAGGAATACATCTGGAAATTCCCTCACCACTGAAACTAACTCAAGATTTGGAGTCTCTTAATTTGAGTCTTTGACTCAAACAAGATAATAAATACACCCCTTGGATGGCATTTTCCTCTCCCTAAGGTACAAAATAAGTTGACCCCTAAGCGTTGTAGTACCACCTCTCTATTCAAGGACTATTTCATTTGGAAATTGCAAAAGAACTACTCTATTTCTACAATCAATTAAAGCATAGCATGAGTGGAGCCAATCCATTCTGAGAATGACGACAAAATCCATCATCTCTAACTCCACAAGATCAACTGAAGTGAATTTCTGAGATATTATGTTCGACCAGTTCCTGTATACCTTTCTGGATATAATAAAAACATCTACTAGGGTAGACACTGAAAAAGGCTCTGCTAAAATTTCATGATTGACTCCGAAGTTGATGTCTATGTAAGGAGTTACAAAATAAAGAGAAGCTCCAGGGTCTAATGAAGCATAAACATGTAAATGGAAGACCTTTAACATACTAGTAACCACATCAGGAGAATTTTCTTAATCCTATTGGGACTGAAGTACATACAATCTGTTTGGATGCTGACCATTGGTAACACTGGAAGCAGCACCCTATTGAGTCGGGTGGCCGTCTGGAACTGAGGGAAGATTGGAAAGACCCTGCTGACCACTCTTTGGACAATCCTTGATTCAGTGGACTGTATTGCCACACCCAAAACATATATCACTATTGGCTCTACAAATACCGTGATGGTTTCTACCATATTTCCGGCAAAGAGGATTCGTAGAAGCACTATTAACATTGCCTTGGGACTTAGAGCCTAATGCCCTATCCCGATAATCATTTCTAAATCTGGGCATAGGAGCACTACCTGAAAATAGAGATGGGACTAAAGATTTCTGATGGAACAAAGAATGGTAATCACCTTTTGACTTTGGTTGAGTGAAATAAAAGCTACCCATTTTAGCCATCTTATTCTCCCTCTCTCTCTCCTTAGTCTTTTTCTCCTCAATCTGTTGAGCATGGACCATAAGCCTAGATATGTCCATCTTCATAATTAACATTGTAGTCCTACACTCCTTAACCACACTATCAGATACCCCAGACATAAACTAGCTCATCCTAGACCCACTATTTACTAACACATGAGGAGAATACCTAGCTAACTAAGTAAACTTGAGGGAATACTCATTCACACTCATGTTTCCCTTCCTCAAGTTAATAAACTCTAACAAGTTGGCTTCCTTTAACTCCAATGAGAAGAATCTATCTAAGGAGGTTGTAGAAAACTCTTCCTATTCTATAGGCCCTGCATCCGCGCCTCTATCTACCTTCTACTACTTAAACCATTTATGATCCACATCCTACAACTGGTAAGAAACCAATTCATCACTCTCACTAGAAGTTACCCCATGATATACGTTACCTTCTGGACCATGTCTAAGAATTTCTAGGTTCCTCTTCAGATTTGGATCCTAAAAATAGAGGAGGATTCATTCGGGTAATGTCCCAAATCCTAGATACAAAAGTATTTTCCACTGGGTTGGACATAATAGCGGTTGGATGAGAATTCTATGTCACTACAAAGTGAGCTAGAGTAGCGAATACAGCTCTGAACTCTACCTGAGAAACATGCTCATTAAGGGGATCTTCCTGAACGGGCGGAAGTGCTTGCTAGTTTACGTTTCTTCTTTCATTTGTCTTTTTGGGAGGCATGTTCTATAAACAGAAGGGATAAAATATTAGACAAAGATTTTAACATGAGCATCATGCTCATTCGCACGACATGAACACTAAAAAAGGAGAAACTTTTCTTAAAATGCCTCATAGCCTCTTGTCCATAAGTGTGGCTCGCTTTACACCTATGCACAAGACTCTACTTGACTTTTTTTTAGACTTCCTCGGACACTTTAAAACCGTAGGCTCTGATACCATGTTTGTAATGCCCTGAGAGTACACCCTTGGTGCCACATAGTGCTTACAATTCCGAGGGACCCCAATCTAACCCATGAGTTGGTACCTGTTATGAGCACTAAATAATAACAACATACATGTGTGGAATATCTGAATAAGACGTAAGGTTTTAAATACTAAAACTTGTCTAAATCATAAATCTAGAAACATAATCCTGGAAATAATTGTTTGAAATTGATAAAATAATAACAAAACTGACTGACTACCTGATGTGCTCGAAAGCCTTAAAACTGTGTGAATAAGAGTTGATGGGATAGGACCCAACTAACTCCATCTAACTATTGAATTTAAAACATGAAAATAAATATAGTCCGTCCTCTAAATATGAGGACTCATCACTGCTACGACTGATAATCTGGAAGGTGTAAGTGCGTTCAGGGAACTGAGCATCCGAACCTATGATATGATACATCATAGAACATGAAAAGAGTATGCGATTAGTACTTTGAATGTACTGGTATGCTAAATGAGGTAGGCTGACATGCATGGTTTCAATGTGCATAAGTATTAATAACCAATTGAATAAATATCATGAAATACTAAATAGAATGCATGAATCTATAAATACTAAAGTTGCATGAAATCTATAAATACTAATACATGACCAAGCATAAACATGTTCTGAATATAATCTGTAAACTGAAATAGTGAGATCTGATAAATAAATTATAGATATCTATATGTTTTGGTCAAGCAACTGAAACTGAATAACTGAATTGATTACTGGACTGAGACTGTGGGGGCATTATCTAATTGACATACACCAATATGAGCAAATTGGGGTCCACCCTGTGGCCCCAGTTAGAAGGGTGTCAGTACTGTGACATGGGTACTAACACTAGCTATGTGGATTCACTAAAGTGTTGTCCCGAATGACTAAGGATTACCCTTAACTAGTAGGTTAACATCTTAACCTATGTTGTCTATGAAGTTATGGAATGTGGGGACTGCTACTAAAGATAACACCCTCAACTGGCAGGTGAGCCCCCATCCCTAGGTTTGCTTGGTGCTAAATCCTACTCCCAATTGAACTGACTCAAAATACTTAATTGTTCTAAGTTTAACTGAATATGATAACTCACTTAATTGATGACACTCATGATTTATCTAAAACTATTTTGAAGATACTGAGACTAAGTAAACAACTATGTTTTTGGGTATTCATAACCCCAAGACTCGATAGCAACAATCGCAAAATATCACTAAAACTTTGAGGATATTGTATGAAATTATTTATACAAAAATAATTCTTGTAGGCATTTCATCAATCACTTAATATGCATATTGTACGCTAATCATGGTGTAACACCCCGCAAAAAAATCCTAAGCGTAACTCAGTCCCTTAGATCTTGGTAAGGGGTCCCAGAATTACAAAATTTCAGCTAAATGTTAGAACTTAGTCTTTTCTAAATCCCTCAAACTTTGAGGAATTTATTTATGACCTTTCTGACCTCCAAAAGGTAATTTTTAAGTTGATTTATGATCGGGGGAGTCAATAGTACATCTCGGGTGAGTTTTGAAATTTTTCGACAAACGTAAGGGCGTGTTTGAAACTCCAAAACAACAGCTCAATGCGATTAGCCCGTGTTACCTCGCTCAGTCCGGTGCTAGGTGATGCCCGTAATGGATACTGTGGTGCCTCACCTAGAGCGGTGATTCAGAGCCCACGGCGCCCTGGCTAGTCTGGCCCGTATATTTTCTGTAGTTTTGTTCCACATTTGTAAGGGCAAATAGGTCATTCTCCTTCACCCCAGAGCTCAATAACATGGGATTAAAGCCCTAACTATCCAAATCCCTCATATTCTTCATAAAATCATCTCAAGAATAAACCCTACCTTCAACAAGTTTAAGAAACAAACCTCAAGAATTCACCCCAATCTCCACGAAGTTAGCAATTAAGGTTTGTGAAGTGTTCATCCAAGGGTTCCTTCCACCCTTGGAGTTCAAGAAACTATTTTTGAAACTTCAAGAGTATTGATTTTATAAATTCCTTGTTGGGTTTGATTATAATGATTAATTAAGTTTCTAATCCATGTTTTATTACAAGTTTCATGTGTAGTTCATTGATATATGTGTAGTATCACGTGAATCCATGTTAAACCCTTGAATGTGTAAATTTATGTTGGTATTCATAATGCATTAGCATGTTGTTCATGCCCAAGTATAAGGTTATGCCTTCCATGTATTTGACAGAATGCCTAAGTGGATAAATTGTACATTGTGGTCCATTGGTGACCTTATGAAGAATTCATACTAGAACTAGATGTTCCAAATTTGCTCCCATGATAAAGATATAATTTGAAAGTGATTGATGAAATGTCCATGAGAATTGAATAGTGAAATTATGATATGCTAGCATGTGTTTCCATTCATGTACAAGCCCAAGAATAGGAAATATGTCTCAATGACTACATTATGAATAGTTGATTGTTTTAATGTTATCAAGAAGTACCATGTCTTAGTATTATCTATGCTATCAAGTCCTGGGGGTATTTAATACTAAAAAATTTAGCTATTTACCGAGAGTCAGTGTCTGTTCAGAATAGTATTAGTCATGTCATGATCAGTAGTACTCTCAGTCAGATATGAAACTCAGTAGAACTCAGTCAGTAACAAAACTCAGGAAAATTTAGTAAAATTAGTATAAGTCCAGTTTAGTTCAGTACATCAGTTCAGTGTCTTTTAGTTAGGAGTAGAATTCAGCACCGAGTGAACCCAAGGATGGGGACTCACCTGCCAGCAGGAGGTATGATCCTAAGAATAAGTCCTTGCATTCCAGAACTACGTAGACAGCGTAGGTTGATACATCAACCTGCCAGTAGAGGGTTGATGAGGTGTCTTACCTGCCAGTTGAGGGTACCATATTCTCATTAAGAGTACTTTGTCAGATGAGGGTGACTAAGCATTTGTCTTTACCCGTGGTACGGTACTAACACCCTTCTAGCTGGGGTTACAGGTTAGACCCCAATTAGTTTATAGAGGGGAATGTCGGTTAGATGATTACCTCCTACAGTCTCAGTTTCAGTTCCAGTTTCAGTATAGAACTCAGTTCAGTTTTACAGAAATCAGGACTATCTGGCAAAGTCGCTCAGTTTAGTATGGAACCCAGAATAGTTCCACAAAAATAGGACTTTCCTACACAGTTAATCAATTATCAGTAATACAGTATTAGTAAACTAAGATATTAGTAAACCAATGATTCAAAACTCAGTATTCAGGGTTACCATGATCTCAGTAGTAGTTTAAGCATTAATGCATGTACTCTCGCTCAGTTATGTTCATGTTATTCAGTCAGTTATTATTCATGCATATGAACTCATGCACATCAGCCTACCTCACTTAACATACCAGTACATTCAAAGTACTGAGGTATACTTTTCTTTTGTGCTATGATAAATTATATCATAGGTTTAGATTCATGGTATACCGACCACACTTAGCAGCCCAACCCATCAGCAATAGAGTTAGTGGTGAGTCCTCATAGTTCAAGGATAGATTTATCATTTCAGTTTTATCAGTGCTTAGAGTACTTCAGTAGTCGGAGTTAGTTGGGGACTTGTCCCATCAACTCCTTGTTCAGACAGTAGAGGTTTTTCAGACAGATGTATTAGTATTCAGTTCTAAGTATTGATATTCAATATTTATTTCATATTTGAACCTTATGGTAGATTTTTGCATAATCATAGTATTGTTATTCAGTTATTGCAGCAGGTACAGTCATGGGTTATCTTGTGGTCCTTCGGGATTTGAAAATTGTGTAGCATTCAGGGTGCATACTTAGGGAATACATAAGATTCAACAGAGTCCTAGGAAGTCTAAAAGTCCCGTCTAGTAGAGTCTTGTTAATGGTTGTGTAGCGCACCACACTTATGCACAGAAGGCTACGAGATATTTTTAGGAAAGTTTCCTTTCTTTTAGTGTTCATGTCGTGCGAGTGAGCATGAGCTCAAGTTAAAATTTCAGTCTAATTTATCTCTTCCTTATGCTTCCAGAACAAGTCTTCCAGTAAAGCTAACAAAAGAAGTAATGAAAACCAATCAGTCCCTCTTCCCGTTCTGGTAGATCCTCTGAATGAACATGTTTCTCACGCTGAATTTAGAGTTTCTTTCACCGCCTTAGCTTGTTCAATAGTTACTCAAAAAAATCATTTGGTTGTTATCCTATCCTGGCTAATGACCCATGCTCTGCAAAGTAAGTAAGAGAGGCGTAGGAAAAAAGGGAGAAAGAATAAGAGGGCCAGAATGCCAAGGCCAAAAAGTGCCCGAACAAATCCTCTTTGCCAGAAATGTGGCAGACACTATCAGGGTGTCTGCAGAGCTAGCAGTGATGTATGGTTTGGGTATATCAATCCAGGCCACATAGTAGTAGATTGTCCCCAGTCAGGTTCCTAGGGTCAGTATAATCGTCCCTTTGCTCAGCCCAACCACCCGAATTAGCAGGATGTCGTTTCCAGTGCCGCCAGTGGGAAACGCCCAAACAAACTCTATGCACTTCAATCCCCACAGGATCAGGAAAGTTCTCTTGATGTATTCATTGGTACATTATAAGTTTTCCATTTACATATTTATGCTTTGCTATATCCAGGAGCTTCCTTGTCCTTTGTAACTCCATATATAGCTGCTAATTTTGGAGTCAGTCCCAAAATCCTAGTAAAGCCTTTTTCATTCTCTACCCCAGTGGGTAAATCTATCATAGATCGACGGGCATACATGAACTATCTGGTTATGTTATCTTAAAAGTTCACTTCAGCAGACTTAGTCAAATTAAAGATGACCGATTTTGATGTCATTCTCGGCATGGATTGGCTTTATTCTTGCTATGCCTGAGCCGAATGCAGAAATAGAATTGTCCAGTTTCAGTTTTGAAATAATCCCATACAAGAGTGGATGGGTATTATTTAGGACTAAGGGGTCAGCTTGTTTCCTAATTAATTACAAGAAAAATGATATGTGAGGGGTGTGTCTACCATCTCTTTCGATTCCAAGACTCTAGCTCAAAAACCACTAATCTTGATTCAGTGTCAGTAGCATGTGAATTCCTAGATATATTTCCCAAAGATCTTCTCGGAGCTCCTCCTGAAAAGGAAATTGACTTCGGAATAGATCTTCTTCCAGATACTCCGCCTATCTCTATTCCTCTATACAGAATGGCTCTAAAGAACTCAAGAAAGTAAAATAACAGTTGAAGTATCTCTTAGATAAGTGATTCATCAGACCCAGCATGTCCCCGTAGGGTGCACTAGTTCGATTCGTGCATAAAAAAGATGGTTCCCTCAGAATATATATCAACAACCATCAGCTAAATAAAATTAAGGTCAAGAACAAGTATCCACTCCCCAGAATCAATGACTTGTTTGACCAACTTTAGGGTGCCAATTACTTTTCTAAGATAGACCTCAGATCAGGCTATCATCAACTCAGAGTCAGAGAATGTGTTCCAAAAATAGCTTTCAGGACTTGATATGGCCACTTCAAATTCTTAGTAATGTCTTTTGGTCTTATCAATGCCCCAACAGCTTTCATAGGTTTAATGAATCGCGTGTTCAAATATAATTTGATATGTTCATTATAGTATTCTTCAATTACATTTTTGTCTATTCCTATAGTGGGAATGATCACGCAGGTCATCTCAAAATCATACTTCAGACCCTCAAAACCTATTAGTTATAATGGTATACATCCATGACTTACACATCAGCTCTATGATCATAGTTTACACGTATACACATTAGTGGAAATCAAGTATTCTTATAGTTTCTAGTATAAGGAGTTAAAGTTCGCTCAGTGTTACGAATTGCATTCCATGAATACAGAAACTCCAGACTCAGGTCATGCAGCTCATAACCTATGTACTCATACCATTCCTTACAGTATTCTCAATTCCCATGACTCATTCTACACTTGTAACTATCGGCTAAATTCAAATTATGTCATGTATATCCTTAGTTTATATCTCTTAATAAATCCATGAGTTGACATTTTGTTCCTCAATCCTTAGGTAAGTGTCGAGTTAGGTATAGTGTCCATTCATGATTTAGGCCTTCATGTTTTAACCCTTTAGTGAACTCTCCTTATGAAATGATGAGTGATTGCTTAGGTTGGGAAGAGTAAATGTTTCATGGTAAGGAAATATTTTTGCATACTTATTTTTTACGAGGTTGTAGTTATGAGGATAGGCTTGAATGTCAGGTTAGTGTGCTTGTGCTAATAAATGGCTAGCAAGAAGTTATATTTAGTTGATGAGGGGAGGGAAGTCAGAATTTTCCCTGAGATGAGAAGTTGAGAAAATGCAGAGTGTGAGTGTCTACTTAGATCCTCGATTTACATCAGTCCCTATCATGTAGTTATTGGAACTTAGTTATAGTCTCAACTACCATCTTAGTTATAGTATCAGTCACAGTCTCAATCAAGTAATAAGATCAGTAACTCAATTCAACTTCAGGTTTGCTTGAACATAGCGTACTATTATCAGTTATTCAGTTTTTAGTATTTCAGTACCTCAGTTTATAGACTATTTTAGAATCATGTTATACGTTTGGTCTTACATTCTCAAATAATATAGTTTTCACGCATTCACGTCTAGTCATCTCATGTTACCTAGTCAGTCCTTACCTTATATGCATAATACTCTACAGTTTCAGCCCAATTATTCAGACTAAGTATAGTTCAACCTTACATGACTAGTATTCAACTATTATCCATTCAGTTAATCAGATAAGTTAGTATGTGTATGCATTAGGGCTTAGCGCCCATGTGAATATTTTCTGTAGTCTCAGATGAAGTGTTGTACTAAAGTGGAGAGTATAGTTGAGAGGATATTCGAGGAATATTTCTAAGCTTAAAAAATTGTAGTTGCAATGTATAAGTCTTAGTCACCTCATCTTAGATGACGTTTCCTAGGCCTCACCTTATATCACAGAATTTTAGCCATGATGTGATTTCTTATTCTGCCGTTTTATTCAGCCCAAGTCAAGATTCCTTTCTCTCTAAAGTCACTAGCACACTATAGAAAGAGTGTCAAAGGAAGGCTCCAGTCGATTATAAGATTTCAGGATAAGATAGTCCGCAAGTCAGCAATTCAGTTTAGCAGTCAGGCAGATAAGTTCGTATGGGTTGGTTTTCCATCATTCCATTTCGTCTCTCTATCAAAATTCGCAGGGATGTAACAATTCCAAGATCGAACAACTATGTAGCTGCGAGTTCAGCTTAGTACATACGTCATGTCGTAGTTTTAGATCCCATATATTCAGTTACAATTCAGTTCGTAGGTGCTCTGTGCATCATCCCAACCATTCCTCAGTAGTTCATCCAAGTCAGTATCCTTCAGGGGACGTATTATACCAAGGGAGAGATACACTATAAGTTCCCCAAACTTGCATTACCTAAAACTTCCATCTTCTTGTCACGTCACGAATCAAGTTTGCAGTAGTGGGTACTCATAAGTTGACCCTTAAGTTCCAATCTTAGTCGTAAGCCATGTATTCATGGACTCAGTTCAGTTCATTATATTCAGTTCATGTATCACATTTCAAACTCAATTATGTTCTCATGTTCCCATCCGTGCATGTTCAGTAAAGGATCTCTATTTTGATATACTCTTGAAAATCTCTCCCATTGAAGGGGTAAAGAGGTTTTGCAAGGAGGGGGAGTTCAGTCCCCGATAAGTCGACCCTCGAAAATTTCTCAGTCATTTCGGAAAGGTAGCTTACAAGCTTGGGTTGCCTCCAAATCTATCCTCAGTACACTCAGTATTCCATGTCCCCTTACTAAAGAAGTGCATAGGTGACCCAGCAGTTGTAGTCCATCTAGAGGGACTAAATATTAGTAATAGTCTCTCTTACAAAGAGGTCCCAGTCGAAATCCTTGGCTACTAGATTGATAGACTGAGGAATAAAGAATTCCCTCTAATTAACATCCTTTGGTGGAATCACTCAATTAAGGGAGATACTTGGGAAGAAAAAGCATACATGGAGACCAAGTATCCACAACTCTTCTCCGCAAATTCAGACCCAACCCAAGGTAATAGTTTTCCTTAAAATTACTCAGTTTCATGCTCAGATATCCTTTACAAACATGGTATTAGTTACCATTGCATATTCAATCATACATTCATGAGTCAGTTCAGTCAGATGTTCATGCATCATCTATGCATGTTAAGTATGAGACACTTAACTTATTAGAAATCCCAGTCATGTATTCATGAATCAGTTCAATCATGTTTTCATGCATCAGATATGCATGTTCAGTTTGAAATTTTAGTATGTCAGTAGTGACAGTCATGTAATCATGTTCAGTTATGCATGTTCGGTACATGAATTCAGTCTATCAGTATTCTCACCCTAGTTAGTCTCATTTGAGGATGAATTTTCCCAAGGGAGAGATATTGTAAGACCCCACAAAAAAATCCTAAGCGTAACACAGTCCCTTAGAGCTTGATAAGGGGTACCGGACTTAGAAAATTTTAGCTAAGTGTTAGAACTTAGTCTTTTCTAAAGCCCTCAAACTTTGAGGAATTTATTTACGACCTTCCAGACCTCTGAAAGTTAATTTTTAAGTTGATTCATAATTAGGGGAGTCAATAGTACATCTTAGGTGATTTTTGGAATTTTTGGACAAGCTAAAGGCGTGTTTGAAATTCCAAAACAGCAGCTCAAAGAGGTTAACCAGTGGCGCCTCACTCAGTTCGATGCTAGGTGAATCCCACGATGGAGACAATGGATCCTCACCTAGAGCAGCGCTCTAGAGCTCGCGGCGCCCTGGATAGTCCGACCCGTATATTTTCTTCAGTTCTCTTCCACATTTTTAAGGGTAAATGGGTCATTTTCCTTCACCCCACAGCTCCATAACATGGGATCAAAGCCCCAAATAGAAAAATCCCTCATATTTTTCAAAAAATCATCTCAAGAAAAAACCCTAGCTTCAATAAGTTTAAGAAACAAACCTCAAGAATTCACCCTAATCTCCACGAAGTTAGCAATTAAGGTATGTGAAGTGTTCATCCAAGGGTTCCTTCCACCCTCGGAGTTCAAGAAACTATTTTTAAAACTTCAAGAGTATTGATTTCATTAATTCCATATTGGGTTTGATTATAATGATTAATTGGGCTTCTAATCCATGTTTTATTACAAGTTTCATGTGTAATTAATTGATATATGTGTAGTATCACATGAATCCATGTTAAACCCTTGAATGTGTAAATTTATTGTGGTAGTCATGATGCATTACCATGTTGTTCATGTCCAAGTATAAGGTTATTCCATCCATGTGTTTGACAAAATGCCTAAGTGAATAACTTGTGCTTTGTTGTCCACTGGTGACCTTATGATGAATTTATGCTAGAACTACATGTTCCAAATTTGCTCCCATGTTAAAGATATACTTTGTAAGTTATTGATGGAATTTCCAAGAGAATTGAATAGTGATATTATGATATGCTAACATTCATTTCCATTCATGTACAAGCCCAAAAATATGGCAACATGTCTCAGTGACTGTATTGTGAATAGTTGACTATTGTCATGTTATCAAGAAGTGCCATGTCTTAGTATTATTATGCTATCGAGTCCTGGGGGTATTTATTACCCAACAATTTAGTTTTTTACCTAGATCAAGTATAAGTTCAAAATAGTATCAGTCATGTCATGATCAGTAGTACTCTCAGTCAAATACAAAACTCAATAGAACTCAGGAAAATTCAGTAAAATCAATATAAGTCCAGTTCATTTCAGTACATCATTTTAGTGTCTTTTAGTTGGGAGTAGTATTCAGCACCGAGTGAACCCATAGATGGGGACTCACCAACCAGCAGAGGGTGTGATCCTTTGAAGAAGTACTTGCATTCTAGAACTACGTAGCCAACGTAGGTTGAGACATCAACCTTTTAGTTGAGGGTTGATGAGGTGTCTTACCTGCCAGTTGAGGGTACAACCATTCTCATTGAGATCACCTGCCAAATGAAGGTGACTCAGCATTTGTCGTTACCCGTGGACCGGTATAGACATTCTTCCAGCTGGGGTAATAAGTTGGGCCCCAATCAGTTCAGAGAGGGGCATGTCATTTAGATGTACCTTCCACAATCTTAGTTTTAGTTCTAGTCTTATTATAGAACTTTGTTCAGTTCTATAAAAATCAGGACTGTTAGGCACAGTCACTCAGCTCAGTACGGAACTCAGAATACTTACACAATATTAGGACTGCTAGTCACAGTCACTCAATTATGAGTAAAATAGTATTAGTAAACTTAGATATCAGTAAATCAGTGATTCAGAACTCAATATTCAGGGTTACCATGATCTCTGTTACAGTTTCAGCATTCATTCATACACTCTAGTTTAGTTATGTTCATATGATTCAGTTAGTTATTATTCATGCATATGAACCCATGCACATCAGCCTACCTCACTTAGCATACCAGTACATTTAAAGTACTGACACATACTTTTCTTTTGTGCTATGCTGTCTTATATCATAGGTTCAGATGCACGGGTTCCCAACCGCACTTTGCAGCCCAATCCATCAGCAGCAGAGTTAGCGGTGAGTCCTCATAGTTTGAGGATAGATTTATCATTTCAGTTATATCAGTACTCAGTTTACTTCAGTAGTCGAAGTTAGTTGGGGACTTGTCCTATCATCTTCTTATTCAGATAGTAGAGGCTTTTCAGACTAGATTATTTCAAATAGATGTATCAGTATTCAGTTCTTTGTATTGATATTCAATATTTATTTCATATTTGAACCTTATGGAAGATTTTTTCCAAATTTTTCATAATCACAATATTGTTATTTAGTTATTGCAGAAGGTACCAATCATGGGTTAGCTTATGGTCCTTTAGGATTATGAGCATCCTGTAGAGTCTGGGGTGAGACTCGGGGAATTACACATGGGAATAGTATCTTGAAGAAATTGAATGAATTCATTACCAATATTACTATTTATGATTTAAATCAGCAAATAAAATTATTCAAACGTGTGGGGTTTGATAACAACATCAAATTCATGTAAACATGGTATAGAGTTTCAGTTCATGGGATTCATGGTTAAAATCACAATTACTTGTAAAGATCACACCTTTTAATTTAAAATTGAATACTTGGACTCCATGCACAAAAGGCATCCATAGATGAACACTTAACATACCTGGGGTGCTGAATTCATGAGAATTAATGGTGAATTCTTGTGCTTTAATATTGAACTTTGAAGGCTAGGGTTTTTGTTCTTGAAAGAGGGCTACTTTAATTTTTGAGGGAATTGTAAAATAATGAGTAAATAATGCTCTATTGTGACATAAATCCTGTGTTTGGACAGATTTGGGGTGTTGGAAAAAGACCAAATGGTCCTTGGAAATTAAATTGCAAAACTAGAAAATACCGACTTTGTCCTTCGGCATGACGCAGTGCTATCGCATTGCGCCACTGGAAATCTGAAAATTTCTATTTTTCCCAATGGCGCGATGCAATGCTATTACAGTGCCCCTCTGGAAATGGACGATCCCTAGCTGGAAGCTTGGTGCGACGCGATGCCAATCACGGTGACTCACTGGTAAATGGACAATTATGAAATGGCCATTGGATCAATGTGGTGGCAATCGAGGTGCCCCACTGGAAAAAGGGCAATTGTTAAATGGCCCATTGGCGCAATGCGGTAGTAATTGTGGTGACACACTGGAAAAGGACGAACGTGATTTCGGCCATCACCTCGACGCGGCCTTATCACGTTGGACTACTTTTTTGCACTAAAAATGCCATAACTTCTCACCTGAGTATAGAATTTGGGAAAAATTTATATCGTTGGAAAGCTAATTCAATTTCCTTTCATTTGGTGGGTCTTTAGCTGGAAAATTCTTAGTAGAGCAAAAGATATACTCATTTGAAGTTGACTAAAGCAACATTCTTTCCGAAAACTCAATCGATAAGGACTATTTTTATTCATCTAACAGTTGGGAGTTGTTTCAGGCCTTTATATACATTAAACTCACTCGTAAAATTACCAAGGGACTACAATGTACTTTGCATAAGCTTGGAACATGACTCTAACATGGGTTTGGATTTATGGGGTATTACATAATGTGTAAGTTGGAGATCACTATCCACGACATCTGAGAAATATAAACTAATCCTACAACTAGAATACATCCCAAAAAGGGTATAGCAAGTGTAGCATCAGTACAAACAACACGTTCTAGTAGGCATTATCGGTCGATCAAGGACAAAGCACATAAAATATAATATAAAAATTCAAGATAAATCATGTACATATAATATGTTACTTTAACTTCCCTTCATGTCATCACTTAATGTAAGTAACTTCCATTTTTACCTCAAATACATCAGCCTCTAGATCTCCGGTTTAGGCTAAATATGAGTACACACAACTGCACATCATAGCTTGGACAACAAGAATCAACTATCCAATATTTCCTTAACATTCACTTATAAAACCATTGTTATCCTCTCCAGTTACCACATTTTAGAAAATAACCATGGCATATAATTCAAATAGTCAATTGCAATATTAATATTTAGACAAATATACTCTCAACTACAAGTCAACACACAAGGCTATTTTATAACCAACTTTAGTTGTTCTATATTTCTTGAAGTTTGTCAAATATCAAAATTATAATTTTCATCATGTCAAGGATAATTATAAGGCAAGAAAATCTGTTCACACTAGAAACCCAAGTTCAAATTGCAAGTTGAAATATTAATTGAACAATTCACTTAAGGAACCCAACTCAATAATATCATTAATGGTCACACAAGGAACACTACATATCAGTATCATAAACCAAACCATACTAGGATCTCAAACATCATGAATTCAATAAATAAACCCATCCAATTAAATAAACAAAACATAAATAAATCAACAAGTAAATTCGATCCACTCAGGAATCAAATATAAATAAACTTGGTCCACTCAAGGAACCAACTATAAATAAATTTTGTCCACTCAAGGAACCAAATACAAATAAATATGATTCACTCAAAGAACCATCAAACTTACAAATTCTTGTACATACGTGCTAGGGATCTTATGATCTCCTAGTAGATATGACCTGCATGGGATGAGATTTGTTCATGTACTATACTAGTGTGGTATCCGAGATAATAAATGAATCATATAAACTATACTAACGTAGTACTTGAGCCAACCAATGAATAATGTCAAATTTGAAACATAGTTCCATCATCTTCACTAGAATGAAGCTGCCAACCTTATTTCAACCAATCTAGTGATAATGTCCATTATCAATTCATCTCATAATAATAATAAATACTATAAAGATTTCCTTTATCACCTCATTCTACAATAATAATAATAATAATAATAATAATCCCATAAAGATAACATTTATTGTCTCATCCCACAAATGGCACAGATCTCACAACAATCACAACATAATGAGAATAAATGATCAAGATTGTACAATCAGAAAACCTTTAATATAACTTCATTATATGTGACTTTGAATATCATTTTATAATTACTTTCTTTTACCATGCATTGTGACAAGTATATGAAGAAATAAATGACATGCACACATAAATAAAGTTGAATTTTCAGCTATATTTAATCGTCACATACTGGTACATGTGTTATCATCGAGTACGTTTAGAAATATCACCACTCACACCACAACATAGTATTTATTCAAAAATACCATAATTTTATTGTTCAACAATGTTTGTGATATTCATTTAGTATGTTCAATAGCTTCTCAATCGAGATCAAGTACTCATATTTACTATAATATGGTGCAATCAATGACCTAGGATTTAGTTAAATGCTCTCATTTATAGTCAATTACCCTTAATTAGATTTTCAATAACCATGAAATTATGAGAAAGCATTAGTATTGACTAAATCATTTCCCAATTACTCAACAATGATTACAATCCACCAACTCAAACAAAATTTTTGACCTATCACTATTATCATTGCTTCACCATAATCTCAAAAATAATAATTAAACTAAATTTTATTCAATTCAGGTCCACATTTTAATTATTACCAATCATTCACTATTCTAAGAAAGAAATCTCCCATCAAACTATACATTAAACATAGCTCACCTAGATGCCAAGCTATTGTAACAAGTACCGTATACCACAGATGTTCTTCCTTTTCTTCACATTCCAAATGTTGATTCATCTAATAAACAAGCAATTATAAGAGTAACTAATCAACTACTCTTCAAACAAAATACTTTGAAAATTTAAATCCTCTAGTTCTATCCTTATTCCTGATCTTTGACATTATCTAAGGGTTAATAAATCATTAACTGATTCAATCAAACTCAACTCATCTCCATTAATAGAGTTTTACATCTAAAGGTTCCATCTTTATGGAACTCGGGGTCCCCAACTATCAAATTTCATATTTTTGAACAATAATTTTGTATTGGAACAAGTTAATTTATGTCCTAGAATCAATTCTAGTTGAAAATCTACATACCATAGGTTTTCCCCAGAATTTTATGAACCTAATTCTCTAATCCAAAAGAATTTTACCATAATTTCTCATTCAAATGATTCTAGAAGAAGAACTTATTAATCAAAATAAAAAGAGAGAAAAATCATACCTCAAAGGAGAATTTCCACCTTAACCTTGAGAAAATTGACCTTCTATGACTTATGATACTAAATGGTCAAAGGATGACACAAAATAGCCACAAGACATCAAAAGTAGTCCACAACAACAAGACACTAAAAAGGGCACAAAATCTCAACACAAGAACAAGAAACAAAATACTATATATTAAAGGATAAATAGATTGACAAAAGAGTGGATAGACCCTAAGAACTCTAAGATATGTAAAACCTAAGGACCCTTACAACCTACACAAACTATCACCAATATCCTACGTACACACAAGAGGAACATTTTCTCCTCTAGCACTAATGTGTCAAGCCAACAATTACAGCACACAAGTGATATCCATACTTGTGACCAAGTTTCAGTTTTGCCTCAAGTAGAGAGGACTTTTATGTTTCAAAGTATTTATAGAACTTACAACAATAATCAACTAGCTAATGAAAACCCTAATACTAAATTATATATAGTCTATTTATTACATAAAAGAGGAAATACCCAAAAAAAACTTAATAAAAGGGGGCGCCCCTCTAGTATAAGAATAGGGGTCTTCTAATATGTATTTGGTCCTTCTTACGTCTGAATATTTCACTTCCTTAGATGGTATAGTGTCACACTTTCACACACATCGATCTTCAAGGCCATTCCCGTATCATCCTCTAAATCTTAAAAGGAATTTGGCCTCAAATTCACAGCTCTATCATCTTCAAGACTTCTTCTTTGAATCATATCTTCATTTTCCTTTCTTAAGTGTTGATGCTTAACCAAGGGTTCCATGGGATCATCAAGCATGTGTTGGGAAAGAACTCTTTTTGTGTTCTCCTTTGGAATTTCATGGATTTGAACCTGCACACAAGAAAAACCGATACTAGGCAAAGTGCTAGTACCTACGTTAGTGAAAAATAAGGGATCTTTATGGGAAAGTCCCAAAAATAAGGACATCCTTCATCTTTGAACCATTGTTGACTTCTATTCTTCACAACTACCACTCTTGGCTTCCCTTTTTTCTCCTTCTTCTACTTTTTCTCCAACTCCTTTACTTGTTGATGAATGTTAGTCACTTGTAATAGTGAGAGAGGGTGGAGTGTAAATCTACGACCTTGGAAGTCAAAAGTGTATCTATTGGTTCTTCTATCAAGCATGGTATCTCTATTATATTGCCATGTTCTCCCCAACAATAGGTGATATGCTTGTATAGGAATCACGCTACAAAACACCTCATCAAGGTAGTGCGTAACTTGAACCAAATCACCACTTCTTAGGTCACTTTCAACTCCCCATACTCAATAAATGATTGAAACTTGTATGGGCTTGCACGAGAGATAGTGAGAAGCCTTAAAACATCAACCAAGGTGATACTAGAAATATTAACATAACTTCCTCCATCAACCATCATAGAACATACAACTCCCTTAATAAGACATTTGGTGTTAAAAAGGTTCTTCCTTTGACTAGGATCAACCAAAGACTTACTAATCATGGCCCTTCACACTACAAGAAATGGTACTTCAAGATCATCGCCACACGACCACACATCTTCCTCACTACCTTCCTTGGACTCTTCAGCTCCTGCTTTTTCTCCATCTTAAGATTGTTCATCAATTTTATTTGATTCAAGTCCCACCTCCTCTCCAAGAAAGTATAATTTTCCCAACTTTAGAATCACATTTCTCCTATTTGGACACTCACTGACCTTGTACCCCTAACCTTGTCATTTAAAACATTAAAAACCTTTAGAATGATAAGAGGAATGTGGTTTACCTTCATGTATTGGAGGGTACCTTTGGGAAGCTTTGTTCTAGGCTTGGGAAGCCTTGTCCTTGGATTGATTCACATTGAATGAGTTGTCCTTTTCCTTGTTCCACCCCGAGGAAGGTTGCCCCTTGGCCTTGTAACCCAATTTCTCCCGTAGATCCCTTTAAATATCCAAATCGGCTTGGAAAATGGCATAAATGGTATTGAACTTGTGAAGTGTCATCCATGAGGAGATCTCCCTATTCAACCCCACCTTGAATATAATGATGTTGTGACTCACTTTCACCCCTCGGTGATCACGTTTCAAGATGAGTTATTGGAACACATCGTAGTAAGCCACGTTTCAAGTTCTTGAACCCGCCAACAACAATACCAAACAAAACCTACAAAACAAAACACAAGTTAGTTCAAAAAAACCTCACCACACTGACTCACACTTTGGTCTAGCTCTTGGTCAGAATATATTCTTTGTTTGAAAACTTAAAAAAGTTATGTCCTAACTTAACCCAAGAAATAGTATGACTCAAAAATGATAAAATCACAAAATTAATATTAACACGAAGAACGTACTCTAAAACTAATTGGTAACCTAGTAGGTATTTACTAGTTGTCAATTAGTACAAGAGTCAACAAAGTTGAAACCAATTGATACAAGGAAGATAAACTAAGAATTCCAAAATTTTGAGCCTTGTTGATGATGTGGCCAACAACTATTGGTCGTTGGCAATGTAGTTGAAGTTGAGGAAAATTAGTTCCAAGAATTAAGTTGTTCAATTTCACACTTTTGATGAAGAAATTTTGGCTATGTATGTAGGTATACAAGGTTTTATGTCCTATTTTCAAGACTCAAAGATTTTTAACTACTTACACTCTTTTGGAAAGACAACCTTTTTGGATATTTTGTCCCATTTCCCCTTTTGGACAATCTTGAAAAAGTGTCTTACTCCTTTTTAGCAACTAGACTTATAGGGAGTCTTTTATTTCCTTGCCCTTTTGGTAATGTCTTGGAATTGTTTCAAAGACAAAAACAAGAAGTCTAATTTTCTTCACTTGTTTTCAAGATCAAACAACAACAATAAGATGAACTTCAAGAACAACAACAAAAAGCAGTCCAACAACTTAAACCTTAGCTCACGAACTTGATTTTTGACTCAATAAGTGTTAGAGAGAAAGATAAATTAACACTAGAAACAACTAGTACAACCAAAAAATACCTATATCTAGACACTATTCTCGGCCAAACACAACAAAAACTACAAGAACACCAACACTTAGAACATTTTTTTTTATTTTTTAGCTAACCGGGCCAAAGATTGGTATTGTAGGAACAAAACCATCCTTATCTCTGATACCAAACGGTCAAAAGAAGACCAAAATAGACAAAATATGTCACAAATAGTCCACAACAACAAAATACTAAAATCAGCACAGGAACTGAACACAAAAACAAGAAACAAAATGCAATAAATTAAAGGATAAATAGATTGACAAAGGAGTGTATCAACCCTAAGAACCCGAATATATGTCAAACCTAACGACCATTATAACCTACACAAACTACCACTAATCTCCTACGTAGACACAAGAGGAACGTTAACTCCTCTAGCACCAATATATCAAGCCAACAATTGCAACACACAAGTGATATCCACATTTGAGACCAAGTTTCGGTTTTTCCTCAAGTAGAGAGAGGACTTTGGTGTTTCAATGTTTTTCAAGAACTTACAACAATAATCAACCGGGTAATAAAAACTCTAATACTAAACTATATATAGTATCCTTATTACATAATAGATAAAATGTACAAAAGAGCTTAATTAAAAGGGGGTGCCCCTCTAGTGTAACAATAGGCGTCTTCTAAGGTGTATTTGGTCCTTCTCACGTCTCAATATTTCACTTCCTTGGATGGTATCATGTCACACTTGAACACACATCGATCTTCATGTCCATTCCCATATCACCCTCTAAATCTTGAAAGGAATTTGGCCTCAAATTCATAGCTCTATCATCTTCAAGACTTCTTCTTTGAATCATGTCTTCACTGCCCTTTCTGAAGTGTGTATGCTTAACCATGGGTTCTATGGGATCATCAAGCATGTGTTGGAAAGGAACTCTGTTTGTGTTCTCCTTTGGAATCTCACAACTTTGAACCTTCACACAATAAAAACCGATACTAGGTAAAGTGCTAGTACCTACGTTAGTGAGAAATAAGGGATCTTTGCAGGAAAGTCCCAAAAATAAGGACTTCCTTCCTCTTTGTACCATTGTTGCCTTCTCTTATTAACCACAACCAATCTTGGCTTGTATTTTTTCTCCTTCTTCTACTTTTTCTCCAACTCCCTTACTTGTTGATGAATTTTAGTCACTTGTAATGATGAGAGAGGGTGGAGTGTAAATCAATGACCTTGGAAGTCAAAAGTGTATCTATTGGTTCTTCTATCATGCATGGTAGCTCTATCAATTGGTATTGTTTGGTAGGTTTTGTTTTGACTTGTGTTTTGTTTGGTAGGTTTTGACAACAATTTCTTGAACCCGCCATAAACAATACCAAACAAAACCTACAAAACAAAACACAAGTTAGTTCAAAACCACCTCACCACACTCACTCACACTTTGGTCATCTCACAATTGATGTCACAAGTGTTGCCAATTGGGTTATTACTCATGGTGAGTTGAGAAGTAAGTCTAGCTCTTGGTCGGAATATACTCTTTGTTTGAAAACTCAAAAAAGTTATGTCCTAACATAACCCCAGAAATAGTATAACTCAAAAATAAGAAAAGCACAAAATTAATATTAACATGAAGAATGTATTCAAAAACTAATTTGCAACCTAGTAGGTATTTACTAGTTGCCAATTAGTACAAGAGTCAACAAAGTTGAAACGAATTGAGACAAGGAAGAAAAACTAATAATTCCAAAATCTTGAGCCTTGTTGATGATGTGGCCAACAACTATTGGTCGTTGGCAATGTAGTTGAAGTTGAAGAAAATTAGTTCCAAGAATTAAGTTGTTCAATTTCACACTTTTGATGAAGAAATTTCGGCTATGTGTGTAGGTATACAAGGTTTTATATCCTCTTTACAAGAGTCAAAGATTTTCACCTACTTACACTCTTTTGGAAAGACAACCTTTTTGGATGTCTTGTCCCCTTTCCCTTTTTGGACAATTTTGAAAAAGTGTCTCATTCCTTTTTAGCAACTAGACTTATAGGGAGTCTTTTGTTTCCTTGATCTTTTGGTGATATCTTGGAATTATTTCCAAGACAAAAACAAGAAGTCTACTCTTCTTCACTGGTTTTCAAGATCAAAAAACAACAATAAGATCAACTTCAAGAACAACAACAACAAGCAATCCAACAACCTTCAACAACTACCTGAACCTTAGCTCAAGAACATGGTTTTTGACTCAATAAGTGTTATAGATAAAGAAAAAACAACACTAGAAACAACTAGGTCAAGCAAAACATGCCTAGATCTAGACACTATTCTTGGCCAAATACAACAACAACAACAAGAACATTTCGGCCAAGAACACCAACACTTAGAACACTTTTTTTTATTTTTCAACTAATCGAGCCAAATATTGGTATTGTAGGAACAAAACCAGCCTTAGATCTTATACCAAAGGGTAAAAAGAATAAAAAAACAGCGACAAGATGTCACAAACAGTCCACAACAACAAGACATTAAAAATGGCACAAGAACTCAGCACAAGAACTAGAAATGAAACAAAATATATTAAAGGATAAATAGATTGACAAAGAGTGTATAGACCCTAAGAACCCTAAGATATTTCAAACATAAGGACCCTCATAAACTACTCAGACTATTACCAATCTCCTATGTAGACACAAGAGGAACATTACCTCCTTTAGCACCAACGTGTCAACCCAACAATTGCAACACACAAGTGATATCCACACTTGAGACCAAGTTTCGGTTTTACCTCAAGTAGAGAGAGGACTTTGGCGTTTCAAAGTGTTTCAAGAACTTACAACAATAATCAATCAGGTAATGAAAATGCTAATACTAAAATATATATAGTATCCTTATTACATAAAAGATGAAATGCCCAAAAGACCCTAAATAAAAGGGGGGTGCCCCTCTAGTGTAAGAATAGGCGTCATCTAAGGTGTATTTGGTCCTTCTCACATAAAAATATTGCCTTTCCTTGGATGGTTCGGTGTCACACTTACACACACATCGATATTCATGACCATTCCTGTAACATCCTCTAAATCTTGAAAGGAATTTGGCCTCAAATTCACAGCTCTATCATCTTCAAGACTTCTTCTTTGAATCATGTCTTCACTGCCCTTTCCGAAGTGCGTATGCTTAACCAAGGGTTCCATGGGATAATCAAGAAAATGTTGGCCAAGAAATCATTTATGTTCTCTTTTGGAAGCTCACGTCTTTGAATCTGCACACAAAAAAAATGATACTAGGCAAAGTGCTAGTACCTATGTTAGTGAGAAATGAGGGATCTTTGCGGGAAAGTCCCACAAATAAGGACTTCCTTCCTATTTTTTCCATTGTTTCCTTCTCTTCTTTACCACTACCACTCTTGGCTTCCCTTTTTTCTCCTTCTTCCACTTTTTCTCCAACTACATCACTTATCGATGAATGTTAGTCACTTGTAATGGTGTGAGAGGGTGGAGTGTAAATCTACGGCCTTGGAAGTCAAAGGTATATCTATTGGTTTTTCTATCATGCATGGTAGCTATATCATATGAACATGGTCTACCCAACAATAGGTGATATGATTGTATATGAATCACGTCACAAAATACCTCATTAAGGTATTTGCCTACCTTGAACCGAATCACCACTTGTCGGGTCACCTTCAACTCCGCACACTCAATCAACGATTGATGCTTGTATGGCCTTGCATGAGACATATTGGGAAGCCTCAAAACATCAACCAAGGTTCTATTAGAAAAATTAACACAACTATCATAGAACACATAACACCCATAATTAGACATTTGGTGTTAAAAAGGTTCTCCCTTTGAATAGGCTCAACCAAATCCTTAATAATCATTCCCCTTCACACAAAAAGAAATGTTACTTCAAGATCACCATCATAAGTCCACACAACCTTCTTTGGACTCTTCGACTCCTCATTTCTCTCCATCTTAAGATTGTTTATCAATCTCATTCGGTTCAAGTACCACCTCCTCTCTAAGAAAGTATAATTTTCCCTCTTTTAGAATCATATTAATATTATTTGGACACTCACTAGACTTGTGTTCCCAACCTTGTCATTTAAAACATTGAAAAATTTTCGAATAATAAGAGGAATAGGGTTTACTTTCATGTCTCAGAGGGTACCTTTGGGAAGCCTTGTTCTAGACTTGGGAAGACTTGGCCTAGGGTTGTTCCACTTTGAATGAGTGGTCCTTGTCCTTGTGCCACCCCGAGGAAGGTTTCCCCTTATCCTTGTAACTCTGTTTCTCCCATAGCTCCCTTTAAATCTCCAAAGTAGCTTGGAGGATGTCATCAATGATATTGAACTTGTGAAGTGTCATCCTTGAGGAGATATCTCTATTTAACCCCACCTTTAATCTAATAATGTTGTGACTCACTTTCTCCCCTCGATGATCACGTTTCAAGATGAGTTGTTGGAACTCATTGAAGTAAGCCATGACTCCCTTATTCCTTTGCCTTAAGTTATAAAACATGGCAAGGAGCTCTTGTTGGTAACTTTCAGGAAGGTACCTTTGTCTCATGAGGTAACTTAACAAAAACAAAGGAGGGGAATGGCCTTCAGCCAAAACATTACCAAAATGCTTAACATACTCCCGCCATGTAGTAGCATAACCCTCAAAGTTAGCGATCGCATAGAAACTCTTTTTCTCCCCATTAAGATCATTTACTTAGAAGACCCTCTCACATGCGGATTCCCATTTTTTAGTAGTAGTAGTTCACGTGAGGGACTATCATTTCTATCGCTTGCCCTTGCCTTTCAATTTTATTTTGTCTATTTCTTCTAAAAAATAAAGCGAAGAAAAGTGTATGGCAAAGAAGCAGGCAGCTAATTGATTCAAGAAACTCTTCAGGATCACTATCACCCTTGAATATTGGAAGCCCAATCTTAATGGTATTTATCCCTACATCATTGTTTTAGTTCACATGTTATTTCTAAGGACCAAATCTTCCCTCTCGGCCATGAGCTTTCCTTTATCACCTTGCCTACCTCTTATCTCTTTCCCCTCATATAAAAATCATCATATGGACCTTAACCATTATTTTGTCCTCCCCTACCATACACCTCTATAAAAATGGAACTATTAGGGTTAAGTGGAGCTTGTGGTGGCGTGATTGGATTTGGTGTATAGTAAGGTCTTTGGTCAAGTGGAATTTGAATGAGAGGGCTTGGGTTTTTGGGTGGTATTTGGGTTCCAAGCCCCTTTTGTTGGACTTAGTGAAATAAAGGATAGCTTGATATATCATGTTCTCAATTTTGAGGGTAAGGGTTGGTTTGATTCGTGGAATTTGGTGGATATAACATTTGGTGAAAGTTCTCGAGAGTAATAGTTGGTGAGATGTTTGAGGGTTATAAGGCCGGCTTGTTTAACTCTCTACTCAGTCTAATATCCCACTCATCGATTCCATATCTAAGTATAGAATTTCAATACCCGTGGTCACCCTATCCAAGTCTCGCGACATAGCATTAAGGAAAGCCAAAATGACACTTATAGCATTATTGTCCACCGTGGGTTGAGAGGTTGAAGCCTTGGGTTCTGTTACGATTGTACCTAAAGCAAACCTTCATGTTATGGTCCAACAAAGCCCCAAATAAAACCACACGTCCCACATAACAACAATACAACAACACCAACAAGGTTCAAGTTGTTGAACCCACCAACAAAAATACCAAAAAAAAACTACAAAACAAAACTCAAGTTAGTTCAAAACAACCTCACCACACTCACTCACACTTTGGTTGTCTCACACTTGATGTCACAAGTGTTAAAAATTGGATTGTTGCTCATGGTGAGTTGAGGAGTAGGATAGCTCTTGGTCATAATATATTATTTGTTTGAAAACTCAAAAAATTGATGTCCTAACTTGAACTAATAAATACTATGATTCAAATATGAGAAAAGCACAAAATTAGCATTAACACGAAGAACGTACTCAAAAACTAATTGGCAACCTAGTAGGTATTTACTAGTTACCAATTAGTATAAGCTTCAACAAATTTGAAACCAATGGATACAAGGAATAGAAACTAATAATTCCAAAATCTTGAGCCTTGATGATGTGGCCAAAAACTATTGGTCGTTGGAAATGTTGTTGAAGTTGAAGAAAATTTGTTCCAAGAATTAAGTTGTTAATTTCACACTTTTAATGATGAAATATCGTCTATGTGTGTAGGTATACAAAGTTTTAGATCGTCTTTTCAAGAGTCAAAGCTTTTCACCTACTTACACTCTTTTGGCAAGACAACCTTTTTAGATGTCTTGTCCCCTTTCCCCTTTTGGACAATATTGAAAAAGTGTCTTACTCCTTTTTAGCAACTAGACTTATAGGGAGTCTTTTGTATCCTTGCCCTTTTGGTGATGTCTTGGAATTTTTTCCAAGACAAACAATAATTCTACTCTTCTTGACTTGTTTTCTAGATAAAACAACAACAACAAGATAATCTTTAAGAAGAACAACAACAGCAAGCAGTCCAACAACCTTCAATAACTACTTAAACCTTAGCTCAAGAACTTGGTTTTTGACTAAATAAGTGTTAGAGAGAAAGAAAAACCAACACTACAAACAACTAGGACAACAAAAACATGCCTAGATCTAGAAACTATTTTCTGCCAAACACAACAACAACAACAAGAACACTTCGGCTAAGAACTCCAACACTTAGAACACTTTTTTTTTATTTTTCAACTAACCGAACCAAAGATTGGTATTGTAGAAACAAAACCAGCCTTAGATCTTATACCAAACGGTACAAAGAAGACAAAAACAGCCACAATATGTGACAAACAGGCCACAACAACAAGACACTAAAATCGGCACAAGAACTCAACACAAGAACAAGAAACGTAATGCAATATACTAAAGGATAAATAGTTTGATAAAGGAGTGTATCGACCTTAAGAACCCTAAGATATTTCAAATATAAGGAACCTTATAACCTAAAAAAACTATCACCAATCTCCTACGTAGACACAAGAGGAACGTTAACTCCTCTAGCACCAACATATCAAGCCAACAATTGCTACACACAAGTGATATCCACACTTGAGACCAAGATTCGGTTTTGCCTCAAGTAGAGTGAGGATTTTGGTATTTGAAAGTGTTTCAATAACTTACAAAAGTAATCAACCACGTAATAAAAACCCTAATTCTAAACTATATATAGTATCCTTAATACATAAAACATGAAATGCCCAAAAGACCCTAAATAAAAGGGGGTACCACTCTAGTGTAATAATAAGCGTATTCTAAGGTGTATTTGGTCCTTCTCACGTCTCAATATTAAATTTCCTTGGATGTTCTTGTTTCACACTTGCACATAGATCGATCTTCGTGGCCATTCCCATATCATCCTCTAAATCTTAAAATGAATTTTGCCTCAAATTCATGGCTCTATCATCTTCAAAACTTCTTCTTTGAATCATCTATTCATTGCCCTTTTCCAAAGTATGGATGCATAACCGAGGGTTCCATGGGATCATCAAGCATGTGTAGGCAAGGAACTCTTTTTTGTGTTCTCCTTTTGAAAATCACGGCTTTGAACCTGCACAAAAGGAAAACTGATACTAGGAAAAGTGTTAGTACCTACGTTAGTGAGAAAAAAGGGATCTTTGCGGGCAAGCCCACAAATAATGACTTCATTCCTCTTTTTACCATTGTTTCCTTATCTTCTTCACCACTACCACTCTTCAATTCCCTTTTTTTATCCTTCTTCTACTTTTTCTCCAACTCCCTCACTTATTGATGAATGTTAGTCACTTGTAATAGTGAGAAAGGGTGGAGTGTAAATCTACGGCCTTTGAAATTAAAAGTGTATGTATTGGTTCTTCTATCATGCATGGTATCTCTTTTATATTTCCATAGTATCCCCAACAATAGGTGACATGATTGCATAGGAATCACATCACAAAACACCTCAGAAAGGTAGTTGCCTACCTAGAACCAAATCACCACTTGTTGGGTCACTTTAAACTCCCCACACTCAATCAATGATTTAATCTTGTATGTCTTGCATGAGTGATAGTAGGAATACCCAAAACATCAACCAAGGTGCTACTAGAAATATTAACAAAACTACCTCTATCAACTATCATAGAACACACAACTCCCTTAATAAGATATTTGTTGTTAAAAAGGTTATCCTATTGACTAGGATTAACCAAAGCCTTACTAATAATGGACCTTCACACAACAAGAAATGGTACTTCAATCTCACCATCACACGACCACACATCTTCCTCACCACCTTTCTTAGACTCCTCCGCTCCTCCCTTCTCTCCATCTTATGATTGCTCATCAATATAATTCAGTTCAAGTCCCACCTCCTCTCATAAAAAGTATAATTTTCCATCCTTTAGAATCTAATTTCTACTATTTGGACACTTACTAGCCTTGTGTCCCCAACCTTGTAATTTAAAATATTTAAAACCTTTAGAATGAAAGAGGTTTGTGGTTTACCTTCATGTCTCTGAGGGTACCTTTTGGATGTCTTGTTCTAGACTTGGTAAACCTTGGCCTCGGGTTTCTCCATATGGAATGTGTGGTCCTTATCCTTGTGCCAACCTGAGAAAGGTTTCCCCTTATCCTTGTAACCCGGTTTCTCCCGTAGCTCCCACTAAATCTTCAAAGCGGCTTGGAAGATGGCATCAATGGTGTTGATCTTGTGAAGTGTCATCCGTGATAAGATATCCCTATTCAACCCCACCTTTAGTCTAATGATTTCATGACTAACTTTCTCTTCTCGATGATCAAGTTTCAAGATGAGTTGTTGGAACTCATCATAGTAAGCCATGACTCTGTTGTTCCCTTGTCTCAAGTTATACAACTTGTCAAAGAGCTCTTGTTGGTAACTTTTGGGTAGGTACCTTTGTATCATGAGGTACCTTAACCAAAACCAAGGAGGGGGCTTCCCTTAAACTAAAATATTACTAAAATGCTTAAGATATTCCTACCATGTAGTAGCATAACCCTTAAAGTAAGCGATCACATAGCAACTATTCTTCTCCTCGTTAAGATTATTTACTTGGAAGATTCTCTCACATGCGGATTCCCATTTTCTAGTAATAGTAGTTCTAACGAGGGACTATACTTTTTATTGCTTGCCCTTGCCTTTTCCTCTCATTTGGTCTCTTTCTTCTAAAAAATAAAGCGAAGAAAAGCGCAAGAAAAAAAAGCAGTCAACTAACTAATGCAAGAAACTCTTAGGGATCACTCTAACCCTTGAAGATTGGAAGTCCCATCTTAATGGTATTAATCCCTACATCATTTTTTTGGTTCCCTTGTTGGTTCCAATGACCAACTCTTCCCTCTTATCCATGAACTTCCCTTTGATCACCTTGCCTACATCTCATTTCCTCCCTCCTCATGTAAATATCATCATACATCCCATAACCATGATGTTGTCCTCCCCTACCATACACCTCTATATGGATGGTTCTATTAGGGTTAAGTGGAGCTTGTGGTGGTAGGATTTGATTTGGTGGATAGTGAGGTCTTTGTTCAAGTTGAGTTTGAATGAGAGGGCTTGGGTTTTTGGGTGGTATTTGGCTTCCAAACCACTCTCGTTGGACTTGGTAAAAGGAAGGATGGCTCGATCTATTATGTTCTCAATTTTGAGGTAAGGGCTGGTTTGATTCGTGGAAATTACTTGATATAACATTTGGTGCAAGTTCTTGGGAGTAATAATTGGTAAGAGGTTTGAGGGGTATAAGGACGGATTGTTTTCTCTCCACTCGCTCTAAGCTCCCACTCATCGATTCCATATCTGAGTCTAGAATTTCAATACCCATGGACACCCTAGCCAAGTCTCGCGACATAGCATCAAGGCAAACAAAAATGACACTTATCGCACTATTGTCCACCGTGGGTTGAGAGGTTGAAGCCTCAGATTCCATTCCGATTGTACAGAAAGCAAAACTTCACGTTACGGTAAAACAAAGCACCAAATCAAACCACACGTCACAACCAACAACAATACAACAACACCAACAAGGTTTAAGTTCTTGAAAACACCTACAAAAATACCAAACAAATCCTGCAAAACAAAACACAAATTAGTTCAAAACAACATCACCACACTTACTCACACTTTGGTCGTCTCACACTTGATGTCACAAGTGTTGCAAATTGGCTAATTGCTCGTGGTGAGTTGAGGAGTAAGTATACCTCTTGGTCAGAATAGATTATTTGTATAAAACTTAAGAAAGCGATGTCCTAACTTGAACCAAGAAATACTATGACTCAAAAACGGGAAAAACACAAAATTAATATTAACACGAAGAACGTACTAGAAAACTAATTGGCAACCTAGTAGGTATTTACAAGTTTCCAATTAGTATGAGTCAACAAAGTTGAAAACAATAGAGACAAGGAAGAGAAACTAAGAATTCCAAAATCTTGAGCCTTGTTGAGGATGTGGCCTACAACTATTGGTCTTATGAAATGTTGTTGAAATTGAAGAAAATTAGTTCCAAAAATTAAGTTGTTCAATTTTACACTTTTTGATGAAGAAATTCTATGTATGTAGGTATACAAGGTTTTAGATACTCTTTTCAAGAGTAAAAGCTTTTCACCTACTTACACTCTTTTGGCAAGACAACCTTTTTGGATGTCTTGTCCCCTTTCCCCTTTTGGACAATCTTGAATAAGTATCTTACTCTTTTTAAGCAACTAGACTTATAGGGAGTCTTTTGTTTCCTTGACCTTTTGGTATTGTCTTAGAATTGTTCCAAGACAACCAAGAAGTCTACTCTTCTTCACTTATTTTCAAGATCAAATAATAACAACAAGATGAACTTCAAGAACAACAACAAGCAGTCCAACAACCTTCAACAACAACTTGAACCTCATCTCAAGAACTTGGTTTTTGACTCAATAAGTGTTAGAGAGAAAGAAAAACCAACACTAGAAACAACTAGGACAAGAAAAACACACCTAGATCTAGACACTATTCTCGGCCAACAAAAAGAATACTTCGGCTAAGAACACTAACACTTACATCACTTTTTTTTTATTTTTCAACTAACCGAGCCAAAGATTGGTATTGTAGGAACAAAACCAGCCTTAGCTCTGATACCAAACGTTCCAAAGAAGACAAAAACAACCACAAGATATCAAAAACATTCCACAACAATAAGACACTAATATCGGCAAAAGAACTCAACACAAGAACAACAAATGAAATGCAATATATTAAAGGACAAATAGATTGACAAAGGAGTGTATTGGCCCTAAGAAACCTAAGATATGTCAAACCTAAGGACCCTTATAACCTAAAGAAACTATCACCAATCTCCTACGTAGACATAAGAGTAATGTTACCTCCTCTAACACCAACGTGTCAAGCCAAAAATTACAACACACAAGTGATATCCACACTTGAGACCAAGTTTCGATTTTTCCTTAAGTAGAGAGAGGACTTTGGTGTTTCAAAGTGTTTCAAAAACTTACAACAATAATCAACCAGGTAATGAAAACCCTAATACTAAACTATATATAGTATCGTTATTACATAAAAGATGAAATGCCCAAAAGACCCTAAATAAAAGGGGGTGCCCCTCTGGTGTAAGAATAGGCATCTTTTAAGGTGTATTTGGTCCTTTTCACATCTCAATATTGCACTTCCTTGGATGGTCTCATGTCACACTTTTTCACACATCGATCCTCATGGAAATTCCCGTATCAACTTAGAAATGAAATTTTAGATTTTATAAAATGAAATTAATGAAATTCAACCAAAATTAGCATAACACAGTTGTCACCCTACTATAGCAAAAAAAATTCCACTATAGATGTCTCATCTTTTCAGGACAAATTAGCTTCAGTAATGACACGATCCACCCTGGGGCCTTGTTGTAATTGTCATCCCAAGTCCGAACAGGACCAAAAACCACCTCCGTTACCTAACCCAAACTCAAGCCGCCTACCCTGAGTTGGCTGAATTTTGAGCATGTAACAAGATAGTGTAACAGCTGACATAAAGACTCCAGGATAAGATCACAATCGTGACCAAACCAATCGAGTCCAACCATCTCATACCAACAATCCAACCATACCAAAATAATGTCCATAAACTATGCCATAACCAAGGATGTTCTAAAACCTAATATAAGCAATCCCGAAATGAAATATGATGGAACAATAAGAAATTATATCCGATGATACAAGCCTCAATACCAATTAAAATGCTAAGGCTGACACCTATACCAATCCCACCCATTCCAACCCATAGAAGTACCACAAAGCCTTTAACCAAAAAAGTAATGAAATTCGGTTGGGACATGCCCCCAACCATTGCCAAAACCAACATCCAAAATAAAATCTAAGCATCTAGAAATATCCATAACATAAAATAGAGTCTTTCAAAAGAATTAAAGCTCACCACTTCAATCCAAATGTTGTCCCTGAGTTAATCACTATATAGGAGGAGTAGAACAGTAGTTTCCTGCATTGCATAGGTATACAACCGCTAGTAGACGGAGTTAGCGAGTATCGCCAGCATGATCTCAATGTAAGAATAAAATAATGTCATTTATAAAACCATGTAAAACCATCAATATGCATAGAACCATACATATATATATATATAACCATACCGGGAAAAAGGATCGGGTTTAGCATGCCTTTAAAACCTTTACGTGAGTTGTGTAGCTTTGTTGTCCTAAATCACCCATGGGCTATATGGGTTATCTCCCCCTATTAAAAGGTCCTTAGCGTGTGTAGCCGCACGAACATGGAAGAAAACTTTGGGATGACTAATATATCCCCCAAATATAGGGTGATATCATGCACACGGTCAACAAGACCAACCTCATATTGACAAATATGAGTTTTCAGTTTTGGTCCCCCCCAGGACCTCTACCTTCCACTGCATTGCTATACATCTCACCATTATTGCCCAATTAAAACAAATTTCCAAATAACCAAACCATTTTTCTTTTATTAACCAAGGTCATTGAGATTGGTAACGTCATACCAACCCTTACTTGCAAGTATTATCCATAGCCAACCATATTAGTTTAAGGGGACTTTCAAATGCCCTTCCATTTACCATATAAAACCACATGGGAGATTCCATGTTCCTCTCAAGAATAACCATTAGGCATTTACCATTCCAAGCCATTTAATCCATGCACAGTTGCGTTTCCAAGTTTTAAAATAAGCAAGGGTTCTATTAAAAGTAGGCAATGCAATGAACATATCTTTATAAGTATTTTGTCAAATATATTGGGGGCATAATATGACCAAAACCAATTCCAATTACCCTATTAAACCATTCCCATGCAATCCAATTATCCAAAACCATCATTAATGCATATAAAACCATAATTAAAACCATGGGAAACCATAACCAACCATTTATTATCAAAAATCCCAAATCATATTTGAAAATCAAAATTATACAATTAATGAAATCATGAGAACATTCATAAAACCATGCCATTAGTTAAAATTAACAATGAGGGAAGAGAACATGCCTTAAACCAAGATGATGATAGAAAGAAATCACCAAGACAAGCCCCAAATTGATCTTTAGTTGAAACCCTAGCTTCCCTTTCCCAAAAGCTCTTAAGAAAATTATGGAGTATTTTAGAAAAGTTTCTAAGTGTTAATGAATAGAATAGTAGGGTAAATAACCTCCCAAGTAGGTTAGAAGTCATAGGAACCTATTAGTATAAGTGGAGAAATATCCAGAATACCCCCACTTAACTTGTACCAAAATCTCATCACAGGGATACGACTGACCGATACGAGTCAAACACGTGTAATACAATTGGTATCCTCCACTCATATCCTTATTCAACCTTGGACACAATACTGTCCAGCATACGTCTCATCCAACCAAGTCGTATTGACATCATATGATATGTACCTTTCATCCATACCCCTAGAATATTTAAACCCAAGAAAAATTTAGACATTGTCCACCATACGAGTCCAGGGTATGACTTATACCCTGGCTTACAATTCTTGGTGAGCCACTCATACTCAGATCCAATCTAAGTAACCAAGTTTAATATTAATTTAAAGAACCAAATGATCTGTCTCCACTAATATGACTCGTGTCTCTAAGTCGTATCCACTTCAGTAACCAAAATCCATTCCACTAACCAATACTGGTCAGTATACCACTGGACCATACTATTTGTACCCTAATATATGGCTCGTAACCATGAGTCGTATTGGGTCCAGAGATCAAAATTCTAGGAAATTTTCTAAGGTCCAGAAACCAAGTTGTTTCAGTCTCCCCCACTAGGAACACTCATCCTCGAAATACGGACAAAGTAAGGACAACCACATGCACGAGTGATTTTCATTAGCAAATATATTCCCAAGCTTTAACAAAGTTTGAAAGAAAAGAGGCAAAGATAATAATCTTTCCTTTAACAAACTCATAAAATAGAGATGTGTTAAAGACATATACCTTCTGCACGAATCCCATGAGCAAAAAACAAATGTCGATATTTTGACTTCATGTCCTCTTCCACTTCCCACATAGCTTCTTCCACCTTATGGTTCTGCCAAAGAACCTTAACCGGAGACATATCCTTGTTCCATAATCGATGAACCTGCCTATCCAAAATCTCAACTGACACCTCTTCATAAGACAAGGAATTCATGAGACCCAATCCTTCCAAAGAAACAACCGAAGAAGGATCACTAATGAACTTCCTCATCATGGAAACATGAAAGACCATATGAACAAAGCTCAAGCTAGAAGGCAACTCCAACTCATAAGCAACATATCCAATTCTCTGCAAAATCTCATAACGACCCACATACCGGGGATTGAGTTTCCCCTTATTGCCAAACTGCACTACTCCCTTCATGGGAGATACCTTGAGGAAAACCTTATCCCCAACCTTAAATTACAAGTCTCTATACCGAACATCCGTATAGTACTTTTGGCAACTTTGGACAGCCTTAATCCTCTCCCGAATCACCTTCACCTTCTCCATAGCTTGGTAAACCAAGTCAGGATCAAACATGTCTGCCTCACCAAGCTCAAACCAACCAATAAGAGATTTGTACCTCCTACCATACAATGCCTTAAAAGGGGCCACACAAATACTAGAATGATAGCTCTTGTTGTAATCTAACTCAACCAAAGGTAGATGCTTAACCCAATTTCCACTATAATTAATCAAACAGGACCGAATCATATCCTTCAATGTCTGAATAGTTCTTTTTGCTTGGCCATGCATCTGTAGATATAAAGCAGTACTCAGACTCACCTTAGTCTCTAACCCTCTCTGAAAAGACTGCCAGAAGTAAGATGTAAACTGCGTGCCAAGATCAGAATGAATTAAAAAAGGCACCCTATGCAGCTTCACAATCTCCTGAAGAAATAGCTTCGCATAAACCTCCGTTAATAAGGTAGTCCACATTGGCAAAAAGTGAGCTAACTTAGTCATCCTATCCACGATGATCCAAATCAAATTATATTAATTCTGAGATTGAGGAATACCGGTAATGAAGTCCATATTGATCACTTCTCTCTTCCACTTAGGCAAATTAATTTCTTGATAGAACCCTTCTGGCCTCATGTGCTCAACATTAACTTATTGACACACCATGCACTTGGCCATAAAATCATCTACATCCCTCTTCATGCCATTCCACCAATAGATCTTCTTGAGATAATGATTCATCTTAGTCAAGTCGGGATAAATAACATGGTCTGACTAATGTCCCTCATCCAGAATCCTTTATCACAAATTATTGACATTAGAAGCACAGAACCTCCCTTCGTACAATTAAGTACCATCACGACCGACGTCAAACACCACTATCTTTTGCCACCAACGTCACTCTTGATTTTCATCAAGATAGGATCCAGCAGTTTCTTCTCCTTAATCTCCACATTAAGAGATGATCAAACCACTTATTGCACCATTACACCACAATCCTTGGAGTCCTAGAGGCGAACTCTAAGATTAGCCAAGTGGTGAATATCCTTCACCATTTTATGCTTCCCTTACTCCAAATGAGCCAAACTCCCCATGGATATCTTGTTAAGAGCATCATCATCTACATTAGCCTTACCTGGGTGATAGTGAAAACTTCTATTATAATTATTGAGAAACTCAAGCCATCACCTTTGTTTAAGATTAAGTTCTTTCTAGGTAAACACAAACTATAGGCTCTTATGATCAGAAAAAGATATACAAGTAAACACCATACAAATAATGCCGCCATATTTTCAAAGCAAACAAAATTGCCAACAGCTCCAAATCATAAGTAGGATAATTCCTCTTATATCCCTTAAACTTCCTGTAAACATAGGTAATCACTTTCCCATGCTGCATCAACACACAACCAAGACCTACTCGATATGTATCACAATAAACCACGAACCCATTATTTTCTTCCGGCAAAGTCAGAATTGGATCCAAAGTTAACTTATCCTTCAACTTCTCAAAACACCCTTCATAAGTATCTAACCCAAAAAAACTTGACCTTCTTCTAAGTTAACTTAGTCAAAGGAGCATCTATCGATGAAAAGCTTTCCATAAACCACTTATAATACCTGGCTATACCCAAGAAGTTTTAACTATCGGATGCAGTCGTGGTCCTAGGCCACCTCTTCACCACATCAACCTTCTGCAGATCCACCATAATCCCTTCACTTGAAATAATGTGACCTAAAAAAGTTACAGCATTCAACCAAAACTCACACTTAGAGAACTTGGCATATAGTTGTTGTTCTTTTAGGGTTTGTAACACCACACGAAGATAATCCACCTCACTCTTCAAATAAACTAGAATATCATCAATGAACATAATAATGAAAAGATTTAAATATTGACAAAAATCTCAATTCATCAGATCCATAAACGTCGCCGGAGCATTAGTCAACCCAAATGACATTACCAAAACTCAAAGTGCCCATACCGAATTTGAAAAGTCATCTTAGGGATATCCACCTCCCTAATCTTTAGTTGATGGTAACCAAACCAAAGATCTATATTAGAAATAACTTGGTACTTTGCAACTGGTCAAATATATCATCTATCCTTGGAAGATGATACTTGTTCTTGGCCATCACCTTATTCAGCTGCCTATAGTCAATGCACATACGAAGGAAACTATCATTCTTGCACATAAATAACATCGGTGCACCCCAAGGAGATACACTAGGATCAATAAACCCCATATTCAAAAAATTCTTAAGTTTTTCCTTGAGTTTACTTACCCAACAGGAGCCATTCTATATGGAGGAAAGAAAATTGGACAAGTGTTTGGAATTAGGTCAACAACAAACTCTATTTCCCTATCTGGTGGAACACTAAGAAAATTATCCTTAAAGACATATGGACACTTATTAACCACTGGAACTGACTGAAAAGAAGGTCCTTTCGAGTTAGAATCTTTAACCCAGACCATGTAATAAAGATAACCTTTAGAGATTAACCTTTGAGCTCTAAGATAAGAAATAAATCTCCCCATAGGACCTAAAGAAACACCCTTCCACTACATAACTGATTCAATAGGGAACCTAAAGATAATCCTACAAGTCTGACAATCCAAGGATGCATAACAAAAGAGTAACCAGTCAAACAGATCCACCAAGGTCTTCTTGCTACCGAAAGATACCACATACCCCCTATAGACTATCTTCATAATAACTGAGTCACCTACTAGGGTAGAAATAGAAAAAGGATTCAGAATAACTTATGATTCAAAACCAAAAGATACAGCCACATAAGGAGTCACATAAAAGAGAGTGGACCCTGGATCAATCAAATAATATATGTCACGAGAGAAAATCTATAACATACCAGTATCGACATCAGGTGATGCCTCAGATTCCTATAAGGACTCCAAAGCATACAACCTATTTTGACCAGCACTAGAACCAGGAGCAGTAACAGAAGCAGATGTAACACCACCAGGTGTAGGAGCAGAATATGAAGCCACAAGAATCATATTCCCCTATAGAAACCTTATTAATAGGACAATCCCTTTGCTAATAGCCCATCTAGCCATACATGAAACATTTGTCCTTTTCTTTATCACAATAAACCCTATGAGAACGACCACAAAACTGAAAAGAAGGGCATAAAGAAACTGACTGACCTCCGTTTGCTTGAGATTGGGCACCCTACGCCCGAAAATTATCACCACCATGATGACGCCTGTCGTCCAACTGTTAACAAGCACTATCAGAAGAGTATAAACCATAACTCCCACACTTATTTTTTTGCCATTTACCACCATCTCAACCACCCTGAGACACAGCACCTTCTTGGTTAGAAATCCTACCCCTCTTACCCTGCCTATCTCCAAACTCTGCTTATTTCCTTTTATCATGATCTACCAGCTACATATGAATAGTTAACCTAGAGATATTCATATCTTTAATAACTAAGACAGCCTTGCTCTCCAAAATCAAAGCCAGATTCAACCTAGAAGCGAACTTTGCCAACCTTGCCCATATGTCAGGCACTAAATCAGAAACATACCTTGACAATTTATGAAACTTCAAGAAATATTCCTTGACAGACATTCTTCCCTGATTGTGGTTCACAAACCCCTCCATCTTTGCTTCCCTTAATACTTGGGGAAATAAATGATCCAGAAAATTACCAGAGGAGGCATCCCATAAGGATGACTCCTCCATATCTCCTCTGTCCCTATCCAACTTTTCATAACACTGATATGCAATATCTTTGAGCTAATAAGTTATAAAGTTTATCCTTTCCATATTAATAGTCTGTATCACTCGAAATATATTTTTGATTACTTTCAAGAAGTCATGTCAGAGCACCAGACACATCCGCTCAACCTGAGCAGCAACTAACTTAGCAATAGCATGAATAGACTGACAGAATTCTTCATTAGTCACATCGCCTTGAGGAGGACTAGTAGAAACTAGTAGAACTCCAGAAAAATTAGGGATAGGACCATGGGATCAAAGATGAACCCCAGAAGTAGGATACACCCCTTCAGTAATACCTCCAGATGGGATAGAAGAATATCTATGGGTTCCAAATCTACAAGGCATGATCTTAAAGACGAACAATAAAGGATTAAAGAAGATTCCAGGACTGAGACTCAAATCTTGAAAATAGAATGCCAAGAAAGTGAAACATTCCCAAATGCATTATAACCTCTCCTTTATGTATGTGGCATGCTGCATACCTCTAAAAGAGATTCTACTTGACGCGACTTTGTGGACTCCCAATTGACCATAAACCTAGGCTATGATACCAACTTAACATGACTTGCCTCAAGGACTTGTCATAATGGGCATCAAAAGTCTAACTAGGACTGGAGATCACCCTCGTTATCCAATACAACCTCCTGTTGCCTACCCTGAGTTGGTTGAATTTCAAGCATGTAACAAAATAGTGTAATAGCTCACATAAAGACTCTGGCATAAGATCACAATCATAACCAATCCAACCGAGTTTAACCATTTCATACCAACAACCTAACCATAATAAATCATACCAAAACAAGGTCCATAAACTAGGCCATAACCAAGGATGTTCCAAAACCACATATAATCAATCCCAAAATGAAATATGATGGAACAGTGAGAAATTATGTTCGATGATGCCAGCCTCAATACCAATAGCAATGTTAAGGCTGACACCTATACTGATCCCGCCTATTCCAACCCATAGAAGTACCAGAAAGCCTCTAACCAAAAGAGTAATAAAATTTGGTTGGTACATGCCCCCAACCATTACCAAAACCAATATTTGAAATGAAATCAAAGTTTCTAAAAATATCCATAACATGAAACAGAGCCTTTCAAAAGGATGGAAGCTCACCACTTCAGTCCAAATATTTCCCCTAAGTCAATCACTATGTAGGAGGAGTAGAATAGCCCAATCTTTCATGGAGTAGGTATACAACCGCTAGTACAAAAAGTTAGCGAGTGACCGCTAGCATGATCTCAGGGTAAGAATAAAATAATGTCATTTATAAAACCAAGTAAAACTATCCATATGGACACAACCATACATACATATATATATATATATATATATATATAACCATGTCGAGAAAATGTACCATATTTAGCATGCCTTTAAAACCTTTACCTAGGCTATGTAGTTTGCCATCCTAAAACCACCCATAAGCTATATGGGTTCAGCTCTACCTGCTAAAAGGGACTAGTGCATGTAGCCATATGACCAGGAAAGAAAACCTGGTGATGACTAGTACATCCCCTAAATATAGTGAGACATCTTGAACATGATCACCAAGACCAACCTCATATCGGTAAATATGAGTTTCCAGTCTTTGTCCCCAAGGGACCTCTACCTTCCACGGCTTTGCTACGCATACCGCCATTAGTTCCAAAATAAAACTAATCTCCAAATAACCAAACCATTATAATTTTATTAACCAAGGCCATTGATATTGGTATCGACATACCAACCCTTACTTGCAAGTATTATCCATGGCCAACCATATATAGGTTTAAGGGAACTTTTAAGGGGCCTTCTATTTACAATATTAAACCCCTTGGGGGATTCTATGTGTTCCTCAAGCATAAACCTTAGCCATTTACCATTCTAATACATTTAAAACATTCATAATTCTTTTACCAAGTTTTAAAACAAGTAAGAGCTCCATTAAAAGCAGTCGATGCAATGAACATATCTTTATAAGCATTTTGTCAAACACATTGTAGGTATAATATAACCAAAACCAATTTCAGCTAATAAATTAAACCATTCCCATGCAATCCAATTAAACAAAACCACCATTAATGCATACAAAAGAATAATTAAAATCATGGAAAACCATAACCAATCATTTAATATCAAAACCCCCAAATCATATTTAAAAATCAAAATTATACAATCTATAAAATCATGAAAATATTTATAAAACCATGCCTTTAGTTAGAATTAATAATGAGGGAAGAGAACATGCCTTAAACCAAGATGATGACGGATAAAAATCACCAAGACAATCCTCAAATTGATCCTTTAGTTGAATCCCTAGCTTTCCTTTTCCAAAAGATCTTAAGAGAATTATGGAGTGTTTTAGAAAAGTTTATAAGGGCTAATGAATGGGATAATAGGGTAAATAACCTCCCAAGTAGGTTAAAATTCATGGGATCCTATTAGGATAAGTGGGAAAATGTCCAGAATACCCCTACTTAAGTTGTACTAAAATCCCATCGCAGGGATACGACTGTCCTATACGAGTCATACCTTTCCAAAATGGTTGGTATCCTCCACACATATATTGGTCTCAACCCTTCGACCCAACACATTCCAGAATACAACTTATCCAACCAAGTCGTATTAACAGCATACGATCCGTACCTCTAGCAGATTTAAACCCAAGGAATATTTAGACATTGTCCACCATATGAGTCCTGGGTACGAATCGTACCCTAACTTATGGATTATGGTGATCAACTTATACGTAGATCTAACCTAATTAACAAACTCTAAGTTTAAGTTATGAAGACAAACAATCTGTAACCACCAATATGAGTCATACCCCTAAGGCGTATCTATTCCAGTAACAAAAATTCATTCCCCTAACTAACACTGGTCAGTATCGACTGGACTATACCATCTGTACCCCAACATACGGCTCATACCAATGAGTCGTATTGGGTCTAGAAATCATAATTCCAGGAAATTTTCTAAATTCCAGAAACCAAGGTGTCTCAAGTAAAATGGTCATACTATTATACTGTAGAAGACGATTAATAAATGGTTGATGGTATTAGAAAGAAGACTCGGTGATCTTTAATTTATTAATATTGAGACTCATAATTATTTATATTCTAGGAGGAGTGCTTGTTTGAAGTTGACCCTAGTTTAAACTTAGTCTGAAACTCAATCGGTAATGACATTTCCAACTTAACTTTGTGCTATAGATATTGTATTATGTCAATTCATATATAAGCAAACTTATACTAAAGAATTGTTCCTTAAGCCTATGAAGAATGTGATTCTAATGCCTTTGTTGTAAATATTTTTAGTAATGGTGGAATCGGTCATTACACATTATTTTGACTTTTTTCTTTATTTTTTTCTTTAATAGTATCCCAAAAACCTTTAGCGCCTCGTGATGAATAATTTTTTCCTGACTTTTAAATTGTAAAGAATTTTATTTATATTTGAGTATCATGTATACTATATCTTACCATGTAGGTGTTGATTGTATTGTCCAAGAAATCTATATTATTAATTATTAAATGTAGTACTGGACACAAACACACACACACATATATTTAAAACATTATCTTATAAAAATCTTAATTCAAATCATAACATTTTTATTAAAATAGTAAATGTCGTTTGAATAAGAATGTGGACTTAATGAATAAAAAGAACATGAAATTTTGACTAATAACAGATAATACCATTTCTTTATTAAGGTAAATTTCCATTTAAAAATAAATAGACACATGCCTTAACAATATTTATCTTTGAAATAAAGAAATTATGTTTTAAAATTTTAATGACAAGAAGGAAGAGAAAATAAATCTAAGCTGACAATGAAAAATATACCTTAATAGAGTTTTTATACTGATAAGGTGTTAAAAAAAGGAAAAAAATAACAAAGAGAAAATGAGAGAGAGAGAGATTGTAATTTGAAATAATAAAGAGATAGAAAGATAGCAGTAACAAAGACAGAAAATGTGTAGTAGCTTTGTTTTCCTTTTTGATGTGTTCATTGCAGTGAGTAATGCCTGCTTTTTATAGGCAAAAGATACTTGGAGAGGTTGTATTGCTACAGTAGCAAAGTGGGACCTATCACATGACATCGATATATGATTTCTTATAGGAATTTTAACTTAATTTTAATATATAAAAATTATTTTCCAACAAACACTGACATATCTCAAAAATAGAACTACATAAGAATTTTTTGATTTTTTAGACTACAAAAGAATTTTTTGATTTCGTCACATATGAGTACAATGCATCAAATATGTTGTCTTGTAAACTATGAACTAAATTTAGATAAATAAGATTAAATTTGTAAAATAACTAGTGACGGTTAAAATTTATATGAATCAAGAAGAGTATATGAATCAAGAACTCTTTTGTAGGCTTAGGATATTATTCTTTTATATTAAAATCATACAAGCTTTGTGTAATGATCCTCCGAGTCATTACCTCAATTCTCACATATTTTCAGCATTTTGAGCCTCCCAATAGAAGCTACAAGTTATTTATGACTTGTCAGGACTGTCAGTTTGGTTATTGGGCAGTTGATTTAGGTTTTAGGCTTATTTTCCTATTTTGGAGCTATTGTTGTTAGGGAATTAGTATTGGATAAAACCCTAGTAAATAACCGTAGATGAGAATTTTGATGGTGTCATCATCTCCAGAATATGTTTTTAGGCTAGGGGACCCATGGACAAGATACCAAGTGTTTTAGACTTGTTTTAGGCTATAGGTGTAATACCCCGCATGTTTCTAAGCTAGGAAGTGAATAAGTATTCCTACGTATGAAATCTCCTATCCTGTGATTCATACATGCGTACATGACTTACAATGAATATACTAGTGATAGTATAGCTTATGATGCATTAAGCATGTTCATATGAGTCACTTAAGGTAAAACAAGCTAAGAGTTTTTGAATCCATCAATTTTTAGTGTTCGATTTTACAAGGGTCATCTTTGAACGAGTATAACTCAATGTTAATGTGGTTATTTTGATGATTTAGACCCACCAAATTATACAGAATCGAATTAGCTTTCCAACGATACCAATTTCACCTTAATCCAATACCCAAGCAAAAAGTTATGCCCATTTTTGTGAGAGACAGTAAGCATAGGCGATTGGTTAGGCGTCGCCCAACCCAAGCATAGGCGATTGGTTAGCCGCCGCCCAGCCTAGATTAGGAAATCACTTCGTCACCGCCTAAGTCAGTTCCAAGTGCAAAAAATACTCCGTTTTGAGTTATTTTAAGGGTAATTAAGTCTTTTAACACTCCTTACACGTCCCTAAACTTAACCCTATGAAATATATAGCTTCTAAACATATTACAACCCTATTATCATCTCAAAACTCATCATCCAAGAGCACTAAAAGAGAAAAACAACTAGGGTTGCATAACTAAGCTTAAAGATCTGATTTCAATGAAATTCCTCCGCCAACCATCAAGAATCTTCCTTCTAAGGTATGCGTGAAATGATTTATGGATCCCTTTTATCCATAAATCTCAAAAACCCTCTTTTTGATTATAAAGTATGATTTCTATATTGTTGGGTGTTGATGATCATGTTGTTGATATTGGGTGATTCCCAAGATGAAATCTTTATATGTTTTTATGAATTCATGATATCATATGAGTTGGAAACATGTAAATTTGGTTGTTCTTGATGTATAATTTGATGATTTCACTTATGCTTAAGATGTGCATGTGTGGTGTTTGATAAAATGCCTAAGAAACTAGAAATCATGCAATATAGCTAAATTGTGACTAAGTGAAGGATTCATGATATGCCCTTACGTTCCAATGACTTCTATGTTGATAATGTGCCTTGTAAATGTTGTTAGAATACTCATGAACTATTCTTATGAGATTATACTATGTTTACTTGCAAATCCTACTATGAACAAGATGTATGATAACCATGCAATCCAGATGAACTTCCATGCTATTGGTATGTGTTGCCAATATGATTATGCCATGAACATGATATTAAGATTGTGCAAGTACTTCCATGTGATATGAAATTCTTTCCATGCAATACATTGTTGATAACCATGCTTAGTATGATATCCTAACTTATGATATTATAAATTATGGACTCTACTCTTATGATCAAGTCAGTCATCTGTGACAGTTTCCTTCCATCGAGTCCTGGGGGTACTTGTACCCGAAAACTATAGATGCGTGCCTAGAGCCATATCATGTTTCATGATATCCGAACTCAAGCTATGATTCCATAGACTTCAGTCAGTCATGTGACTTAGGAAAACCTCATGATCTTAGTCAGTTGTTAGATATTAGTAACATTCCGCCAGTCAACGTAATTCAGTAAGATTAAGTCATGCACAGTCAGTTATTCATGTCCAGTCCCTCCATATGGGAGTAGAGGTTAGCACCGAGTAAACCCAAGGATGGGAACTCACCCGCCAGTTCAGTGTGTGATTCTTAGTAGTCATCCTTGTATTCCAGAACTACATAGCCAGCGTAGGTTGAGACATATTAACCCGTCAGATTAGGGTTGATGAGGGGGCTTAACCCGTCAGTTTAGGCTTCCCACCGTTCTCATTGAGTACCTGCCAGATAAGGGTTACTCACAGGCTGTCCTTACCCATGGCACGGTATTGACACCCCGTCAGTCGGGGCAGAGATTGGACCCCAGCTTATCTATAATGGCATACATGGGGCATGTCAGTTAAACAGTACATCCCATAGTTTCAGTATCAGTCTCAGTAAAGGAACTCAGGGCGTTCTTCAGATTTCAGTATATACAGGACTGTCAGATACAGTCGTCCATATTATCAGTTTTAGTACCAGGTATAACAGTTATCAGTAAACCATGTATTAGCTTACAGGTCATGCTATCACGTGTTCATGATCCCAGTTTCCATATATGTGTGTTTGCACTCCTACGTTCATATTAGTCAGTCAGTATTGTTCATGCATGAAACCCTTTATGTTCAGCCTACCTTTCTCGTATACTTAGTACTCTAGTTGTACTGACACATTTGCGCTATGGTGCTTTTTTTTCCTGTTACACCATAGGTCCTGAGACACGAGCTCCAGTCCAGCAGTAACGGTAGCAATCCAGTCGCAGAGACACAGTGTGTCCTCCTTGACTCGAGGACAATATGATTTGATTCTTTTATTTATTTCTTCTGTTCAATTTTACGGATTTAGTTGGAGACATGTTCCTTCAACTCCTTATTCAGATAGTTTAGAGGCTTTTAGATTTATGTTTAGATTTACGTTCATACTTAGCTTTCAGATTGAGTTGTTTTGGGTATTTTCACCCACATGGTTTTATTCAGTTGAACCTTATGGCCTTACAATTCTATGTATCCCGCATTATTATATCATGTTTTGTAGTATACAGGTACAGATATCAGTCATGGGTTATCTTGTGGTCTCTCGGGGTCATGAGCACCGTGTAGAATTCTGGTTCTGCGAATCGGGGTGTTATAAACTTGGTATCAAAGCCTAAGGTTCAATAGAGTCCTAGGAAGTCTGAAAGCCGCATCTAGTAGAGTCTTGTACATGGGTGTGTTGTGCGCCACATTTATGTGCGGAAGGCTATAAGATGTTTTAGGAACAACCCCCTTTCTTCATTATTCATGTCATTCTAGTGACCATAATCACAAGTTAAACTCTCATTCTAATCTATTCTTCTCTTATTCAAGACCATGTTCCTAAAGAGAAGAAACCAGCCAGCTCCTCAGCCCGAAGATCCTTTGGGCGAACATGTTTCCCATGAGGAGTTTAGAGCTGCATTTACCACACTTGATCAGTCCATGGCTGCACAAAATGAATGGTCACCAGTTATTCCGTCCAATCCAGTGGCCAATCCCAAAGCATCTAGGGTTTGGGACTTCACCCGAATGAACCCTTCATCTTTCCATGGGTCTAAGTCTGATGAGGACCCTCAGGAGTTCATTGACCAAGTCCAGAAGGTCATTAAAATCATGGGTGTTACTTTTATTGAGAGTGTCGAGTTATCCGCCTACCAGTTACAGGATGTTGCTCATGATTGGTACAAACAGTGGAAGTCTGAGAGGTTAGATGATGCAGGCCCCATCGAGTGGGAGAAATTTGTCACGGCCTTCTTAGACAGATTCTTTACCCAAGAGCTGAGGGAAGCCAAAGTTCTTGAGTTCATCAACCTCAGGCAGGGGAATATGATGGTTAGGGAGTATTCTCTCAGATTTACTCAGCTAGCCAGGTATGCTCCTCATGTGGTTGCAGAAAATAGGGATAAGATGAGCAAATTCGTATCAGGGGTGAACGATAGAGTGGTAAATGAGTGTAGGTCTGCGATGCTGATTGGTGATATGACCTTAGCCAGACTCATGACCCATGCTCAATAAGTAGAAGAGAAGAAGTTTAAGACTAGGGAGAGGCAGAACAGGAGACCAAAGTCAGGTAACTTCAACTTTGCTCACCCTAAATCAGATGGAGGAAACCGTTCACAGTTTTGCTCCAAGTCAGCCGTTCAAGCTCCTTCCTCTACCAGTGCTCCAGCGACAAAGTTCAGAGACAGCAATAGATACAAAGTGTCAGGCTCTAAATCTCAGGGTAGTGTTAGAAGTGCCCGAACGAATCCCCTTTGTTAGACTTGTGGTAAGAACCACAAGGGCATTTGCAGAGCCGGTAGTGATGTATGTTTTGATTGTGGCAAGCCAGGACACAGGATTAGGGAGTGTCTGCAGTCAAGTCTTCAGGGTCAGCAAAATCATTCTACAGCTCATTCCAATCGCTAGAACCAGCAGGGTGCCATTTCCAGTGCTACCAATGGGCAACGCCCAAACAGACTCTATGCTCTTCAGTCCCGGCAGGATCAGGAAAATTCTCCTGATGTCATTACTGGTACATTACAGATTTTCCATGTTCATGTTTATGCTTTGCTAGACCCAGGTGAATCTTTGTCTTTTGTTACTCTATACATAGAAGGAGATTTCAGAATCAGTCCCAAAGTCCTAGCAGAGCCCTTTTTAGTCTCTACCTCTGTGGGTAAAACCATCATAGCCCGGCGGGTATACAGGAACTGCCCGGTTATGATATCTCAGAAATCCATGTCAGCAGATTTAGTGGAGTTAGAGATGACTGATTTTGATGTCATTCTTAGCATGGATTGTCTTCATTCCTGCTATGCCACAGTCGACTGCAAAAATAGGATAGTTCAGTTTCAGTTCCCGAATGAGCTCTTCCTAGAGTAGAAGGGTAGCATATCGATGTTCAGAGGTCAACTTATTTCTTACCTTCGGGCAAGGAAAATGATTTCTAAGGGGTATGTGTATTATCTCATGCATGTTAAAGATTCAAGTTATGAATCTCACAGCCTCGAAATAGTCCCTGTTGTTAATGAATACTCAGATATCTTTCCCGAAGATCTTCCTGGCATTCCTCCCGAAAGGGAAATAGACTTCGGCATAAACCTTCTTTCGGATACTCAACCTATTTCTATTCAATCATACAGAATGGCACCAGCAGAACTCAAGGAACTGAAATATCAATTAAAGGATCTCTTAGATAAGGGATTCATTAGACCCAGAGTTTCCCCATAGGGTGCGCCAGTATTATTCGTGCACAAGAAAGTTGGTTCTCTCAGGATGTGTATTGATTATCGTCAACTTAACAAGGTCACGGTCAAGAACAGATATCCTCTTCTTAGGATTGATGATCTATTTGACCAACTTCAAGGTGCCAGTTACTTCTCCAAGATAGACCTCAGATCAGGCTATCATCAGCTCAGAGTTAGAGAATGTGACATTCCAAAGACAGTTTTCCGTACTCGGTATGGTCACTTCAAATTTTTAGTCATGTCATTTGGTCTTACCAATGCCCCTGCATCTTTCATGGATTTGATGAACCGTGTGTTCAAGAAGTACTTGGACATGTTTGTCATAGTCTTCATAGATGATATGCTGGTTTATTCTCGCATAGAGTGTGATCATGCAGACTATCTCAGGATTGTTCTTCAGACTCTCAGGGATTACCAGTTATTCGCTAAATTTAGAAAGTGTGAATTTTGTCTAAGATCAGTAGCATTCCTTGGCCATATTATTTTCGGTGATGGCATTAGAGTAGATCCTTAGAAAACTGAGGAAGTAAACAACTGGCCTAGACCCGTATCTCTATCAAATATTAGGAGTTTCTTAGGTTTGGCTGGCTATTACAGACGGTTTGTCGAGGGATTTTCTTTTATTGCATCTCCCATGTCCATATTGACTCAGAAGAATATTAAGTTTCAGTGGTCAAATTCATGCGAGAAGAGCTTTCAAGAGTTGAAGACTCGACTCATATCAGCTCAAGTTCTAGCTATTCCAGATGGTTCAGACGATTTTGCAGTCTATTGTGATGCATCCAGAGTGGGTTTAGGTTGTGTCCTCATGCAGCATGGTAAGTTCATAGACTACGCCTCCAGACAGTTAAAGACACATGAGAAGAATTATCCTACTCATGATCTTGAGTTAGTAGCGTTAGTTTTTTCCTTGAAGATTTGGAGGCATTATCTCTATGGAGTTCATGTAGATGTCTTCACAGACCATAAAAGCCTCCAGTATGTCTTTTCCCAGAAAGATCTCAATCTTCGCCAGAGAAGGTGGTTAGATCTCTTAAAGGATTATGACATGAGTGTTCTTTATTATCCGGGAAAGGCCAATGCTGTGGCCGACGCTCTTAGTCGACTCTCCATGGGTAGTATTTCTCACATTGAGGATAGTAAGACAAAGATAGCTCAGGAGATCCATCAGCTTACCAGACTAGGCATTTGCTTAGTCGATTCTTCAGAGAGTGGTGAATGTGTTCATAGTAGTTCAGATTCATCTCTAGTTTCCGAGGGGAAAGAGAAACAAGACAGGGATCCTCGTCTTTTCAATCTCAAAGAGTCAACTTAGAATCAGAAAGGCAAGGTTTTCTCCCAAGGGGGAGATGGTGTTCTTCGTTGTCAGGGTCGTCTATGTGTTCCAGGTGTAGATGAATTGAGGCAGCGAATTCTTGCAGAAGTGCATAGTGTGTGATACTCTATTCATCAAGGGGACACCAACATGTACCGCGACATGCGGGAGATTTATTGGTGGAGTGGGATAAAATAGATGTTGCAGAGTTTGTGGCTAAGTGATCTATATGTCAGCATATTAAGATAGAGCATTAGAAACCTAGTGGTTCCATGCAAGAGATCACCAATCCTACTTGGACGTGGGAAGAAGTGAATATGGACTTCATGATGGTTTAGCCTAGAACTCGAAATCAACATGATTCAGTCTGGGTCGTAATAGATAGAATGACCAAGTCAGCTCATTTCCTTCCTGTTCGTACTTCTTATTCCGCCGAGGATTATGACAAACTCTATATCAGGGAGTTAGTCAGGTTATACGGTATTCCACTATCTATTATCTCAGACAGAGGTACCCAGTTCACCTCTCACTTTTGGAAAGCATTCCAAAAGGGTCTCGGTACCCAAGTCCATCTCAGCACAGCATTTCATCTTCAAACAGATGGTCAAGCAGAGAGGACCATTTTGACACTTGAAGATATCCTAAGGTCATATGCAATTGACTTCAAGGGAAGTTGGGACGACCACTTGCCTTTGATTGATTTTGCATACAACAATATCTATCATTCTAGTATTCAGATGGCTCCATTCGAAGCTCTCTATGGTAGGAGATGTAGATCTCCAATTGGTTAGTTTGAAGTTAGTGAGGCCTCAATCATAGGTCCTGACTTAGTATTCGACGCCTTAGAGAAAGTTTAGTTAATTAGAGAGAGACTCCAGGCAGCTCTGAGCCGACAGAAGTCCTATGCAGATGATCGTAGAAAGGATCTCGAGTTCTAGGTCAATGACTATGTCTATCTTAAGATCTCTCCCATGAAGGGAGTGAAGAGGTTCGGCAAGAAAGGAAAACTCAGTCCCCGGTATGTCGATCACTTCAGAATTCTTTATCGCTTCGGCAAGGTAGCTTATGAGCTTGAGTTGCTTTCAGATCTAGCCTCAGTCCACCCAGTCTTCCATGTCTCTTTGATAAGGAAGTGCATAGGTGACCCAGAAGTTGTTGTCCCTATTCAGAGCATCGACATTCAGAATAGCCTCTCTTATGAAGAGATTCCAGTCGAAATCTTAGATTATCAGACTTGTAGATTGAGGAACAAAGAAGTCCCTCTAGTCAAGGTTCTTTGGATAAATCAGTATCATGAGGGAGCTACTTGGGAAGCAAAAGCAGATATGCTTACCAAGTATCCTCACCTCTTCCCCGCCAATTCAGATCAAGCTCAAGGTAACAGTTCTCCTTAATCTTATTCATTTTCATGTTCATGTTTCCAGTATAAACTTGGTACCTATTAATCGTTTCATACTCCGTCATGCATTGATGTGTCAGTTGTCCGTGCATCAGATATGCACAAGTTCAGTATGATTCGCTTGTCAGTCTTGAGATCAAGTTTTTTTTCTTCATGTTCAGTTCAGGTTCTATTGTCTTATATCCCTTCTTAGTAAATTCACATTCGAGGATGAATGTTCCCAAGAGGGAGATATTGTAATACCCCGCATATTTCTAAGATAGGAAGTGAATAAGTATTACTATGTATGAAATATCCTATCCTATGATTCACACTTGCGTACATGACTTACAATGAATATCCTAGTGATAGGATATCTTATGATGCGTTAAGCATGTTCATATGAGTCACTTAAGGTAATACAAGCTACAAATTTTTGAATCCATCAATTTTTAGTGTTTGATTTTGCAAGGGTCATATTTAAATGAGTATAACTCAATGATAATGTGGTATTTTGGCTGATTTAGACCGACAAAATTGTAGATAATCAAATTAGGTTTCCAACGATACCAATTTCACCTTAATCCAATACCCGAACGAAAAGTTATGCCTATTTACGTGAAAGACAGTAAGCATAGGCGATTTGTTAGGAGCCGCCCAACCCAAGCATAGGAGATTGGTTAGGATCCGCCTAACCTAGCTTAGGAAATCACTTGGGCGTCGCCTAAGTCAGTTCCAAGTGCCAAAAATACTCCGCTTTGAGTTATTTTAAGGGTAATTAAGTCTTTTAACACTCCTTACACGTTCCTAAACATAACCCTATGAAATATATAGCTTCTAAACATATTACAACCCTATTATCATCTCAAAGATCATCATCCAAGAGAACTAACAGAGAAAAACAACTAGGGTTGTGTAACTAAGCTTAAAGACCCGATTTCAAGGAAATTCCTCCGTCAACCATCAAGAATTTTCCTTCTAAGGTATGCGTGAGTTGATTTATGGATCCCTTTCATCCATAAACCTCAAAAACCCTCTTTTTGATTATAAAGTATGATTTCTATATTTTTGGGTATTGATGATCATGTTGTTGATATTGGGTGATTCCCAAGATTGAATCTTTATATGTTTTTATGAATTCATGATATCATCTGAGATGGAAACATTTAAATTTGGTTGTTCATGATTTATAATTTGATGATTTCACCTATTCTTAAGATGTGCATGTAAGGTGTTTGATAAAATGCCTAAGAAACTAGAAATCATGCAATATAGCTAGATTGTGACTAAGTGAAGGATTCATGATATGCCCTTATGTTCCAATGACTTCTATGTTGATAATGTTCCTTGTAAATGTTGTTGGAATAATCATGAGATTATACTATGTTTACTTGCAAATCCTACTATGAACAAGATGTATGATAACCATACAATCCGCCTGAATTCCATGCTATTAGTATGGGTTGCAAATATGATTATGTAATGAACATGATATTAAGATTGTGCAAGTACTTCCATGTGATATGAAATCCTTTCCATGCAATACATTGTTGATAACCATTGTTAGTATGATATCCCTACTTATGATATTATAAATTAGGGACTCTACTCTTATGATCAAGTCAGTCATGTGTGTCAGTTTCCTTTCATCGAGTCCTGGGGGTACTTGTACCTGAAAACTAAAGTTGTGTGCCTTGAGCCATGTCAAGTTTCATGATATCCAAACTCAAGCTATGATTCCATAGACTTCAGTCTGTAATGTGACTTAGAAAAATCTCATGATCTTAGTCAGTTGTCAGATATCAGTAACATTCCGCCAATCAACAAAATTCAGTAAGATTAAGTCATGCACAGTTAGTTATTCATGTCCAGTCCCTCCAGATGGGAGTAGAGGTTAGCACCGAATGAACCTAAGGATGGGAACTCACCCGCCAATTCAGGGTGTGATTCTTAGTAGTCATCCTTGTGTTCTAGAACTACGTAGCCAGCGTAGGTTGAGACATCTTAACCTGTCAGATTAGGGTTGATAAGGTGGCTTAACTCATCAGTTTAGGGTTCCCACCGTTCTCATTGATTACCTGCCAGATAAGGGTTACTCACAGGCTGTCCTTACCCATGCCATGGTATTGACACCCCTCCAGTCGGGGCAGAGATTGGACCCCAGCTTAGCCATAACGGCATACTTAGGGCATGTCGGTTAAACACTACTTCCCACAGTTTCAGTATTAGTCTTAGTAAAAGAACTCAGGGCGTTCTTTAGATTTCAGTATATACAGGACTGTCAGATATAGTCGTCCATATTATTAGTTTTAGTACCAGTCATGACAGTTATTAGTAAGCCATATATTAGCTTACAGGTCATGCTATCACGTGTTCATGATCCCAGTTTTTATATATGTGTGTTTGCACTCCCACATTCCTATTAGTCAGTCAGTGTTGTTCATGCATGAAACCCTTTATATTCACCCTACCTTCCTCGTATGCTTAGTACTCCAGTTGTACTGACGCATTTGTGATATGGAGCTTTCTTTTCATGTTACACCATAGGTCCCGAGACACGAGCTCCAGTCCAACAGTAGCGGTAGCATTCCAGTCGCAGAGACACAGTGAGTCCTCCTTAACTCGAGGACAATATGATTTGATTCTTTTAGTTATTTCTTCAGTTCAGTTTTATGGAGTTAGTTGGAGACATGTTCCTTCAACTCCTTATTCAGATAGTTTAGAGGCTTTCAAATTTACGTTCAGATTTACATTCAGACTTAGCTTTCAGATTGAGTTTTTTTGGGTATTTTCACCCACATGGTTGTATTCAGTTGAACCTTATGGCCTTACAGTTCTATGTATTCCATATTATTATATCATTATTTGTAGTATACAGGTACAGATATCGGTCCTGGGTTAGCTTGTGGTCCCTCGGGGTAATGAGCACCGTGTAGCATTCCGGTTCTGCGAATCGGGGTGTTACAAACTTTGTATCAGAGCCTAAGGATCAATAGAGTCCTAGAAAGTCTAAAAGTTGCATCTAGTAGAGTCTTGTACATAGGTGTGTTGCGCGCCATATTTATGTGCGGGAGGCTATAAGATATTTTCGGAACAGTCCCCTTTCTTCATTATTCATGTCATGCTAGTGAGCATAATCACAAGTTAAACTCTTAGTCTAATCCATTCTTTTCTTATTCCATACCATGGCCCCAAAGAGAAGAAACCAGCCAGCTCCTTAGCCCGAAGATCTTTTGGGCGAAAATATTTCCCATGCGGAGTTTAGAGCCGCATTTACCACACATGCCCAGTCCATGGCTGCACAAAATGAATGGCCACCAGTCATTCCGGCCAATCCAGTGGCCAATCCCAAAGCATCTAGGGTTTGGGACTTCACCCGGATGAACCCTCCATCTTTCCATGGGTCTAAGTCTGATGAGGACCCTCAGGAGTTCATTGACCAAGTCCAAAAGGTTATTGACATCATGGGTGTTACTTCTATTAAGAGTGTCGAGTTAGCCGCCTATCAGTTATAGGATGTTGCTTATTATTGGTACAAACAGTGGATGTCTGAGAGGTTAGATGATGCAGGCCCTATCGAGTTGGAGGAATTTTTCACGGCCTTCTTAGACAGATTCTTTCCCTAAAAGCTGAGGAAAGCCAAAGTTCTTGATTTCATCAACCTCAGGTAGGGGAATATGACAGTTAGGGAGTATTCTCTCAGATTTACTCAGCTAGACAGGTATGCTCCTCATGAGGTTGCAGACAATAGGGCTAAGATGAGCAAGTTCCTGCCAGGGGTCAACGATAGAGTGGTAAATGAGTGAAGGTCTGTGATGTTGATTAGTGAAATGACCTTAGAAAGACCTATAACCCATGCCCAACAAGTTGAAGAGTAGAAGTTTAAGACTAGGGAGAGGCAGAACAAGAGAGCAAGGTCAGGTAACTTCAACTTTTCTCACCCCAAATCAGATGGAGGAAATCGTTCACAGTTTCTTTCTAAGTCAGCCATTCCAGCTACTTCTTCTGCTAGTGCTCCAGTGTCGAAGTTCAGAGACAGCAATAGATACAAAGTGCCAGGCTCTAAATCTCAGGGAAGTGTTACATGTGACCGAACGAATCCCCTTTGTCAGACTTATGGTAAGAACCACAAGGGCATTTGTAGAGACGATAGTGATGTCTATTTTGGTTGTGGCAAGCCATACCATAGGATTAGGGAGTGTCTACAGTCAAGTCTTCAGGGTCAGCATAATCATTCTATAGCTCAGTCCAGTCGCTTGAACCAGCAAGGTGCCATTTCCAGTGCTACCAGTTGTCAACTCCCAAACAGACTCTATGCTCTTCAGTCCCGGCAGGATCAGGAAAATTCTCCTGATGTCGTTACTGGTACGTTATAGATTTTCCATGTTCATGATTATGCTTTGCTAGACCCGGGTGCATCTTTATCTTTTGTTACTCCATACATAGCAGGCGATTTTGGAATCAGTCCCGAAGTCCTAGCAGAGCCCTTTTCAGTCTCTACCCCAGTGGGTAAAACCATTATAGCCCGACGGGTATACAGGAACTGCCCGATTATGATATCTCAGAAATCCATGTCAGTAGATTTAGTGGAGTTAGAGATGACTGATTTTGATGTCATTCTTGGCATGGATTGTCTTCATTCCTGCTATGCCATAGTCGACTGCAGAAATAGGATAGTTCAATTTCAGTTCCCAAATGAGCCCATCCTAGAGTGGAAGGGTAGCATTTCAGCATTCAGAGGTCAACTTATTTCCTACCTTCGGGTAAGGAAAATGGTTTCTAAGGGGTGTGTGTATCATCTTGTGCATTTTTAAGATTCCAGTTATGAATCTTCCAGCCTTGAAACAGTCCATGTTGTTAATGAATACTCAGATGTCTTTCTCGAAGATCTTCCAGGCATTCCTCCCAAAAGGGAAATAGACTTCGGCATAGACCTTCTTCTGGATACTCAACCAATTTCTATTCCGCTATACAGAATGGCACCAGCAGAACTCAAGGTACTGAAAGATCAATTAATGGATATCATAGATAAGGGATTCATCAGACCCCGCATTTCCCCATGGGGTGTGCCAGTATTATTCATGCGCAAGAAAGACGGCTCTCTCAAGATGTGTATTGATTACCATACACTCAACAATCTCACGGTCAATAACAGATATCCTCTTCACAGGATTGATGATCTATTCGACCAACTTCAGGGTACCAGTTACTTCTCCAAGATAGACCTCAGATCAGGCTATCATCATCTCAGAGTTAGAGAATGTGACATTTTGAAGATAGTTTTCCGTACTCGGTATGGTCACTTTGAATTTTAAGTCATGTCATTTGGTCTTACCAATGCCGCTGCAGATTTCATGGATTTGATGAACCTTGTGTTCAAGCAATACTTGGACGTATTTTTCATAGTCTTCATAGATGATATTCTGGTTTATTCTCGCACAGAGCGTGATCATGCAGACCATCTCAAGATTGTTCTTCAGACTCTCAGGGATCACCAATTATTCTCTAAGTTCAATAAGTGTGAATTTTGGCTAAGATTAGTAGCATTCCTTGGCCATATTATTTTCGGTGATGGCATTAGAGTAGATCCTCAAAAAATCGAGGCAGTAAGAAACTGGCCCAAACCTTTATCTCTATCAGATAGTAGGAGTTTCTTGGGTTTGGCTGGCTATTACAGACGGTTTGTCGAGGGATTTTATTCTATTGCATCTCCCATGTCCAGATTGATTTAGAAATATATTAAGTTTCAATTGTCAGATTCATGTGCGAAGAGCATTCAAGAGTTGAAGACTCGACTCATCTCAGCTCCAGTTCTAGCTATTCCAGATGGTTCAGACGGTTTTGTAGTCTATTGTGATCCATCCAGAGTGGGTTTAGGTTGTGTCCTCATGCAGCATGGTAAGGTCATAGCCTACGCCTCCTGACAGTTAAAGCCACATGAGAAGAATTATCCTACTCATGATCTTGAGTTAGAAGCGGTAGTTTTTGCCTTGAAGATTTGGAGGCATTATCTCTATGGAGTTCATGTAGATGTCTTCACAGACCATAAAAGCTTCCAGTATGTCTTTTCCCAGAAAGATCTCAATCTTTGCCAGAAAAGGTGGTTAGAGATCTTGAAGGATTACGACATGAGTATTCCTTATCATCCGGGCATGGCCAATGCTGTGACCGATGCTCTCAGTCAACTCTCCATGGGTAGTATTTCTCAATTTGAGGATAGTAAGAAACAGATAGCATAGGAGATCCATCAGCTTGCCAGACTAGGCATTCTCTTAGTCGATTCTTCAGAGGGTGGTGTAAGTGTTCAGAGTAGTTTAGAGTCATCTCTAGTTTCCGAAGTAAAAGAGAAACAAGACAGGGATCCTAGCCTTGTCAAGCTCAAAGAGTCAGTTTAGAATCAGAAAGTCGAGGTTTTCTCCCGAGGGGGAGATGGTGTTCTTCGTTGTCAGGGACGTCTATGTGTTCCAGGTGTAGATGAATTGAGACAATGAATTCTTTCAGAAGCGCATGGTGCGCGATAATCTATTCATCCGGGGTCCACTAAGATGTACCGCAACATGCGAGAGATTTATTGGTGGAGTGGGATGAAGAGAGATGTTGCAGAGTTTGTGGCTAAGTTCTCTACATGTCATCAGGTTAAGATAGAGCATCAAAAACCTAGTGGTTCCTTGCAAGAGTTCACCATTCCTACTTGGAAGTGGGAAGAAGTAAACTTGGACTTCGTGATAGGTTTGCCTAGAACTCGTAATCAGCATGATTCAGTCTGGGTCGTTATATATAGAATGACCAAGTCAACTCATTTCCTTTCTGTTCGTACTTCATTTTCCACCAAGGATTATGCCAAACTCTATATCAGGGAGTTAGTCAGGTTACACGGTGTTCCACTATCTATTATCTCAGAAAGAGGTACCCAGTTCACCACTTACTTTTGGAAAGCGTTCCAAAAGGGTCTCGGTACCAAAGTCTATCTCAGTACATCATTTCATCCTCAAACAGATGGTCAAGAAGAGAGTACCATTCGGACTGTTAAATATATTCTAAGGGTGTGTGCAATTGACTTTAAGGGAAGTTGGGACGACCACTTGCCTTTAATTGAATTTGCATACAACAATAGCTATCAGTCTAGTATTCAGATGGCTTCATTAGAAGATCTCTATAGTAGGAGATGTAGATCTCCAATTGTTTGGTTCGAAGTTAGTGATGCCTCAATCATAGGTCCTGACTTAGTATTCGACGCCTTAGAGAAAGTTCAGTTAATCAGAGAGAGACTCCGGGCTGCTCAAAGCCGACAGAAGTCCTATGCAGATGTTTGTAGAAAAGATCTTGAGTTCTAGGTCAATGACTATGCCTATCCTAATATCTCTCCCATGAAGGGAGTGAAGAGGTTCAGCAAGAAAGGGAAACTCAGTCCCCAGTATGTCGCTCCCTTCAGAATTCTTTGTCGCTTCGGCAAGGTAGCTTATGAGCTTGAGTTTCTATCAGATCTAGCCTCAGTCCATCCAGTCTTCCATATCTCTTTGCTAAAAAAGTGCATAGGTGACCCAGTAGTTGTTTTCCCTATTCAGAGCATCGACATTCAGAATAGCCTCTCTTATGAAGAGATTCCAGTAGAAATCTTAGATTATCAGACTCGTATATTGAGGAACAAAGAAGTCCCTTTAATCAAGGATCTTTGGCGAAATCAGTCTCATGAGAGAGATACTTAGGAAGCAGAAGCAGATATGCGTACCAAGTATCCTCACCACTTCCCCGCCAATTCAGATCAAGCTCAAGGCAACAGTTCTCCTTAATCCTATTCAGTTTCACATTCATCTTTCCAGTATAAACTTAGTACCTATTAACCATTTCTTACTCAGTCATGCATTCATGTGTCAGTTGTCCATGCATTAAATAGGCATGAGTTCAGTATGTTTAGCATGTCAGTCATGAGATCAAGTTTAAGTTCTTCATGTTCAGTTCAGGTTCTATTGTCTTGTATCCCTTCTCAGTAAATTCTCATTCGAGGATGAATGTTCCCAAGAGGGAGATATTGTAATACCCCGCATCTTTCTAATCTAGGAAATGAATAAGTATTCCTACGTATGAAATATCCTATCCTGTGATTCATAATTCCATACATGACTTACAATGAGTATCCTAGTGATAGGATAGCTTATGATGCATTATGCATGTTCATATTAGTCACTTAAGGCAATACAAGCTAAGAGTTATTGAATCCATCAATTTTTAGTGTATGATTTTTCAAGGTTCATCATTGAACAAGTGTAACTCGATATTATTGTGGTATTTTGGCTGATTTAGACCCACCAAATTGTAGAGAATCGAATTATCTTTCCAACTATACCAATTTCACCTTAATCCAATACCCGAGCAAAAAGTTATTCCCATTTTCGTGAGAGACAGTAAGCATAGGCGATTGGTTAGGCGCCGCCCAACCTAGCTTAGGTAATCACTTGGACGCCGCCTAAGTCAGTTCCAGGTGCCAAAAACACTCCGTTTTGAGTTATTTTAAGGGTAATTAAGTCTTATAACACTCCTTACACGTCCCTAAACTTAACCCTACAAAATATATATCTTCCAAATATATTACAACCCTATTATAATCTCCAAGCTCATCAGCCAAGAGCACTAATAGAGAAAAACAACTAGGGTTGCGTAACTAAGCTTAAAGATCCGATTTCAAGGAAATTCCTCCGTCAACCATCAAGAATCTTCCTTCTAAGGTATGAGTGAGTTGATTTATGGATCCCTTTCATCCATAAACCTCAAAAACCCTCTTTTTGATAAGAATGATTTCTATATTGTTGGGTGTTGATGATCATGTTGTTGATATTGGGTGATTCCTAAGATGGAATCTTTATATGTTTTTATGAATTCATGATATCATATGAGTTGGAAACATTTAAATTTGGTTGTTCATGATGTATAATTTGATGATTTCACCTATTCTTAAGATGTTCATGTAAGGTGTTTGATAAAATGCATAAGAAACTAGAAATAATGCAATATAGCTAAAATGTGGCTAAGTGAAGGATTCATGATATGCCCTTACATTCCAATGACTTCTATGTTGATAATGTGCCTTGTAAATATTGTTGGAATACTCATGAACTATTCTTATGAGATTATACTATGTTTACTTGCAAATCCTACTATGAACAAGATGTATGATAACCATGCAATCCATATGAACTTCCATGCTATTGGTATGTGTTGCCAATATGATTATGCAATGAACATGATATTAAGATTGTGCACGTATTTCCATGTGATATGAAATCCTTTCCATGCCATACATTGTTTATAACCATGCTTAGTTTGAGATCCCTACTTATGATAATATAAATTATGGACTTTACTCTTATAATCAAGTCAGTCATGTGTGTCAGTTTCCTTCCATCGAGTCCTGGGGGTACTTCTACCTGAAAACTATAGTTGTGTTCCTTGATCCATGTCATGTATCACGATATCCGAACTCAAGCTATGATTCCATAGACTTCAGTCAGTCATGTGACTCAGGAAAACCCCATGATCTTAGTGAGTTGTCAGATATCAGTAACATTTTGCCAATCAATGGAATTCAGTAAGATTAAGTCATGCACAGTCAGTTATTCATGTCTAGTCACTCCATATATGAGTAGAGGTTAGCACCGAGTGAACCCAAGAATGGTAACTAACCCGCCAATTCAGGGTGTGATTCTTAGTAGTCATCCTTGTGTTCTAGCACTACGTAGCCAGCGTAGGTTGAGACATCTTAACCCATCAGATTAGGGTTGATGAGGTGGCTTAACCCATCAGTTTAGGGTTTCCACCATTCTCATTGAGTACCCGTGAGATAAGGGTTACTCACAGGTTGTCCTTACCCGTGGCACGGTATTGACACTCTTTCAGTCGGGGCAGAAATTGGACCCCAGTTTAGCCATAACGGCATACATGGGGCATGTCGATTAAACACTACTTCCCACAGTTTTAGTATCAATCTCACTAAAAGAACTCAGGGTGTTCTTCAATTTTTAGTATATACAGGACTGTCAGATATAGTCGTCCATATTATCAGTTTCAGTACCAGTCATGATAGTTATCAGTAAACCATGTATTAGCTTACAGGTCATGCTATCACGTGTTCATGATCCAAGTTTCTATATATGTGTGTTTGCACTCCCACGTTCATATTAGTCAGTCAGTGTTGTTCATGCATGAAACCCTTTATGTTCAGCCTACCTTCCTCGTATACTCAGTACTCTAGTTGTACTGACGCATTTGCGCTATGGTGATTTTTTTTCATGTTACACCATAGGTCCCGAGACACGAGCTCCATTCTAGCAGTAGCGGTAGCATTCCAGTCGCAGAGACACAGTGAGTCCTCATTGACTCGAGGACAATATGATTTGACTCTTTTATTTATTTCTTCATTTCAGTTTTACGGAGTTAGTTGGACACGTGTTCCTTCAACTCTTTATTCAGATAGTTTAGAGGATTTCAGATTTATGTTCAGATTTACATTCAGACTTAGCTTTCAGATTGAGTTGTTTTGGGTATTTTCACCGACATAGTTTTATTCAGTTGAACCTTATGGCCTTACAGTTCTATTTATTCTGCATTATTATATCATGATTTGTAGTATATAGGTACATATATTAGTCATAGGTTAGCTTGTGGTCCCTTGGGGTCATGAGCACCGTGTAGCATTCCGGTTCAGCGAATCAGGGTGTTACAATACGGTGGATTTTGTAAAAAATAGAAACTACAGGTGTGGACCCCATATTTAGTTGAAGTGATCTAGATGAAAGTTTTAATGGTTTCATTGAGTCCAAAATATTGAATTTAGTATGGCAGTATAGTTTATTTTCATGCATGGGATTTTTAATGAATCTCGAGCACTAGGTCTGATTCTATTTTAGATTTAGAAAATTTTATGGATCTAGTGATTGCTGCAACTGCTAAAATGGTAGTCACTTTAGCAACACTGGGTCGATAGAAGCCTTTCTATTTATCCAAGACCGATTAAGAGATCCTTTTCCGCTTAAGCAGACGTTTCTTTAGTGACCAAGATATTGCTTTAGCTATGTCCACAGCTTCTTTACCGACCGCTTTACTTGACTAATATTACTTAAGCAATATCTGCTTATGCAACCAAGTGACCACTTTAATGGTACCTGGGGGTTCTTAAATTCCCCTTCTTCACCCTATTTTTCAAATTATTTCTCAATCATTTTCCACCAATTTTGAGAGCTTGAAGGGTTGGAAGTGTGTGGAATCATTCATTGAATCTAAGAAAATCTCCTTGATCATTTCCCATTATTTTTCATATCAAACTCCATCCATTTTTATTGTAAATTCTTAAAAAATTGGCCTTTCAATCCTTGGCTTTTAGGGGGCCGATTTGGACCTCGATTTGTGTCCTTTTCATGCTCAACTTCTGAGCATACGTTTTGTATCCTTTGAGGGACCTCGTGATAGATTCAATTTTGAATTACGTTTGTGGTCCCTCCAAACTCGTTCTCGAACTAAATGTTGACCAGACCTTTTATATAACAATATGAGTCTCATTTTACTCCTATTGATGTGTAGATTATTATTTTGATAGCATAACAGTACTTCAGGATTATGGAGTAAAGACAAACGATTGTGGATGATTCAAGGATTGTAGTTCATCATCGAGGTAGGCTTTGGTCTACTTTTCTTCTTGAGATGGTGTATACTATAGATTACATGCTATGTTGGCATGATAGAACATGTTTATTGCTACAATATCATAACTTAGCCTAATTTTGGTGTTTAAGGATAGAAACCCTTAAGATGAAATACTTTTGCCTATAGACTCCTATCACCCTAAAATATAAGCATGTTAATCATAGTCGATTCTAAGTATTTTTTGGTATAAGACTTTCTTTTTGATTTAGTGAATAGGATCAAAATTTCACAAATTATAGTGTTACTTTAACATTAGCTATATATTGTTGGTCTCAAGGTCGTGGTTACGATACCAATTGAATTTCGAGTATTCTACCCTTATTAAAGGGTGTGAGTCAAGTATATGGACGTTTATGTTCTTGTTGTTGTATTGTTTGGGTACTTGTAATGGCATACATACTTTCAATGCATTCATGCTCATTTAGTGGTACAATTCAAGACAAAACCATGATTTTACTAATGTTTTATAAAATAAAGGATTTATTTTCATTTTTCACTTTTAAAAAAAATTATTTATAACAGAGAACGTATCACCCTATTTTACAAATATATGAGATTTTGTAACCAAAGATGATGATTTGAAAATTAGACTGGGATTGATTTAGGTGTATGGTTTATCCACTCTTTTATCACTATAATTTACTTTGGTCAAGTGATATGTTAACCCTTCCTATGCATTTTATGTTGATTTTGTCCCAGAGTTGATCTCGAGCAATGGATTTATAGACTTACTTGAACAATGGATTTATAGACTTACACTCGTTTAGACATGATTTTAGTCTGTGCACTTATTTTACATATATATATATATATATATCCAGTATTGGATGGAGTAGATTGATGATGATGATTATTAGGAATCATGGATCAGGATCAGGTAGTGTATATGGATATTCTTGGATCCCCTAAGGCCCCCTTCATCCGTAAGCCATCATGTCAGTGAAGAGAGGTCACCATAGGTCCTGCCTTTTTGAGCTATTAAGATGGAGGAGGTTTATACACTTTAGTATATTATAACACTTGGATCAGATATGGTACTAGGATTTACTTTGCACCTATTCATTCATTTGCATTTCCTATCATCAGTATATTATTTAGTGATTATATCTATAGTTCTTATGTAGGTTATATTCGTATAAGTTATGATTATTGAGTATTGATTGAAGATTTAGAGGTTCTGAGGAACCAGATAGGTATTATATGTCTGAACTAGATAGTTACTTTACTGTTATTGTTGTGATTAGTATGAGACAGGTTGACATGGACAGGTACCAAGGTTGTAGGTATGATTTTAATACCTTTTTATGGTAAGTTAGATTATTGTTATCTATCTCATCCCTAGACATTATGGTTAGGGTCCCTGATTATGCCAGTACTAGTTTCATGGTTTGTTAGGATGCCTATAGATGTTAGATTTATTTCCTTACGTCATTATCTTTTGTAGTATGATACATACATACATACATGCATGCATACATACATACATATATAGATAGATAGATAGATACAGATAAGTTTGTGTGTAGAGTATCACCAGATATCCCTCTCTTCTTTGGTTTTTCCCTATCGTATATGAATCCTTAGCCTTGTATACTATTATAAAAAATTTCTTCACTCTCCCTTTGTATATCGGTTGGTGATACACAATATTACACTTTAGACCTTGATTACTATAAGGATAGGATAATTTTATCCTAATTGCACCCTTAGCATTATCATGTTTATCTTCTTGGATAGTTGCCAGTAGTTTACTTTCCTACTTTACATGTTATTTATGCTTTTTTTATGCTTGGATCTTATCTAGTTGATGCCTACTGAGTACCATGTGTTTGGTACTCATACTACACTTTTGAAGTCTAGATACCAAAGTATGAGTTCTCATCGTTGTTGTGTTCATCTTGTTGAGTAGCTATCGATTGGAGATTTAGGGTGAGCTCCTAGAATATAGAGTATTACTACTCTTCTCTCATGTATTTTATTGATCCATATATTGTACTCAGAGACGACCATCGTGTCAGATATGGTACTAGGATTTACTTTGCACCCATTCATTGATATGCATTACCCATCATCATTATATTGTTTGGTGCTTATATCTATAGTTCTTGTGTGGGTTATATTAGTATAGGTTATAATTTTTGAGTATTGATTGAAGCTTTAGAGGTTATAAGGGACCAGATAGGTATTATTTGTCTGAACTAGACAGTTACTTTACTTTGTTATTGTGATTAGTATGAGATAGGTTGACATGGATGGGTACCAAGGCTTTAGGTATGATTTTAATAGCTTTTTATGGTAAGTTACATTATTGTTATCTATTTCATCCCAAGACATTATGGTTAGGGTCCCTGATTATGCCAGTACTAGTTTCACGGTTGGTTAGGATACTTGTAGATGTTAGATTTGTTTCCTTAGGTCATTATCTTGAGTAGTATGATACATACATACATACATGCATTCATACATACATATATATAGATAGATAGAGATAAGTTTGTGTGTATGGTATCACCAGATATCCCTCTCTTCTTTTATTTTTCCTTGTCGTATATGTATCCTTAGCATTGTATACTATTATAAAACTTTCCTTCGCTCTCCCATTGTATATTGGTTGGTGATAGATAGAATTATGCTTTAGCCCTTGATCACTATAAGGATAGGATAATTTTATCCTTATTGCACCCTTAGTAATATCATGTGTATCTTCTTGAATAGTTTCCAGTAGTTTACTTTCCTGCTTTACATGTTATTTATGCTTGTGTTATCCTTGGAGCTTATCCTATTTATGCCTACTGAGTACCATGTGTTTGGTACTCATGCTACACATTTGCAGTCTAGAGATCAAAGTATGAGTTCTCATTGTTGTTGTGTGCATCGTGTGGATTAGGTATCGATTAGAGATTTAGGGTGAGCTCCTGGAATATAGAGTATTACTACTCTCCTCTCATCTATTAAATTGATCCCTATGTTGTACTGAGAGATGGCTAGTACTTATTTTTTACCCTGTATTTCACTTTATACTCTTTTTGTATTAGAAGATCTGGTACTAATTTCACTAGGTTTTGGGGTTGTATTTAATGTATTGGTCTTTCTGTCATATTTATTTTGCTATTTCTTGTGATAGCCCATTACTTGTTGTTCCGGATTATGGGTTGGCCTACCTACTGGTGGCTTATAGTAGGTATCATCATAACCTATGAAATAGGGTCACGACACTTTGTCATTATCATGGTTATGCTTTAAAAGGTCATGTATGTCTCCTCATATTTAAAAATGCTCTACAAATTTTTTATAATTTTATAGGAGTAGCACAACTCTTGCCGAATATAATTCGATCATCAAGTGTATTATATAGAGTAATACACTTGGGCTTGGGATTAATTATAGGTGTTTAATTAATATTTCTACTAGATCATCTTAGGTATGAACATGAGAAATCAAATATTCAACTATCATCTCAGTTGATATCCTCATAGAAGTCTTCAGCTTCCAAACGAGTGTGTTCTGTTGAGTAAAAGGTCATGCACGTCTCCCTTTATTCATAAGTTCTCTAGAATTTTTTGTTATAATTTAATACAAGTGTCTCACTCCTTATTAATACATATCCAATCATTATGTGTATTCTGCAAAGTAATACACTTGGGCTCAAGGTCAACTTTTCATAATTATAGCTTATAGTTCCAAGTAGTTGAAAACTCATAAGAAGAATTATTGCACTCATCACTTAGTGTTGGCAGAAGTAGATTTTACTTAAAGATATGTAAGCACTATTTGTATGAGTTAAATGTAAGTTTTTCACCGATCATCACAGCCTTCAATACTTATTTAACTAATAGGATTTGAATTTAAGACATCATATATAGTTGATGATATCGAGGACATGACATAACTATTATGATGAATTTTCTAAAGTCAATGAAGTAGTGTAATGACTTGAGCATGAAAACAATGAATATGGATCATCTTGCCTTATTATTGATGTAAGAGCAACCTTTGGATATGAATGTTCAAGGTTTGGCCAATAATATAAAACTTGATATTCTTGAGTCTTATAGTGTTGTTGCCTGTGTTGGGGTATAGTCCTTGTTGATAAAGAAAATTAAGAATATAATATTTTAGTATGGAAAGTTAATCATCATTAGCAATAAGGTGATGATAGGATAAGGAAGAATTCTTAACTAAGGGGTGTTTTGAGAGTCAATGATCAAATTTGTGTTTTGGAGCGAGTGACTTGCCTAGATTAATCATGGAAAAGGCTCATGTTCGAGTATTTTATTCTTTCAAATGTATCTAAGATGTATCATGATTTTAAAAAGCACTATTGATGATGTAGGACAAAGAAAGACATTGTAGAGTTCATGTCTAAGTGTTTGAATTATTAGCAAGTGAAGTATGAACATTAAAGACAGAGTGTTATGACTCAAAGAATGCCTATACCTGAGTTGAAGTATGAATGTATTACTATGGACTCTGTAGTTTATTTGCCTCAAACTTTGTGGAAGTTTAATTTTATTTGGATAATTATGGACAAATTAACCAAATATGCTCATTTATATTAGTAAAGACCAACTATATTGTGGAAAGATTGGCTAAGATCTATATTCGAGAGATAGTTTGGTTGCATGGAGTGCTTATATTCATTATTTTTGAGAGATAGTTTGGTTGGATGGTGTGAACATTTTCATCATTTTAGATTAAAATACTCTACTGACATTAGAAATTTAGATTTTTATGCAATGAGGGTTGGGAAATCAGTTCAAGATGAGTATAGTTTTTCATCCCAAGAAAGATATTCAGATAGAGAAGACAACTAAAGGTATTGCTCATAAAGATTATGATGAGGTTTAGGAAGAAGATTAAGCTAAGCTCGAGGTTTATTGGTCCTTTTGAGATATTTTTTATATATTAGGGAGATGGCCTATGAGTTGGACTTTCCTTTGTGTCTTTTAGCTGTGCATCTAACTTCTTATGTATTGATGTTGAAAATTACTATTATTATGGTTTAGTGGAAATCGGTAGATTTGGATTACAATTTTACATTTAAGGAGGAGCCTGTCTCAATTTTGGATAGACAATATTAGATCACAATTAGGCATGCTCAGTACATATCTCCATCTTTTCGATAGTTTGAGTACCTTTCTTGCCCTTTTAATCGAGTATGAACATGTATTGTAATGGTGCATAATGTAATTATCCTTATAAAAAGTTTTTTATTGGGATTCATTATGACCACTTTAACATTTTTCATAGTTACTTAATGATATTTGCGGTATATGACTGTGTGTGCCATAGTTTTGGATATGGTTGATTGAGAGTTATGAGAGTTTTTAATTTTGGAAGTTTGAAAGTTGGTATAGTTGACTTTGGTCAATATTTTTTAATATAAAGGCCATGTTGTATTTTTGTCAGTTTTGTAAGCCCTAAATGTGAATTTTAGGTTAGTTAACCTTTTGTTCAGATTCCAAGAAGTTTGGGTGAATTTTGAGTAGTTGGTTAGAAAGTTGGAAATTTAAGAAATAGGGTTGACTTTAGTCAACATTCGGTGGGAACAACCTCAGTTTTATGATCTCACTATTATATTTAGACCAGAATGTCATTGGTAATATATTGCATTTGTGTTCATAGGTTACTGAATAAATTTGGGGAGTCCATGACACAACTTAAGTCTACACCCTAGACGAGACACGTAGTTAAAACCATATGTGATCCAAAGATAACATTTAATACTTGTATACTAGTAGAATCATAATTGTAAATAATGTTGTAATACCCTACAAGATTCTACACACGTTTTCAACTCCTAGATGCATGGTTAAAGGGGTCCAAGGCATTAATTTCACACTAAGTACAAAAGACTTAGTCATTTAAAAATCCCAAGTATGCCAAGATTTTATTTTTGGCATGTCTGAGTACGAAATGTTGATTTTGAGTTGAAATATGTTTAAGGGTGTTAAAAGGGCCATCCTAAAGAGTTTCAGGATTTTTAGAAGGGGTTCGGGGTGTTTTATAACCACAAAGGTAGAATGCCTCCGCGATATGGTTGTGTCAAAGAGTCAGGACCTCCGCGATACACGGTGTGTCATGGAGGATAGCCTCCGCGATACACGTCGTGTCATGGAGGCTAGCCTCCGTTCCACGAAGGTTGGTTTTTCCTGCTTTGTTACTAAGAGTCCGAGGTGGAGTTTTGGTATTTCCTCTTCATCCCAAACGTCCAATACACAAGTTAAAACCTAAATAGGGGCATTGTTTGCCCCATTATCCATCAGTTATCATACGTAAAACGCATCCCCTTTCCCAAGAACATAAATATCAATTCTCTTCTCAAGGGTTCAAGCATTCAAGGCTCTAATTCCAAGCTTTTTCTTTAATGATTAAAATATTTAAGGTATGTGGGGTATTCATCAATGGGTTTCTTCCACCCATTGAGTCCCCAAATTACTTTTTGTTTAAGTCTAAAACTTTTATCCACTTTTATTAAAATATCCATGTTAATTATGAATTCAATCCATGTTTTTCTTAGTAGTTTAGAATTCAAGCCATGTCAATGTGTTTTCCATAAAAATTATGTTATTGCATCCTTTGAATTTCAGTAAACCCTTTCATATTCAGTTGATACCATGTAAATTTAATAAGTTATGAATTAACTAATGTAAGCATGTTGTTTTCATTAGTTTAACATATCCCCACACTTAGATTCATGGATTTCATCCATTTAGACAAGTCTACTATGTTTTGGGACTACGAATCATGAATTTCCTTACCAGGTTATGATAATTCTATTGTATTTAAAGTATTTTCAGTCATGGATGGCTTTGAACACCCGATACCTATATGTTTATACATGTTTCCATTTTCAAGTAACACGTCAATCAGATAATGAGTTTTTATCATAACATTTATATTATTATATTCATTATGAGCGCTTATCAGTTGTGATGTCCTGTTAAATTTAATTAGCACTAGTTACAGTTTAGTTGGGAGTATAATTTAGCACCGAGCGAACCTAGGGATGAAAGCTCACCCACTAGTAGAGGACCGAGACTTTTAGTAGCAATCCTTAAGTTCCAGAACTACATAGCCAGCATAGGTTATGAGACATCACGCGCCATTTAGCTATTCAGATATTTTGATTTTTTTTTAGTATCTTTGATCAATAATTTGGACATTTTGGTATTTGTTTCATTATCCTACCTTAACAGTAATGGTATTATTTTATATTTCACATATGATACTTTAATATTATTTAGTTCAATTCTCTCAGCAGGTACCAGATCATAGGTTAGCTTAGGGTAACTTATTGCCTTAAGCACCGTGTCACAACTTAAGGGTAGCCTCAGGTCATGACAAAATTTGATATCAGAGCCTAAGGTTTTAATTGATCCTTGGGTGTCTGAAAGTTGTGTTGAGTAGAGTCTTATGAATGGATGTAAAGTGGGCCATACTTATGGGCGAGAGGCTATGAAACATTTAGAAAACTTTCCCTTCTTTCAGTGTTCATGTCATGCGAAAGATCATGTGCTCTATTGAATTTGTTTTTCTAACTCGTCCTCCATACGTCTCCAAATGAAGGACAAATGGTGATCATCCTGCACAACCACCTATTTAGAAGGATCCCCTGAAAGATCATGTTTCCCACACTAAGTTCAGAGTTGCTTTCATAACTTTGGCCCATTCAGTGGCTTCTTAGAATAACCAACAGCCTGTTACCCCACCCAATCCATTGATGAATACATCTATAGCTAGGATTTGAGACTTCACTCGGATGAATCCTTTATTATTTTTAGGATCTACATCTAAAGAGGATCCATAGGAGTTTTTTATGGTATGTAGAAAGTAACAGACATCATGGGTGTTACATCTAGTGAGAGTGTTTATTTAGCTTCTTATCAGTTATAGGGAATATCCCATACTTTGTTTAAGCAGTGGAAGGAGGACGGAGGTGTTGAGGTAAGGCCTATAGAGTGGGAAGAGTTTGTTAGGACCATTGCAGACAGGTTCTTCCCAGTAAAGTTGAGGGAGGTCAAGGGTTAGGAGTTCATCAATCCAAAGTAGGGTAACATGATTATGAACGAGTACTCACATAAGTTTACTTAGTTGGAGAGGTATCCTCTGACTATGGTAACCGATTCTAAGTCTAGGATAAGTAAGTTCAGGTTGGGAGTTTATGAGAAAGTGATAAAGGAGTGTAGGAGAGCTATATTGATCAAGAGATGGATATCTCTAGGTAGATGGCCCATGCCCAGCAGATTGAGGAGGAGAAACATGAGGAAAAGGAAAAGGAGCAAAAACGGGCCATAACGTGTATCTTTAACTTTTCTCAGCCAAGGTCAAAGGTAGCAATCATTCTCGATTCTGCAAAAATCTTTATCTCTATCCTTATCTTTAGCTAGTGCACCAGTGCCTAAGTTTAGGTAGGACAATGGGGATATGGCACTAGACTCTAAGTCTAAGGGTAGCGTGAATAATGGTCATACCAATTTACTTTGTAGAAAGTGTGGTAAGAATTATCAAGGGGTACAAGAAAGGCAGTGATGTGTGTTTTCGATATAGAAATCCAGGCCACAGGATTAGGGATTTCCCAGTGGTTGCCCAGAAGGGAAAGAATTTTCTCCAATGGTTATCTTAGAATGTGCATTGATTACCATTAGTTGAACAAAGTCATAATCAAGAATAAGTATTCTCTCCCTATAATTGATGACTTGTTCAACCAACTTCAGGATGAAAGCTATTTCTCTAAGATAGACCTCAGATCTAGCTATCATTAGCTTAGAGTCAGAGAATGTGACATCTCGATGACATTCTTCAAAACACGGTATGGTCACTACAAATTCCTAGTTATATCTTTTGGACTAATAAATTCTTCTACAACTTTTATGGACTTGATGAATAGGGTGTTCAAGTAGTACTTGGACATATTTGTCATAGTCTTCATAGATGACATCCTTTTCTATTATCATAGTAAGAATTATCATGTAGACCATTTGACGATTGTATGCAGACCCTTAAGGAGCATCAGTTATTCGCTAAGTTTAGTAAGTGTGAATTTTGGTTGATATTAGTATCTTTCCTTGGTCACATCATTTTCAATGATGGAATTTTAGTTGATCCTCAAATATTGAAGCAGTAAGAAACTGTCCTAGACCCACCTCTACATCAGACATTAGGAGTTGCTTGAGTTTAGTTGGTTACTACAAATAGTTTGTTGAAGGTTCTTATTCTATTGCTACTTCTGTATCTCAACTAACTTAGAAAAAAGTTAAATTTCAGCAGTCATATTCCTGCCAGAAGAGGTTTCAAGAGTTGAAGACTCGACTCACTTTTTCTCCAGTCTTGTCTATACCAATGGCACAAATAGGTTTATAGTTTACTGTTATGCTTCTAGAGTTTGTCTTGTTTGTGTGTTAATGCAGTGAGGTAAGGTCATAGCCTATGCCTCTAGGCAACTTAAACCCCATGAGAAAAATTATCTAACCCATGACCTTGAGTTGGCAGAAGTTGTCTTTGCATTAAATATTTAGAGGCGTTACCTTTATGGGGTACATGTTGATGTATTCACGGATCATAAGAATTTACAGTATGTGTTCACTCAGAAGGATCTAAATCTTCGTAAGACAAGATGGCTTGAATTATTGAAAGACTATGATATGAGTGTGTTGTACCATCCAGGTAAGGCCAATATAGTGGTTGATGCCCTTAATCGACTGTATCTGGGAAGTTTTGGACATATTGAGGAGGGTAAAAAACGTTAGTCTGTGAGGTTGATCATCTTGCTAGGTTAGGTATTCGGTTGGTTGATTCATTCGAAGATAGTACATGGATTCAGAATGGTTCGGAATCTTCATTGGTTGGTGAAGTTAAAGAAAAGCAACACAAGGATCCTATTTTGGTCAAGTTGAAGGAGGCAATTAGAGATTAGAAGGCAGAGAGGGAGATGGTATTCTTCATTGTCAAGAAAGGTTATCTATTTCATGTGTTGATAGTTTGAGACAGTTAATATTTGGTGAAGCACATGGTGTGCGATATTCTATCCACCCAGAAACCACTAAGATGTACCGTGGTTTGCGAGAAATCTATTGGTGGAGAGGTATGAAGAAAGATATTGTAGAATTTGTGGCTAAATGCTTGAATTGTCATCCAGTTAAGGTTGAAAACCAGAGACCTAGTGGTATGCTTCAAGAGTTTATCATCCCCACTTAGAAGTGAAAGGTGGTGAACATGGATTTTTAACAGGGTTTCCTCATACGTGCCATCAACATGATTAGATTTGGGTCATTTTAGATCGAATGACTAAGTTAACCCATTTCTTGCCAGTTTATACTTCATATTTAGATGAGGATTATGCTAGATTTTATCACAAGGAGTTATTAAAGTTGCATAGGTTTTCTTTGACCATCATCTCAGATAGAGGTACTCAGTTTGTCTCTCACTTTTGGAAGGGTTTTTAGAAGAATCTTGGTACCCAAGTTTATTTCAGTACAGCTTTTCATCCTCAGACAGATGGTATGGTAGAGCGGACCATTAATACTTTAGAGTACATGTTGAGAGCTTGTGGTATTGACTTTACCTATGATTGAGTTTACCTACAATAATAGATATCACTCTAGTATTCAGATGGCTCTGTTTTAGACTCTCTATGGAAAGAGATGTACATATTCTATTGGTTGATTTGATGTTGGTGAGGCTGCCTTAATAGGTCCATATTCATCTTATGCGGCGATGGGGAAAGTTCAGTTAATTCAAGAAAGGAAGAAGACAGCCCAAAGACGATATAAATCATATGCAGGTGTGAGGAGAAGAGACCTTTAGTTTTATGTTAGTGACTTGGTTTATTTTACAATTGTGCCTATAAAAGGGGTAAAGAGATTTGGCACGAAGGGGAAGCCCAGCCCCCGCTATGTAGGACCATATAGAATTTTGAGATATTTTGGGAAGGTATCTTATGATTTAGAGTTGCCTGCAGATTTGGCATCATTACATCCAGTGTTTAATGTCTCTTTAAGAAATATATAGGTGACAGCTTCTGTTATTCCTTTATAGATTGCGGATGTAAATGATAGTCTTTCTTACGAAGAAGTCTCAGTTGAGATCCTTAACCATCAGATTCGTAGGTTGAGAAATAAAGAAGTTTCCTGAGTTAAAGTGTTGTGGCTAAATCAGTCCATTGAGGATGCTACATAGAAGCAAAAGAAAATATGTGAGCCAAGTATCCCCATTTTTTCTCTATGAATTCAGATTCTTCTTGAGGTAATGGTTTCTCTTAAATTAATTCTCTCTTTTTCAATCTCAGCTATCCAACCATCCTCATGTCATGCATGTATTCATGAATTTAGTTCAATCTATGTATCATGTTTTAGATTAAGTTATCAAATCATGATTTAGCTTATAAGTATGCAGTGCACAATCTCAATTTTCTTAGTATCTCAACTTAACCAGTTTTATTTGGGTACAAATGATCCTTATGGGGAGATATTATAATACCCTACAAGATTCTAGACACGTTTCTAGCTCCTAGATGCATATTTAAAGGGATCCAAGGAATTAATTTCACACAAAGTACAAAAGATAGCCATTTTAAGACCCCAAGAATTCAAACATTCTATTTTTGGCTTTCCTGAGTTTGAAACATTGATTTTTGTGTTAAACTATTTTTGGGGATGTTAAAAGGGTCATCCGAGAGAGTTTTGGAATTTATGGAAGAGTTTGGGGTGCATTTGGACCACGAAGGTAGAACGCCTCTGTTATATGGGTGTGTCATGAAGTCAATACCTCCACTATACATGGCGAGTCATGGATGTTAGTTTCTGCGATACATGTCGTGTAATGGAGGCTAGCCTCAGTGCCACAGAGGCTAGTTTTCCCTGCATTTTTATTAAGAATCCAAGGGGGAAGTTTGGTATTTCGTCCTTATCCCAAATGTCCAGTACACGAGTTAAAACCCATGTAGAGGCATTGTTTGCCCCCATTCTCCATCAATTATCATATGGAAAACCCATCCTCTTCCCCAAGAACGTAAAATCAAGACTCTTTTTAATTATTCAAGCATTCAATGTACAAATTCCAAGCTTTTTCTTCAAGGATCTAAATAATTAAGGTAAGTAGGGTATTCATCAATGGTTTTCTTCCACCCATTGAGTCACAAAATCCTTTTTTGTTAAAGTATGAAACTTTTATCCTCGTTTATAAAATTATCCATGTCAATTATGAATTCAATCCATGTTTTTCTTAGTAGTTTTGAATTCAATCCATGCCAATATGTTTCCCATGAACATTATGTTATTACATGCTTTCAATTTAAATCAACCCTATTGTTTTCAGTTTATACCATGTAAATTCATCAAGTTATGAATTAAATCATGTGAGCATGCTTGTTTCATGACTTTAACATTTCCCCACACTAAAATTCATGGATTTCATCACTTTAGTCTAGTACATTATGTTTTGGATCTATGAATCAAGAATTCCTTACCAGGTTGTGATGATGTTATTGTATTTAAAGAATTTTCAGTATAGAGGGTTATGAACACCCAATACTTATATGTTTATACATGTTTCCATTTTCCAATTACAAGTCAATCAGATCATGATTCTTTATTATCACATTTAGATTATTATATTCATGATGAGCACTTATTAGTTGTAATGTGCAGTTAACTTTAATCTGTACCAATGTCAGTTCAGTTAGGAGTCAAATTTAGCGTCGAGCGAACCTAGGGATAAAGGCTCACCCACCAGTATAGGATGGGGACCTTTAGTAGCAATCCCATGTTCCAAAACCACGTAGCCAACGTAGGTTATGATATGTCTCCATCTAGTACAAGACTTTCACTTTCTTAGGGATCCCTCTCCAGTAAATGACTGACACCCTAGTCTTTTGGAAAACTAGTTTAGTGGATCCACACAATCAGTATCAGTACCCGTGGCTAGGAAATGATACATTTCAAACTAGGATTATAGAGTGGACCCCAACTATCTCAGATTAGGGCATCTCAATTACATGATAGCTCCCACAGTTTCAGTTTGTACTAATGTTATATCAGTTTAGTTTTACATGACCAAGTATTTAGCCTATCAGCTATTCAGTCAGTCAGTTTTACAAATTATTTCAGTACATGTTTTACTTGGTCTTGCATTCTCTTTATCCATGTTCAGTATCCATATGCTTTAAGATAGTCTCTATCTTACGTGCTAGTACATACAAAGTACTGACTGCATACTCTTTTTTAGCTATATTGATTTCACTATATAGGTCTAGATTCTCTGTTTCCTGATTACCCTTAGTCAGGTTAGACCCACTCAGCAGCAGTAGTGATGAGTCCTTATCTATCAAGGACAAGTTATGTTTAGTTAGTTTTAGTAATTCATTCATTTCAGTCAGTCAGATTTAGTTGGGGGTTTGTCCCATGAACTCCATATGTCTTAGAGGCTTTCAGACTAGATGCTTCAGATATTCATATGTTTAGATATTTAGATTTTTTTAAGTATCTTTTATCAATAATTCAGACATGTTGGTATTTGTTTCATTATCCCACCTTGATAGTAATTATATCAGTCAAGCTTTCACATATGATACTTTATCATTATTTTATCCAGTGCTCACAACAGTTCTAGATCATGTATTAGCTTGTGTTCACTTGTGGCCTTAAGCATTATGTTGCAACTATTGGGTAGCCTCGGGTGATGAAAAATGTGCAGAAGCATTAATAAAGAAAAGATAGGGAAGATTTATATATAACTGAATTTCCTAAACTAAAATATACTGAAGTAGAGTAACTATGTTTGAAAGCCTATAAATATTGAAGTCGAGTTGCTAGGAGAAGTCCTCAACTAACTCAAACACTAAAAAGTGAAAGTAATGTGTGACATAAATGAAGGAAAAAATAAAACTTAAATACATCATCGGATGATGAGGACTCACCACGTTGTTGAAGGTAGGAGTTGGAATTGAACTGGTCACACAACTAGAAATAATTTCTTGAATATATACCATGATAGGATATAGCACAGAAGTAAAGTATGTGGTTAGTACTATAGGATGTAGTAAGCATATAAGATATGCAATTCATGTAGTAAATTTATCTAAAATATGTTGAAAGCTAAAATCATGATGACATAAATAATTATTTGAGACACGTATAAATGGATGCATAATGAACCATAATTTATTTAATTCATGCTGGAAAACTGGAAAATGTAAATAAATCATAAACTATCATATCAATACTAAAAATTAGTAGTCATGTACACTTGATACACTTAAATTCATTTTTGTAGGAGTTTTAGTTAATCGACATAATCATATAAGCTAACATGGAGCGCAACATACAATACTAGTTGGGAAGGTGACCTAGACCTAGCCAAAAGTATAGAACATGTCTGGTATGGATACACTAATTGAGTTCATTTAGACAAAGGTGTCGCTCTCAATTTTTGAGGACCCTAATCCTACAATAGCAACATAGTTCTAGGACTTTTCTTATCTGGATACCATATCCACTTTATGTTAAATACTACTCTCAAAATTATACTATTAGCTCATAATAACTAACCTATCTAAAAATAAGCACTATTGCTCATTCAGACTAAGGTATCACTCTCAACTGGCGAGGACCCTTATCCTACGATAGAAACATAGTTCTGGGATCTTATCTGCATACCATATCCACTTGATGTTGAATACTACTCCTAAAATTATATATTATTAGCTCATAATTACTGAACTATCTAAAAAATAAGCACTAACTAGTTTAATTCATATGTTTAATTTGAATTTGGGAATATTGATTCTAGTAATGTCTAATTTACTAGAAATCTGTGATCAAAGATCAATTGATACTGAAATTATCTAAATCATACTCAATTATGTGTACGTCATTCTAAATCTTATAAGATTTTAAGCTAAGGCTTTATCAATGTAAAACAAGAAAAATTGTTTTTTAAATAGTGTAATATTCATAAGAGAATATACTGCAACTAAAAATTATAAAGTTTGCATAAATAAGCATAACCTGAAAACATGAAGTCATGAAAAATCATAATTTAAAAAACTGAGATTCTGAGCATAAGGGTGAAGGGAATCCCTAATTGAATTGCCACATACCTAATTTCTGAAAAATCTTGATTGAAACTTGATCACCTGAATTTGAAAGAGAAATACTATGCTTGAAATTTGAGAGCTTTAGTTGAGTTTGGGAGTTCAATGTGGATGAATGAGGAATTAATTGATTGTTCACCTCTTAATTTCTCTTGAAAGAACTTAAATTAGGTACTAATTTCCCCCTTAAGAAACTATTTTAAAACTGTTAGGACTAGGTTTCATAAGTCAATGTGCAACTCGCTTATTGGACCACGACTCATGGTCTAACTCATGAATCCTAGGAAGGTTTGAACTAATTCAATATTAGGTCTCTATAAGTCACTATACGACTTATGTGAAGGTACCATAAGTCATATTGAGACTTGTAATCTCAGGAATTCCATTTGAATTATTTCTAATTAACGACCTAGGGGTCCTATGTACGACTCGTAGAATGGATACCACTACTCATAGTATGATTTGTGGTTCCTTGGGAGGATTAATTCTATGGATCTCCTCTCTGGATCATCACTAAGACTTTATCTATGACATATAAGCTAATCTCATGCCATTTGGTCTGGTTCATGGTGACTAAAACTTTCAGAAAACTCTTGATGGATTACTTCAAGTCATTCTGCGACTTGTCTACTAAAAAAAAAATTCCCAGTCCGTTCTACTATTTTTTTTTAGTTTCTGGTGGTATGAGTATTCCTTTTGCATACATTGTCCACCTATTGTAATTGTAGAGAACGTTCCTAGATGGACATTCTCGTCGCGTGGAAGTGATCTCTATTAAGAAAGGTTGCTTGTAAGGGTCTAGATCGGTATGAACTAGTATATGCAAGTATGATCAAACCATTAGGATGGATGGGTAATGACCTCCCAGTTGTGAGGATGGTGTTCAATATCATGAAAAAGGTTTTATCTAGGTAGATTATTTAATTTCATTTCAAAACATGAATCATATAGTTGATTTTTAAAGCTTGGAACCTCAATTTTGGGATACCTTAAAGATAATTTTTCAAGAATTATTCTTTGGGTATGATTCTTACACTATTATTCCATTTATTAATAATTTCATCATTAAATCTTCTATTTTAAATTAAAAAATTTGGAAATTTCGGGATAAAGTTAAGAAATGGTAGTTTGATGACTTATAAATCAATTTTCACTCCACTTTTAATAAATTTTCATAGTTTAGTTTCTTAAATTATGGGTATCGTGATTTAAGTAAAATTTCAATTTTTCCCTTGTGTGGTTGGGTTGACTTTTGGATTTAATTTTTTTACCCAAAATAAAATATAGCTAATGGGTTTTTATAGATTCATTTTCTTATATAGAATACGTTTTGATTAGATTTTACTCGTTTGGAGGCTTTATGGAAGAATAATTCTTTGATTTAAGTTTTTCGATATCTTTTAAGGGAAGTTGAGACTTTTATTGACCTTTTTTCGAAGTGTGAATATGCTAGTTTCTTTTATGGGGAGAAATAAGAAGATGGGGGTCATAGATAGATGAGATGACGAACATATATGCATATACCGATATTATAAAAAAGGTTAAAACTAATTAATTGACTTGATTGGGTTGTTTTCCCGTATTCTTGTTTGTTGGGATATAGTGTGAAAAATGGTATTGTGAGTGTGATTTGAGTAAATTGTGAGAGATTTGTGGTATCTGGAATTATTGTCACGACCCCAAATGGACGAGAGTGGCACCAACCCCATTCTTTAGTCGGAGAACCAATTAACCTTGAAACATTAACAAACTCTTAAAGAAATAAAGGCAGCTAATTTGAAAAGAGATTTAATGTCTAAAACAAAATAGAAGAAATGCAGAACATTATCAATACCCAACCCTAGAATTTGGAAGTTGGCGTACCAAAATTACTAAAGATTATCAAGAAAGGGACACAACATTAAGAATAAAAAGTAAAAGCATGAGTCCAGAACAAATGAAAATATCATACAATAAAGATCCATGGTATCCCAAAAGAAGTTTCTCTCCCTTGAATCCAAATTACACACTAGAGTCGCATGTGAGGTATTGCACAAGCGGCTGGAATATACACTGCACTCCACAAAAGTAAGAGTTGGTGTAGTATCAGTACATAAGAAAATGATGGTGTATTGTCAGGGTCATTTTGCAAACCCATGATGAGAAACAAGCACACTTAACCATATCACAATACAACAAGTTAACACATTCTCAACTCTAGTATACCTTAAAACTTCGAGATCAATAGATATGGAAGTCAAGTCAATTGAAACCAAGTTAAGTAAACTCAAGTCAATCAACGAAGTACAAAAATTATACATATATATTCCCAATTTTCACTTACAAAACCTCAAACTCACCTTTACCATGTACACACACGCTAAGGATCTTGCCATCTCCCGCTAATCATAACCTTCAAGTGACAACTACTGTCCATGTACTAAATCATAGACACAAGTTCCTGTCAATATTATTCCACCAATATCCTATGAGAATGTTCTAATATTGGAAAATTTCACAATTAACAATGATATAGATATGCAAAAAAATAGTCAACATGATAATAATAACAACCAACACTTGTAATATTTACCATCTTTACATACACATTTAGTGAAATATGATCACACCTAACAACTTGCACATACCAAAAATACTAGGAAATAGTTATCATGCACATATATCACAAGTTGGATTAAATTACATAACCACCACCTACCTCAATCCAAGCTTATAAAACTTAACTAAATTGGATCCTTGTCTTTCCGTGCAATTTTTGGTTACTTTCGGTCTAGTGAAAAATTCAAAAGACATAATCATTGTTATAACCTACAATTTTAGGAACTAAAACTCATTCTCAAACCCTAAGGTCAAGTTCATGATTATTCCCTCCCTATTCTAGGGTATCTCTGTAATAAATCACCTAAAAATAGCAAAAACAAGTATAATTTAGTGTATTAACAACATGCAAGGATAGTTAAATGACAACTCACCAAAACCTAATGATTTTGTACCTAACTAACTCTGTTTTACTAGAAACCCAACTATAACTAAACTTAACCCTTCTTAAAATATGTAAATCAGCAATTTTAAGGCTAGTTTATAAATTTACTAATTAACAGGGATGAAATCCTAACCTTAACGGAAAAGAATGGTGAAAATTAATGATTTTATCCCAAATCACTACTGATGAGGCCCTAAATTACTTTACTGAAAAATAAACTATTATCAAAAGTGTTTGAAATAAAACTGCAATTTACGTTGCTATAGGTACATATGTCGCTATAGTGGCCCTTGATTGCATTGATTGGTCGTTGTAATAGGAATTATTTCTCTTTTGGAAATTTTGTTATAGATGCATAAACATTGCTATAGTGATATAGACAAGGTAGAATACATGATTTTCTCTAGAATTTCCCTTTTTCAAAACACACCTTAAATTCAATACATCACGAACAATTCTATTCATTTCTAGGTCCATTTCGGGATTTTTACCTACTCAAATTCACTTCAAAAATGTCCAACAAGTTTTTTATCATCTTAAATAACTAACAATTATGTGAACACCACTACATTTATCTAATTCGTTCTCAGATTTCCCTAGACCAAACCTCGCTTAAATTTTATCCGATACTAGCCTAGCCTTAAAATTATAACTTCAAATCCAAGAAAAATCTTCGCTTAATTTTTAAATGTGAGACTTACACAAAATAACAGAGAGTTTCACTACGATAAATACTAATTTACCTATGATTAATCATTGAATGATCAATTAAGAAAATTAGGCTATAACAAGAGAATAATAGAATACATATTTCCTGAAACAAGTGAGAGTACTTATACTTTATGTCCTTTTTGGATTCCCAAGTGTCTTATTGAATTGAATTATGTTTCCATTAGAACTTGATCGAATGAATTTCCATTTTCCTAAACTTTTGAACATCCCGATCTAGAATCTCCATCGACTCTTCATCATAGGACAAATCCTATGTAATAAAATGGATACCCACTTAATAATGTAATCTCCATCCTCATGGTAACTATTGAGCATAGAGAATAAAACATCAGATGAACTCCTAATAACCCCAACAAAAATGTTAGTCTATAAGGAAAAGAACCCACATGCTCAAGAACCTCAAAGGTATATCGAGGGTTAAACTTGCCTCGCTTGTCAAACCTCATGACTCTCTTCAAAGGAGACACTTTGAGAAACACCTATAAACCAACCTTGAAAGCCATGTCTCTTACTTTACGGTCCACAGACTCTTTTTATCTACTTTGAATAGCCAAAAACTTGGCTTGAATAAACCTTACCTTTTCTTTAGCCTACCATACGAATTCAATGCCTAAATTTTAACATCTCAACTCTCACACCACCCAATAGATGACTTAAACCTCCTTCTATAGAGTGACTCAAATGGTGCCATATCGATATTAGAGTAATAACTATTTTTGTTTGAAAACTCACATGATGGCAGGAATTGGTCCTAGTGACCACCAAATTAAATCACCTAGGCTCTCAATAAATCCTCTAGCATATATATCATCCTCTTTAATTTCCCATTGGATTGAGGGAGCAAGGTTATGCTAAAGGTGAGATTGGTGACCAAATCCCTGTGCAACTTGTCAAAAAATTTACAAAAATATTTTGTATCTTTATTAGAAATAATGGTAAGAGGCACTCCATAAAGCCTCGATATCTATTTGATATAGATTTTGGCTAGTTGGATGGAGTTGTGATCTACACAAACTGGTAAAAAGTGAGTTGATTTAGTCCATAAATCCACTATAACCTAAATAGAACCACATTCCCCTAGGGTTTTAGGAAGAACCACCATAAAATCCATATCAATATTCTCTCATTTCCATTCTGGCATATGCATTCTCTAAATCAATACTGTGGGTCTTTGATTTTCATACTTTACCTTCTGAATGTTGAAACATTTAGACACGTGCTCCACTATATCTGTCTTCATACCAAGCTACCAATAAAGGTTCCTCAAATCACAGTAAATTTTGGTTACACCTAGATGAATATAGTAATGCAAACCATGGGAGTCATAAAGTACACTTCAAAGAAAATTCTAACATGAGAACACATATCCTTCTATTAAACAACAATGCCCCACCCGTATCAAGAGTAGTGTCAGCTACCTCTCCATGCACCACCTAATTTTTTAGCACATCCAACTTCTCATCTTCAAAATATTGGGCCATAATATGATATAGAAATATTGACCTTACCTCGACATTAGAAAAAACTCCTCTCCTATTTGAAACACCAAACTGCAAGTACTGTGATACTAGATTATAAAATACTCTATCAAAAGGCTTCCTAAACACTCTCAAAAAGTAAAAACTACATATACTTATAGCCTTTTGGATGAATTCATCTGCGACCACATTGGCCTTTCCTGGGTGATTGAGGTGTCATGGTTTCATACCACTTTTGATGCTTAAAATAGAGGAATTATGCAAGTACATAGGTATTCTTGTTCGATATGATGAGTGTTTGTGTTAATTTTTTAGGAAAATAGGATTTAGAGTAAAGATTGAGAAAAAGGTATAAAGAGTTACTGAAAAAGTAACCTACGACCCTACCAATAAGGGAAGAGGGTAGGTTGTACCTACGACCCTACCTATGGGGGTAAGTTAAGATTCTAAATATTTCAAGTTTATTTTTTACCTAAAACCCTACCTGCAGGGCAGTAGTTTGTACCTACAACCATACCTATAGGAAGTAGGTTGAGATCCTAAAAATTTCAAGTTGATTTTGATTTCTATGACCTAACCTATGGGCTTTTGAGATTGTTTTGAGTTCTAAGATACATTATTGATGGTTTTATAGTTTATAATTAATTTGATATTTCGATTTTTCATTCTCATCTTCATAAGTTTATTTGTATGCTTTCATCTATAAAGTCTATGTGTTTTGTTAAAACCATGAGTAGCTAAACCCCGTATAATGACCCTCCAGGTTATTTTCTTTATTTTTGATCATTTTCTATATTTAGAGCTTTCTTATAGCTACCCCAAGTCATTTATGACTTGATTAATCTCACAATTTAATTACCGGGTAGTTTGTTTCGTTTATAGAGTCATTTCCCTATTTTAAAGTCTTCACTAGTTCAAATTAGCTATCGAGAAAAAACTTCAGTCAAACGACCTTGCATGCTAATTTTGATAGTTTTAACAACTCTGGAACATTGATTTAAATTTAGGTGGACCCTTGGTTTGGGTACCGAAGCTCCCGAAATAATTTCAAGCTATTGGCCAAAAGTTAAGAAAATAGCACATGGGTGTGGGATCCACTTTTCATCCAAAAAACCTCGGATGGAAATTTTGACTGCGCCATTGAGTTTGGAATGAGGAATTTGATTGGGTAGCTTAGTTCATTTGCATATACGAGATTTTGAATGAATCCTGAGGGATCGTGAAGACCCTAATAATTTAAGTTTTTAGTTGATGAAATCAGTTAGTGCGCTTCTTAGGCGCCTTTTTGGTTGCTTAACTGGAGGACTACTAAAGAGCCCAATCAACCACTTATGCGGTCTGGATGATAGAGGACTACTAAAGCGCCCAGCCAACCACTTATGCGGTCTGGCTTATCCATCAAGGTTCACCTAAGTGGCACCTCTTCCTCTTAATCAATGGCCACCTAAAAGGTCAGGGGACCGCATAAGCGGTATGTATGACAGACAACCAATATCACTAAAGTGACACTAGGTCTATTAAGTGGCTCAATGTCTACTAAAGTGATATTATATTTCTTAAGCGACCCTATGTCTGCTTAAGTGACACTTCGGCACCTGGTACCATATAAATACCTTACTTAGACCAATTTCTCCTATTTTCCACCCATTTCCAAGAGTTTATAACCCTAAAATGTGTGAAAAATTAGTAGAATAATTGGTGGGTGATTTGGAGCATATATGAACCTAAATTTCGTGTTTCTTGTCCAAATTCGTGGTAAGCTTCCATCAATTTCATGATGAAATCTTCATCTTTTTCCAAAATCCCAAAATATTGGTGGGTTAACTGTATCACCATTTGATCTTAGAATTAATCCATTTTTAGGATAAATATTCTTTAAGCATAAGGGATATGTTGTCAGTTTTGAAAGTGCAATTCTGTAAATAGACCCCACATAGAATTTTTACATGATTTTGGACCCAAAGAAAAAAAGTACAAAATGGGAATCATTAATCTCATTTGTATAAGTAGATTGTGATTTTGATAGCATGGCATCTTGCAAAAGCTTCTCGAAAAGGTAAAATATTATTTTAGCAGATACTTCGGGCTTTTTTTCAACATACAAGTAGGCTTGATTTTCCTATTTCATTGATTGATTTAATTCATAATATAATAACAATATTGTGCTATATATGATATGGGATTTAGTTATTGGAGGTATAATTAACAATGTTAGGATTGCTTGGACTATTTAAGCTATCGTGGAATCGTAAATCAGGCATAACTGTACATGATTTAGGTATAATTGCTACATTACTGCTAATTGTGGCTTGTGTAGCATCTAGAGGTGAATTTAAATACCTTATCCTAGGTTGAGGTAGAATTGTTTTAGAATGGATTTGGGGAATTAGAAGTGGGGCCCTCCAACCCACCTTAGGTCAAGATTTGTGTTAGCTCTTGTAGACTTCTAAACGTATGTTATACCCTTTAAAAGTATTTATTTGGGGACTTTGATGAGATTATATACTTCATGATTATGCTAGTTTGGTACTCAGGAGTTGGTGCTAATTCTGGGTAAACCCCGATAGTTTATTGATATAGAGTTCCAATTCAAATCCGTCAATTAATGATGATACTGATTACATAAGTTTCGGTTCAAGTCCAACAAATGATGATAATGATAATGATGCTATTGAGTTTAGTTTTGAGTACAACAATGAGAGTTTATTTATGTTATGAAATAAAATGGATGGATTCATGGTTATATTTGGATATTAGGTAAATTTATGGAACCTCAGTTAAGTACTTTCCTTTATTGGCACCCTCCGAGCTTATGGGGCCTGCATTATGTTATTTATATTTTCATGATTTTTAGATTATGGGGGCAAGTCTTGTAGTATGAATTGTGCTTTTTTCATATTATATCTTTTCCAGTTATTTATTTACAGTGTTGGAGCTTATTTCCAAGTTTGACCTATTACATTGACTTACCTTATTTATATTGCATCTTTATCATATTTATATCATGATTTATCTCAGCCAGTCAGTGATGCCTATTGAGTACCCATGGTTTTGGCACTTATACTATACTTCTGCACCTTTTTATACAGATTCAAGTACTAGTAGTCTCCACTGACATGAAAACGTATGGAGTTGATTTTGGAGATAGGCTAAGCTCTTGAAGTTGGAATTTCCCCTTTTTCTTTCTATTATCTATGTCTAGTTATTCATTTTTTGAGACATATTGTATTTGACTATTTGAGTAATTATCTTCCTTTTGTAGTGGCTCTTGTACCGACACTACTAGGTCGTAGGATGGTTGTTGATGATTTATCTATATTTTAGACTATCATTATTACCTTATTATGTTTATAAGTCTTTAGATTATGGGATGGCTGTTAATGATTTATTTATATTTTAGGTCATTTTCCACCAAATTCGCTCATTGCTTATAGCTCCGGGCTACAATTTGGCTTACCTACTGGCGGGATAAAGTAGATGTCATTATGACTCATAAATTAGGTCATGACTAATTAGTATCGGAGCCTAGGTTCACCGATATTTTTGGTATAAGAGCAAGTGTATAGTAGAGTCCCCTTGCAGATCAGAATAGTGGCATTCGTTTCTTATATTCAGAAGGATATAGGGCATTCTTAGGAGTTCTTCACTTCTTTTAATCATTTCGTGCTAAGGATTTGAGTTAGTTTATAAAGATTTTTTTTATTTTACTCTTTCACAGATGGGTAGGACACGTGCTATCACTACAGAGATACAACCCTATTTAGCTACTAGGATAGGGGGCCTTCCGTTGACCTTATTCGTGCTCCCAAGCTAGAGATTCTTTTGCCCCAACCAATGATGGGCTAGGGACTATCCAATGATCCACAGGGGTTTATTTCTTCTTTAGTGCTCAGGGATGGTGTAGTTCAGCTTTTGGAATTAGTTGGTGTCGCACAGTCTAATGGTGCACAGTCTATGGAAAAAGTAGTAATAGGGAAAGGTCGCAGCTATCTCCTAGAGTTGAGGTCCCTTATGAACCCATGGTTACTCAGTCAGTAGTTGCCCAACCTAATTTGTCTATTGAGGAGCAGAAGATGCTGGGTAGATTTTTAAGATTGGCCTCATCGAGGTATTTTGGAGCACAACGATAAGAATGGGTATAATTCTTAATTTCTTATTAGGATAGGCTCTATAATTTAGGCCTAGTTGATACTCGTTATGTGGATTACATTACTTTTCAATTATACTTTGTAGCTCAACATTGGTAGCAAGGTCATCTTGATTCCAGGCAAGCTTGATCGCCCCCATTAACATGGACTCAGTTCTTTGAGATCTTCTTAGAGAATTATAAACCTTTCAGTCTTAGGGATTATTTGAGGGATCACTTATTAAGGTTGGAGCAAGGTTCTATAACTATTGTAGAGTAAGAGTCTTGATTTCATAAGTTTGCTAGGAAAATGATTTCCAAAAAGTGTTTGTATTATTTAGTCTGAGTTAAAAATTCTAACTCGGGAGGTCTTTCTCTAGAATCTGTCCTTGTGGTTTATGAGTATCCTGAGGTTTTCTTGATGATCTTTCTAGTATCCCTCCCAATAGGGAAATTGATTTTGGGATTGATCTTTTATCGTACACTCATCCTATTTCATACCCTTTGCATAGAATGGCTCCGACTAAGTTGAAAGAGCTTAAGGAGAACCTGAAGGATCTCTTAGACAAAGGTTTTATATGTCATAGTAAATCTCCTTGGGATACTCCAATGTTGTTTGTGCCCAAGAAGGATAGTTCCCTTAGGATGTGCATTGACTATCATCTGTTGAATAAGGGGACCATAAGGAATAAGTATCTTTTTCCTAGGATCGATGATTTGTTTGATCAGCTTCAAGGTGCAAAGTGTTTCTCTAAGATTGACCTTAAGTTAGGTTATCATAATCTTAAGATTAGGGATGTAGATATCCCTCATATTGTTTTTAGAACTCGGTATGGTCACTATGAGTTCCTATTTATGTCTTTTGGGTTGACCAATGCCCTGACAGCATTCATGGACTTTATGAATTGGGTCTTCCATCAGTTTCTAGATTTTTTTGTCATTTTCTTCATTGATGACATATTGGTCTACTCTAAGAGTGAGGTGGATCATGTCAATCACCTCCGTGTTGTGTTGCAAACCTTGAAATATTAGTGTTTGTATGTCAAGTTCTCTAAGTGTGAGTTTTGGTTAAAGGCTATAACTTTTCTTGGTTATGTTATCTATAGTGAAGGGATCATAGTGGATCCACTAAAGGTTGTAGTGGTTAAGAGATGGCCTAGACCTGCGACTCCACCCAATATTCGAAGATTTTTTACGTTTAGCAAGTTATTATAGGAGATTTGTGGAAATTTGTTCGACTATAGCTTCCTCATTGACTAAGTTGGTTAAAAAGGTCAATTTCTTATGCCAGATGCATGTGAAGGTAGCTTTGAGAATTTAAAGGATAAGTTGACTTCATCTCTAGTTTTTACCCTTCTGAAGGAAGTGATGGCTTCGTAGTGCATTATGATGCTTCTCATGTTGGGCTGGGTTGTGTGGTGATACAATATGGTAGGGTGGTGACTTATGCTTCTAGGCAATTGAAAGTTGATGAGATGAACTACCTCACTCATGACTTGGATTTATTAGCAATGGTATTTACGCTGAAGATTTGGCGTCACCATCTCTATGGTGTTCATGTTGATATCTTTTTTTATCATAAGAGCATGACGTATCTGTTTAATAAGAAAGAGATAAATCTTAGGAAAATGAGGTGGATTGAATTGTTAAAGTACTATGATATGAGTCTTCACTACCATCCAAGTAAAGCTAAGGTAGTTGTTGATGCTCTTATCAGGTTATCCATGGGGATTTTGGCTCATGTGGATGAGGATAAGCAGGAGTTAGTGAAGGATATTCACCGTTTGGCTAGTCTTGGAGGTTGACTAATGGACTCCAAAGGTTGAGGTGTATTTGTGAATCAAGTATCCTTGTCATCTCTTGTTGTAGAGGTAAAGGAAAAGCAGATATTAGATCTCAAGTTGATAAAGATTAAGAGTAATATGGGTACGCAAAAGGTTGTTGACTTTGTGATTTGTGGTGATGGTATCCTGAGGTACCAAGGTAGGTTATGTGTTCCCCATGTCGATGTAATGAGGGAAAGAATTATAGTTGAAGCTCATGAATCTCATTATGCTATTAATCCTAGTTCTACTAAGATGTACCATGATCTGAAAGAGTTTTACTGGTGGAATGATATGAAGCGAGATGTGGCTAGCTTTTTGGCTAAGTGTATAGTGTGTCAACAAGTAAAAGTTGAGCACATGAGACACGGTGGTTTTTACCAAAAGATAGAGTTTCCCAAATAAAAGTGGGAAGTGATTAACATGGATTTCATTATCTGTCTTCCTCGGTCTGTAACTCAATATGATTCGATTTAGGTCATTAGGGATAGTATGACTAAGGCCGCTCACTTCTTATAGGTGAGGACTAGTTATTCAGTGTAGGATTATGCTAAGTTGTATCTTGCAGAGATCATGAAGCAACATGGTGATCTAGTTTCTATCATTTCAGATTATGGTACTCAGTTCTCATCACATTTTTGGAAGTCATTTCAAAAAAATTTGGGAACTAAAGTGTTTGTTAGTACAGCTTTCCACTCATAGTCGGATGGACAAGCGGAGAGGACCATTTAGACATTAGAAAATATGTTTCATTCTTGCGTGATTGACTATGGTGGTCATTAATTTGACCATTTTCCTTTTATTGAGTATGCTTATAATAATAGTTATCACTCTAGCATTGCTATGGCTTCTTTTGAGACACTGTATGGTAGGAGATTTTGTTCTCCTATTGGGTGATATGAAGTTGGTAAGGGTAAGTTGTTTTTCCTTGAATTGGTTCATCGTTCCTTGGAGAAGGTGAAGGTGATTCGGTACTTATTGAAAACCGCTCAAAGTCATCAAAAGTCCTATACCGATGTAAAACATAGAGATTTAGAGTTCAATATTGGTGAATGGGTGTTCTTATAGTTATCTCCCATGAAGGGAGTGATGTGGTTTGGTAAGAAAGGGAAATTAAGTACTCGGTATGTTGATCCTTACTCTGTTTGAAGAGGGTTGGCAATGTTTCCTATGAGTTGGATTTGCCTCCTAATTTGAGCTCCATTCATCTGGTTTTCCATGTATCTATGTTGAGAAAGTGTGTGGGTGATCATTCTTCGATTGTTCCTTTTGAAGGGTTGTGTATTTCAGATTTCTTATCTTATGAGGTAGTCCATGAATAACAAAGGATGTGTTTTTTGTAAAGGTTCTTTTGAAGAACCATACGATTGAAGAAGTTTCTTGGGAAGCGGAAGAGGACATGAAGTCCAAGTATCCATTCCTGATTTTTGCTCCCGGAATTTATGCAGAAGGTATGTGTTCTTCAGCATACTTTTGTTTTCAAACTTTGTTAATGGAAAGGTTGATCTACTTGCATCTTTGTTTTCTAACTTAGTTAAAGGTTAGAGTTGAGGTGTTGATGTGTTAACTCATATTTGTTATTGCCTTACCCGTCATTGGAATACATTTGAGAAGGCTTCACTTAGGGTTTTTAATCCTTTTACTTAGTTTAAATTTGGATTGTTACATGAATTTTTCAATAATGATTTGTTGTAATTCCATGAGTGGCTAAACACCCTCATCCGAGGTTGATGCCAAGAACATGAGTACATTAGTGTATTGTTTGCACACGTATTAGATTAATATTTTACTCAGTGCTTATACCAGGTACCAGTTCATGGGTTAGCTTGTGGTCACTTGTGATCATAATCACTATTGTCGTTACTAAGGGTAGCCTTGGGTTATGAAAAAAATTGGTATCAAATCCTAAGGTTGTAAAGTATCCTAGGGTGTCAAAAATTCTCATTGAGTAGAGTCTTGTGCATGGGTGTGAAATATGTCACACTAATCGATAAGAGGCTATGACATGTTTTAAAGAAAGTTTCCCTTATTTCAATGTTCATGTCATGCGAGGGAGAATGAGCTCTATTTAAACTCACATTTTAATTCATCATTCGTTCTATTTTAGAATATGCCCCCAATAAAAACAACGGAAGAAGGAACAGGGATCAACCCGTACCATCACCTATTTAGGAAGAACCCCTGAATGAGCATGTCCCTCATGCCAAATTCCAGGCCACTTTTACAACTATAGCCTATTCATTAGAGGGCCATAACAATCAGCAAGTTATTTCCTTAGCCAAACCAGTGGAGCTAGGATTTGAGATTTCACTCGGATGAATCCTTCTTTGTTTTCAGGATTTAAGTCTGAAGATGATCCACAAGAGTTTCTGGATATGGTACAGAAGGTGATTATATCATGGGCATCACTTCAAGTGAGAGTGCAGAGTTGGCTACATATCAGTTATTGGATAAATCTCACACCTAGTTTAAGGAGTGGAAGGAGGACCGAGATATGGAGGCAAGGCCTGTTGAGTGGGAAGAGTTTGCCACGACTTTCTTAAACAGTTTCTTTATATTAGAGTTAAGGGAAGCTATGTTTTAGGAGTTCATCAATTTGAATCTAGGTAATATGAGCGTGAAGGATTACTCTCTTAAGTTCACTCTGTTGGCGAGGTATGCTCCTACTATGGTGGAAAACAATAGTTCTAGAATGAGTAAGTTTGTATCTGTTGTAGATCATAATATGGTCAAGGAGTGTAGGACAGCTATGTTGATTAAGGACATGGATTTATCTATACTCATGGTTCATACTCAGCAGATTGAGGAGGTGAAGCATAAGAAGAAAAGGGGAGATTAAGAGAGTCAGAACAGGTAATTTTAACTTTTCTAAGCCAAGTCAGAAGCTGGTAACCATTTTTAGTTCTGTCAGAAGTTTTTGCCCCAGCTTCATCTTCAGCTAGTGCACCAATGCCTAAGTTCAAGAAAGAAAGTCGGGATAGAGTTATAGGATCTAAGTCCCAAGGTAGTGTGAACAGTGGTCATACTAATTCGTTCTGCAAGAAATATGGTAGGCATCATCAGGAAGAGTGTAAGGTTGGTAGTGATGTTTGTTTTGATTGTGGCAACCCAGTCCACAAGGTTTGGGAGTGTATGGTGGTCACTTTGAGGGGAAGAATTTAGTGCCAACAGGGCCAGTCAAATTTCTCATCATCTCCAATAGTCGCCCGGCTCAATAGGGTGCCACATCAAGTGCCACCATTGGGCAATGCAAGAACAAGTTGTATGCACCACACACTCAGCATGATTAGGAAAGTTCTCCTGATGTGGTTACTGGTACATTGTAGGTCTTTCATCCTCATGTTTATGTTTTATTAGACCTCAAAGCTTAACTTTCTTTTATGACTCCTTATATAGCCGTCAATTTTAGTGTCAATACTAAAACATTAGCAGAGCCTTTCTCAGTGTCTACCCCAATGGGTAAATTTATTATATCCAGATGGGTAAACAAAAATTTCCTGGTCACAGTATCTCATAAAATCACCTCACTTGATCTTGTGGAGTTAGAGATAACTAATTTTGATGTGATTCTCAGTATGGATTGGCTCCACTCATACTATGCCTTAGTTGATTGTAGAAATAGAGTCGTTCAGTTTTAGTTTCCCAATGAACCAGTTATTGAATAGAGGGGTAGTACTTGAGTTCTTAGGGGTTAGATTGTTTCATATATTATAGCCAGGAAGATGATATCTAAGGGGTGAGCTTACCATCTTGTTCTATTCAAAGACTTGAATTTTGAGGCTCTAGTCTTGAATTAGTTTTAGTAGTAAGAGAATTTCCAGATATGCTCCCTAAAGCTCTTTTCGGAATTCCTCCCGAGAGGGAAATTGACTTCGGAATAGATCACCTTCCAGATACCCAGCCTATCTCTATTTCACCATACAGAATGGATCCATTTAATCTTAAGGAACATAATGATCAATTAAGAGATCTCTTAGATAAGGGTTTCATCAGGCCCAGTGTTTTATCATGGGGCACTCGAGTTTTGTTCGTGTGTAAAAAAGTTGGTTCTCTCAGAATGTTCATTGATTAGCGTCAGTTGAATAAAGTCACAATCAAGAATAAGTATCCACTCCCTAGAATTGATGACTTGTTCGACCAACTTTAAGGTGCCAATTAATTTTCTAAGATAGATCTCAGATCTGGCAATTATTTGCTTAGAGTCAGAGAATGTGACATTTCGAAGACAGCCTTCAGAACTCGGTATGGTCACTTTGAATTTTTAGGTATGCCTTTTGGACTAACGAATTCGCCTGCAGCTCTCATGGACTTGATGAATAGGGTGTTCAAACATTACTTGGACATGTTCGTCATAGTCTTCATTGATGATATCCTTGTTTATTCCCGAAGTGAGAATAATTATGCAGACCATTTGAGAATTGTGATGCATACCCTTAGAGATCATCAGCTTTTCACCAAGTTTAGTAAGTGTGAATTTTGGATAAGATCAGTATCTTTCCTTGGCCATATTATTTCTAGTGACAGCATCCGAGTTGACCCTCAATAAAGTAAAATAGCAAAAAACTGGCCTAGACTTATCTTTCCATTAGATATTTGGATTTTCTTAGGTTTATCTAGCTATTACAGATGGTTCTTTGATGGATTTTCTTATACTGCATCCTTCATGTCCCGATTGACTTATAAGGAAGTTAAATTTTAGTTGTTAGATTCTTGTGAGAAGAGCTTTCATGAGTTGAAGACTCGACTCACTTCTGCCCCAGTCTTGAATTTGTCAAATGGTTTCGATGGAATTGTAGCTAACTGTGATGCTTCCAGAGTTGGTCTTGGTTGTGTTTTGATGCAGAGAGGCAAGGTCATAGCCTATGCCTTTAGACAACTTAAATCCATGAAAAGAACTATCTTACTCATGATCTTGAGTTGGCCGTTGTTGTTTTTGCCTTAAAAATTTAGAGACGCTATATTTATGGGGTTTGTGTTGATGTATTCCCTGACCATAAGAGCTTACAGTACGTGTTCATATAGAAAGACCTAAATCTTCATTAGAGAAGGTAGCTTAAGTAAAGAAAATATTATGATATGAGTGTGTTGTATGATCCAGGCAAGGCCAATATAGTAGCAGATTCCCTTAGTAGATTGTCTATGGGAAGTGTTGTTGATGTTGAGAAAGACAAGAAAAAGTTAGTCAGTGAGATTCATCAACTTGCTAGATTGGGTGTTAGGTTTATTGATTAAGCTAAAGGTAGTGTATGGTTTCATAATAGTTTGGAATCTTCGTTGGATTCTGAAGTGAAGAAAAAACAAGATAAGGATCCTAGTTTGGTAAGAAAGAAACAGTTATAGATCAAAAAGTAGAGGTTTTCTCCCAAGAAAGAGAAGGTGTGCTTCATTGTCAAGGTAGGTTGTGTGTTTCGTGTGTTGATGGGTTGAGACACTGAATACTTGCATAAGCATATGGTGTGCGGTATTCTATTCACCCACCACTAATATGTACCGTGATTTGTAAGAAATCTATTGGTGGAGTGGTATAAAGAAGGATATTATAGAGTTTGTAGCTAAGTATCCAAATTGTCAGCAGGTTAAAGTTGAGCACCACAGGCCTAGTGGTATATTACAGGAGTTTAGCATCCCCACTTAGAAGTGGGAGGTAGTGAACATGGAATTTGTGACGGGATTCCTCGTACACATCGTCATCATGATTATAGATAGAATAACCAAATCATCTCATTTCTTATCAGTTCATACTTTGTAATCAGCTGAGGATTATTCTAGGCTTTATCTTAGGTAGTTAGTGAAGTTGCATGGGATTCAGTTTTCTATTATTTCAGACAGAGGTACTCAGTTTATATCTCACTTTTGAAAGGTTTTTCAGAAGGATCTGGGAACCCAAGTTTATCTCATTATAGCCTCTCATCCTCAGACAGATGGACAGGCAGAAAGAACCATTCAGAGTTTAAAGAATATGTTAAGGCATGTGTTATGGACTTTAAAGGTATTTGTGATGACCACTTACCTTTGATTAAGTTTGCATATAACAATAGCTATCACTCTAGTATCCATATGGCTCCATTTAAAGCACTCTATGGAAGGAGATATAGATCTCTCCTATTTGTTGGTTTGAAGTAGGTGAGGCTATATTGATAGGGCCATATTCAGTATTTGAGACGGTGGAGAAAGTTCAGTTGATTCGACAGATACTAAAGATAGCCCAAAGCCGTCAGAAATCTTATGCAGATGTAAGGAGAAGAGATCTGGACTTTGAGGTTTGTGATTTGGTTTATTTAAAAACTTTGCCTACGATAAGAGTGCAGAGATTTTGCAAGAAAGGGAAACTCTATCCCAGCTATGTTGGACCTTACTGAATCTTGGATTATTTTGGGAAGGTATCCTATTAACTTGAGTTACCTAAATATTTGGCATCAATGTATCCAGTGCTCCATGTTTCTTTGATAAAGAAATGTGTTGGTGATTCAGCTGTTGTTGTTCCTTTAGAAAGTATGGATATTCAGGATAGCCTTTCCTTTGAAGAAATCCCAATTGAGATTCTTGATCGTCAGATTTATAGACTAAGGAACAAAGAGTTCCCTCGATCAATGTTCTATGGAAGAATTAGTCTATTGAGGGAGCTACTTGGGAAGCAGAAGCAGATATGCAAACCAAGTACCCTCATCTTTTCACCACAAACTCAGATTTAGCTTAAGGTAATGATTTTCCTTAGATTTACTCTTTTTCATTCTCAGTTTATCTATGTAAACATTCTCATGTCATTGCATGCATTCACTAAATCAGTTCAGTTCATGTATCATGCTTCAGACTCAGTTTTGTAATCATGTTCCAAGTCATGCATGTTTTGTATATGATCTAAGTTTCCTTAGTATTCTCAGCTAAACTAGTCTTATTCGAGGATGAATGTTCCCAAGGGGGATATTATAATACCCAGTAATATTCCAAGATCGGTTTAACTCATAGTTGCATGCTTAAGGGATGTAAGGTTAGAAAATTTCAATAAGTGCTGAGGACTTAATCATTTTTAAGTTCCCTGAACTTTACTAATTTTTAGTTTGGCCTTCCAAAACCTCTAAATATTGGTTTTTAAGTTGTTTTAGGGCTAGGGAGGTTAAAATTAGGTCTTAGGTAAGTTTTTGCATTTTTGGACGAGGATCGAGACGTGTTTGGATGCCAAAATAGTGAAGCAAAGCAATGAGGCTGCGACGCATTTCTCTCTCCCATGGTGAAAAGCTCCGCGGTGTGTTTCTCTCTCCACAACGTAAGCGATATGGTGCGTTTCTCTCTCCCAGATAGAGAGAGGTGCGGTCTGTGGCTCTGTCCCATACTATGTTGTAGTTTAAGTGCCCACTGGGCATTTTAGTCATTTCCCTTACCCTATTTTATCCTTAACATGAATTGGAACTTCCATAAGGGAATTATTTTCCCCTTTTACCCCAAATTGCTTTTAAGAAACCCTCCTTCTTTTCCAAGAACAAAAATAAGCTTCATTCTCAAGAAATCAAGCGTTCAAGCTTCTAAGTTCTAGCAATCTTCAGGATTATAGTTATTAAGGTATGTAGGATGTTCATGTATGGGTACTTTTCACCCATTGAGTATTATGGAGTTTTGTATGTTCAAGATGGATTAAATTCAAGTGTTTCCTTAGTAGTTTGACTCAATTTATGTTCAAGAATGATTCCATCAAAAGTTAGGTTAACCCATGCTTTAAGTTTCGATCTCCCATGTTATATTCAAGTGAATTTCATGTTATATTATCAAGTTATGATCTTAGTCATGTAACCATGCAGTTTTCCCATGCTTTAAGACATTCTGATGTTCAAGTTCATTATTCTCACATGTTTGATGAAATGTCTATGTTTCGGGATCTTTGAACCATGGTTTCATACTACAGTTTTAATACTTAACATTGAATTTTATGATCATTCAGTGTTGGCGGGTTATGAACACTCGATACCTACGTGTTTTACTTGATTTCAGATCTTTCAAAAGATGATTTCAGTTAAACCATGAATATTTCCCTTTACTCAATTGTTATAATCATGAGGAAAACTGTTAGTTGTTATGTTCACTGAAATTCAGTTCAGTACCAGTGTCAGTTCAGTTGAGAGTAGGATTTAGCACCGAGCGAATGCAGGGATGGAGACTTCCCCATTAGTTTTGGTTGAGTCGTTAGTAGCAGTCCCAGTATTCTAGAACTACATAACTAACGTACGATATGAGGAGTCACCCATCAATTTAGGCTTGACTTTCTCTCAGGGGTCACCTATCAATTTAGCCTTAGCACCCAGGTCCTTCGGGTCACCAGTTTAGTAGATACACACAGCAAATATTAGTACTTGTGGCACGGTATTGACACCCTTCTAACTGGGGTTACAGGTTGGACCCCTATTAACTCAGATTGGAGAATGTCAATTTGATGATACCTCCCACAGTCTCAATTCAGTATTCAGAGTATGTCATTTCCGGTTTGCATGACCAAGTATATAGTTATTCAGTTATTTAGATATTAGTCATTTAGTTATACAAATTATTTTAGTACATGTCTATGTTTGGTCATGCATTCTTAGGTATTACATGTTCATGTATTCATGCTCAGTCATCTCATGCATTTCATCCAGTCCTCATCTCATAGACCAGTATATTTAAAGTACTGACCGCATACTTTTCTTTGCATTATGTTGTCTTATAACATAGGTTCGGACGATCAGATTCCCAACCATCCTTAGATAACTCAGCGTTACTCAATAGTAGTAGTGGTGAGTTCTCATCCACCGAGGACATGATTTATTTATTTCAGTTATTTGAGTACTTCACTTATGTTCAGTCAGTCGGAGTTAGTTGGGGTTTGTCCCATCAACTCCTCATGATGTTTATAATCTTTTGGTCGATCATTTAGACAGTTAATCAGTTATTTCAGTATTAACAGTTGTTTCAGTTAGACGGTTTGGTTTCTAGTATTTTATTAGATATTTCAAAATGCTTTGATGTGTATTCTTGTATTCTACTTTACAGTACCTTATCAGTGTATCTTCCACTCACGTATTATATTGTTGATTTACTCAGTGCTCAGAGCAGGTACTAGTTCATGGGTTTTCTTGTGGTCTTTTGTGATCGTAAACACCGTTGTCGTGTCTAGGGGTAGCCTCTAGTCATGACATGAATGTAAGGCACCAAGATAGTTTTACAATCACGAACATTCTATGGATTTAATAAGTCAGGGGAACCTAATCATAGTGATCAACTCATTTAATAACGACCCTAATTGACTAGCATTGTTACTGTTACTTTTACTTTCACAAAAACCCCTTTTAGTTTCTTCAATTTCCAATTATATTTTCAATCTCACGATATATTTTCAACCTATTTATCATGGGATTGACTCCAACCTTGTTAGGTTCTATATTTGATAAGCGACCACTTGATACTTTCTTAGAGGTGTAATTTTGGCAACATCAGTGATACTGAATAGTCACATAACAATCCCTTAGCAATCCAATCCATATTTGTTGCCTTAAATTCTATTCCCTTAGAGTGAATATATTTTGTAATCTATGAGGGTCTACAAAAGCCTCGCACTTGACAGCCTAAAGATAATGCCTCTAAATATTTAGCGCAAACACCACTACTACCAGCTCCATATCATAGGTTGGGTAGTTCTTTTCATGAAGCTTCAATTGCCTCGAAGCATGGTAAATAACATGCTTATCATACATTAACAAAACTACCTCTCCCAAGATTGAATCATTACAAAACACTATAGAATCCATACCATCAACCGTCAGACAAAGAATAGGGGTCGTTGTAACACCCTGTACTTTTACCTAGCTTAAATTCATCCTAAAAATATCAAAGACTTTCTTTAAATATGAATACACTTTTATAAATGTGTAATCTTAAAGATTTTGACTTTTTTTGTGTGGAAAATTGAATAAGCTTTCCAATGATATAAAATTTGCCTAAATCCGACAACCGGGTAAAAAGTTATGGTGATTTTAAGTTTCAGTCGTTAAACATCGTCATTCAGGTCAGTAGCACGTTACGGAGTTTGTCAAAATAGAAATTGTCAATTTCCAGTGTTTCTCCAAGATATTTGTGCATCTCTCTATAGACCCAATTCACAAATGTCAATTTCCAGTGTACCAACGCGATACCGCCGCGTTGCGCCACCAAGCAATTTCCCAGTTGTCCTTTTTCGAGTGACACAGAGCGATAGCGCTGCGTCATGCCAGGGGCCCAGATTAGTATTTTGTAAATTATTACAGGGGTATTTGAATCTTTTTCCATGGCTCTATTCAGCCTTTAACATGAAAATCAACCCTAATAAACCTAGTTACACCATTATTCATTCAGTTTTTTCCCAAATTAAATCATTCTCTCTCAAGAGGCAAACAACCTAGTTCAAGAATCAAGGTCAATCCTCAAGAATCTCTCCAATAAACTTCAAGAACTCTTCTTCTCAGGTATGTTAGATGTTCATCCATGGGTCCCTTTCACCCATGAAGTCCAAGAATTCTTTTTCAAAGTACAAAGATGATGTATTTTTTATTTCCATGTTTGAATTAGATTTAATTCATGTTTATAATATTAGTTGGGTTCCAATCCATGATTATGATAGGATTCATGAAAAATATAATAGTATTTAGGGGGAATTATATGAATTACTTACTAAACCCTTGAATTTACAATTAAGTATTGTATTCATGATGTTTATGTGATGTCCATTATCATGTGAAATACTCATGCTCCCCAGTATTTTCTAAAATGCCTATGTGAAGTAGATAGAGGAATCATGATATGTTATTATGAGATCTTAATCATATACAAGCTTATACCCTACAAGTGTTTGATAAAATGCTTATGTGAATTGACTAGTGAAGGCATAACATGTTATTATGTGATCCCATTAATGTACAAGTTAATGCATCACAAGTGTTTGATGAAATGTCTCAATGAATGAATTAAGACCAAGAGAACATTGTCATGTTATTCAAGATTATGCTTTGCTTTACTTTTCATGCTATCGAGTTGTAATACCCCAAAAAAAAATCCAAACCTATACTAGCGCCACGTTTCAAGATCATGCATAGTACATCATGGTTCCTTTATATTTTTATCAGCAAGTTAGTTGTATATTAAGTCTTCAAATAACTTACAGCTATCAGACGAATCAAAACATTCCTTACCAATTGAATTCTTGGGACGGATATTTCTATAGTCAACTTCGAATAAGCATATCTCTTGTTATACTACTAATTTTTTAGCTCATGACCTACCAAAAGATATATAATTGAATTATCTTTCCAAAGATACTAGTTTTGCCTAAATACAATATCGGAGCAAGGAGTTATGCCCATTTTACTCCGGCATGTCAGGCTGCAAAACTGAGTGACGACATTCGTGATAAGTTGTCATACCCATGATGGCCTATCACCAATGCTGTCAGCCTTGGGCAGACTTTCATCCCCAGTGATGACATTTTGTGACAAGTCATCACATTCATGACGGCCTATCACCAATGTCGTCAACCTTAACCAGAAAACCAAGATTTCACCTTTTTGTGACGACAATTCGTAATGACCTATCACCAGTATGACGGCTTGTCACGAATGTCTTCAGCTATTTTTTTCAGAAATTGAGGAACATTTTTGCAAGGGTATTTTGGACTTTTCCTTCACTTTTCATGACTTATAACTCTCAAGGAGCGTATTATCTTTCATTCTCTTTAGTTAAACATCTCAAAAAGCTCTCTCATACACTCTCAACCACAAGATTAGGGTTTTCTCTCAAGATCATCTCCTTAAGAACAAGAATATTCTCTCCCAATCAAGAACAAGCCTAAGTATTACTTCATGAACCTTCAAGAAACATTAGATCTCTTTCAAGATCAAGCTTTAAGGTATGCGTAGTGTTCATCCATGGGCCCCTTTCATCCATGGAGCTCAAGAATCATGTTTTAAATTATAAATTGTAATTTTCTTGTTGTGTTATGACTATATTTATGTTGATTATTGTTGTTTGGATTAACATTGTCAAATTTATAAGTACACCTATACCTAAAGTTGTGCATGTAAGGGGTTTGATAAAATGCCAAGAATGATTGAATCCATGTTTTTATGACTTAATAGTGCTTAAATGACAAGCCCATGTTCTATTCTTTATGATTCCACATGAACTCCACGTTATTGTTGTATGTTATTGTTGTGATATGGAATGAGCATGATATTGAAGCAACGCGAGTATATACATGTTGTACGCATCCCCTTCTATGTATAAGATGTTGAGAACCAAGTGTAGTATGAAATCCCCTACTTATGATATTGTGAATTGTGGATTCTATTCTTATGATCAAGTCAATCATGTGTCTCAGTTTCTTTCCATCGAGTCTTGGGGGTAATTGTACCCGAAATAATATAGTTGTGTGCCTAGTGCCATGTCATGTTATACCGATATTCTCAGTCAAGCCATGGTGTATAGAATTCAGTTAGTCATATAACTCAGAAAAACTCAGAAATCTCAGCAGTCTCAGTAGTTCAGTAACCTCAGTACTCAGTAATATCAGTGATCTCAGTAACAGCGTTATTCCTAGAAATCTCAATAATTTCAGTACTCTCATTCAGTCCTTAGAACTCGGTACATTCCTTCAGCCAAGGGAACTCAGTAAACTTAGTTTAGCTCCGCTAAACAATACCACTAGTATCAGTTCAGTTAGTCAGTATCAGTTCATCTAATCAGTTCAGTTCAGTTATTTAGTTTATCTCAGTTATCCAGTTCAGCATCTTTCAGATGGTAGTAGGATTCAGCACCGAGTGAGCCTAGGGATGGGGACTCAACCGCTAGGAAGGACGGAGATCCTTAGAAGTAATCCCTAAGTTTCGGAACTACGTAGCCAGCGTAGGTACGAGATACCACCCGTTAGATAGGACTGGCATACTCAGGGGTCACCCGTTAGCATATTTATATGTATAGGACTGATCCCAGGAGTCACCCACAAGATTAGGACTAATTCCACAATAGTTGTCTTTACTAGTGGTACGGTACTGACACCCTTCCAGTCAGGGCAGAGATTAGACCCCAGTCAGCTTAGCATGGGGCATGTCCGTTAGATAAACACATCCCACAGTTTCAGTTACAGATTTAGGACTGTCAGATACAGTCAACTCAGTTCAGTAGTACAGATTCAGTACTGTTAGAGATAGTCAATCCTTATCATTATAAATAGACTTCAAGATCACCCATTAGACAAGAGTGATCTCAACTATAGTTAATCAGTATCAGAATCGGCAGATTTAAAGATCACCCGCTAGATAGGACTGATCTCAAATTCAGTTACTCCATATAGAATAGAACTCAGATAGTTCCATCAGAACTTAGATTGTTAAATATAGTTGCTCAGTATCAGTTACATCGGTCTTGTTGATTATCACAGTTATATCAGTTATGTCAGTTGTCATAGCTTATGTTATTAGTATTCAATTTCAGGACTATTAGACACAGTCAATCAGACTAGTTCTTCATAATTCGAACTGTCAGAAATAGTCATTCATCTATTTAGTATCTCTGTATCATTAAAGTCGTGTCTTCAGTATTCAGGCTCAGTAGTAAACATCACCACGAGTTCAGTTATAGTTGGTTATGGATGTATGTATTCTCACGTTCATATTAGTCAGCATTGTTCATGCATATAACCCATTGCATTTAGCCTACCTCACTTGTATACTCAGTACATTCATATGCACTGACGCATTTGCGCTATGGTGTTTTCTCTTATGTTACACCATAGGTTCAGAGGCACGTGTTCCAGATTAGCTGTAGCATTCCAGTCGCAGAGTTGGAGTGAGTCCTTATCGATTTGAGGATGATATTATTTTATTTCATTTATTATTTTAGTTTAGTTTTGCTAGACAGAGTTAGTTGGAGACATGTTCCTTCAAATCCTTACTCAGATAGTATTTAGAGGCTTTCAGATTTAATTCAGATTTGATTCAGACTTCAGTTATTTTTGGGTATTTTGCACCCATATGGATATTATGTTTGTTAGATATTTTATTTAGTTGAACCTTATGGCCTATTGTTCCTATTTTTCTGCATTATTACATTATATATTGCAGTGTACAGGTACAGATATCAGTCATAGGTTAGCTTGTGGTCCTTCGGGGACATAAGAACCGTGTAGCATTCTGGTTCAGAAAATCTGGGTGTTACAAACTTGGTATCAAAGCCTAAGGTTCATTAGAGTCCTAGGAAGTCTGAAAACCGCATCTAGTAGAGTCTTGTACATGTGTGTGTTGTTCACCACACTTATATGCAGGAGGCTATGAGATGTTTTAGGAACAGTTTTCCTTCTGTCAGTATTCATGTCGTGCTAGTAAGCATAATCTTAAGTCACTCTCAATCTAATCCATTTCTCCCTTTCTTCTATAGAACATGCATCTTAAAAGAAGAAACGAGAATCAGTCAGCTCCTCAGGCCGAAGACCCTTTTGGGTGATCATGTTTTTTATGCGGAGTTTAGGACCGCATTCACCACTCTTGCTCAGTCAATTGCTGCCCAGAATGAACGAACAGCTATCATTCTGGCCAATCCAGTGGCCAATTCAGTTGTAGATAGAATTCAGGAATTTACCCGAATGAATCCTCCTTCTTTCACAAGGTCTAAGCCAGATGAGGACCCGTAGGAATTCTTAGATCAGATTCAGAAAGTGATAGATATTATGGGGGTGACTACTGTGGAAAGTTCTAAGTTAGTTATATATCAGTTGCAGGATGTGGATCATACTTTGTACAAATAGTGGAAGTTGGAAAGGTTAGATGATGCAGGTTCTATAGAGTAGGAGGAGTTTTCTCTGCTTTCCTTGATATATTTTTCTCGCTAGATCTTAGAGAAACTAAGGTGCTAGAGTTCATCAACCTCAGACAGGGAAGTATGATAGTGAAAGAGTATTCTCTTAGGTTTACTCAATTAGCCAGATATGCCCCTCATGTGGTTGCAGACAGTAGAGCCAAGATGAGTAAGTTCGTGTCAGGGGTGAACAATAGCGTGGTAAACTAGTGCATATCTACCATGTTGAATAGTGATATGACTTTAGCCAGACTTATGACTCATGCTCAGAAGATAGAGGAGTACAAGATTAGAATAAGGGAGAGATAGAGTAAGAGATAAAGGACAGGTAGTTTCAGCTTTGCTCAACCTAAGTCGTAGGGTGGTAACCGTTCTCATCATAGTCAGAAATTTTCAGCCCCAGCTCCATCCTAAGCTAGTGCACCAGCACCTAAGTCCATAAATGACTGTCATGATGGAGCGCCAGGTTCCGATGCTCAGGGTAGTGAGAATAGAAGTCTTACTTATCCGCTTTGCGAAGAGTGTGGTACGAATCACCTAGGTGCCGGTAGGGCAGGTAGTGATGTATGCTTTGGGTGAGGAAATCTAGGCCACAGGATGAGAGAGTGTAGAGTTCTAGCACAGAGAGGTAAAGATTTGCGTCAGCAAAGCACCAAGAGTGGTCAGCATCAGAATAGACTTTATCCACTCTAGACCCGTCATTATCTGGAAAGTTTCCCTGACCTAGATTTGGGTATGTTACTAGCCTTTCATGTTTATGGTATGCATTTTTATATCTCTTTCTATGATTTGGACATATGTTTCAGCATGAGTTAGTTAGTAAAGCCAGTAAGTCAGTTTAGCAATCGAGCAGTCAGATTTATATAGTTTGTTTCTTCATCCTTGCATCTATTCATGCTATCTAAGATCTCAGGGAACGTAACTATTCCAAGTAAAACCTCCTAGTGGTTGAAATTTCAGTTCATTTCATGTATCATGCATTAGTCCCAGACTCCCGAGGTTCAGTGATAATCTAGTTCGTAGATGCCTTGTGCATCGCCTCAACTTTCTCAATATCTCAGCAATGTCAGTGCAGCCTCCTTCAAGGGACATAGTGTCCCAAGGGGGAGATACACTATAGACCCCAAACTTTCATGATTTAAACATGTCATTTTCTTTGATGAATGTATCTTAGAGGAAGTGTTACTTATGAGTTGACCCTCTAGCTCCAAAACACAGCAGTAAGCCATGTACTCAATGGCTCAATTTAGTCCACGATACGATACTCTATCCATGTCATGCATTGCAGACTCAATTCAGTTAATGTATCATGTTCCAGACTCAGTTATGTTCTTATGTTTCCACTCATGCATATTGAGTGATTAATCTCAGACTCATCGATATTTTCAGTTCAAGGTGAGTCTTCTTTGATATTACTCATTCCCATGTTCAGATTTTAGTACCAAACTTTGTATTCAGTTCCATGCTTATTTTTTAGTTCAAACTTGGTACCTTTACCATTGCATGTTCAGCCGTATATTCCTGAGCCAGTTCAGTCATATATTCACACGTCAGATATGCATGATCAACTTATTAGTACTTTCTGTCATGCATTCATGTATCATGTCAGTCGTATAATCATACATCAAATATGCATGGATTCAGCTCATCAATTAGGCATCAGATATGCATTCTTATTATGAGAAACTCAGTTCATTAGAACAATCAGTCGTGCATTCATGAATCAGTTACTCATGCATCATGGATTAATCTGCTTTATGCATTATTATGTAATATATTGTAGTGTACAGGTACAGATATCAGTCATGGGTTAGCTTGTGATCCTTCGGGGTCATAAGCACCGTATAGCATTCCGATTCAAAAAATCGGGGTGTTACACGAGTCCTGGGGGTATTTAATACCCGACAATCTAGTTGTTACTTAGAGCCAGTGTCAGTTACATAATAGTATCGGTCATGTCACGATTAGTAGTACTCTCAACCTATTACAGAACTTAGTAGAATTCAGTCAGTCACAAAACTTAGGAAAACTCAGTAATCTCAGTATCAGTCTAATCCAGTTCAGTATACTCAGTTCAGTGTCTTTCATATGGGAGTAGGATTCAGCACCGATATAGCCTAGGGATAGGGGAACACCCATTAGTTAGGACTGGATCTTTAGAAGCAATCCCTAAGTTCCAAAACTATGTATCTAGTGTAGGTTATGAGATGTCACCGGTTAGATAGGACTGACATACTCAGGGATCACCCGCTAGATTAGGACTGATATCCAGGGTCACCTGTTAGTTAGGACTAACTGCACAGTAGTTTTCTGTACCCATGGCACGGTACTGATACCATTCTAATTAGGGATAGTGATTGGACCCCAGTTCAGTTATCTTATCTCATTTGGGGCTTGTCGGTTAGATGATTACATCCCACAGTTTCAGTTTCAGTCTTTAGTTTAGAACTTATCTCAGTTTTATGGAATTAGGACTGTCAGACACAGTCAATCATTATCAGTAATTCAATGATCAGTAATTTCAAATATCAGTTATACAGTTAGTAGAACTCAGTACTTAGCTTCAGAAAAGCTCAGTTATAGTATACACGTACTCTTATATTCAGTTAATCTATATCATTTAGTTAGTTTTTGTTCATGCATATGAACCCTTGCATTCAGTCTTACCTCATCTAGCATACCAGTATATTTCCACGTACTGACTCATACTTTCCTGTGCTATGATGTTTCATATCATAGGTTCGGACGCTCAAGTTCATGACTGTGCTTAGCCAGATCCATCCAGGAGTAGCAGATTTAGCAATGAGTCCTCATATATCAAGGATATGCTTTTATTTTAGTACTTCAGCTTAGAAGTATTTTAGTAGATGGTGTTAGTTGGGGGGATTGTCCCATCAACTCCACTTCTGACAAATTCAGTTAGAGGCTTTTCAGACTAGATTTTCAGACAGTATTTCAGATTTAGATGTTATTATTCATTATTAATATTTTAGATGTTTTGAACCTTATGGCATTTTAGCCTATTTTTTGCATTAATTTCATTATTGTTATTCAGTGCTCACAGCAGATATCATTCATGGGTTAACTTGTGGTCCTTCGGGGTCGTAAGCACCGTGTGACGACTAGGGGGTAGTCTCGGGTCATTACAGTCATGGTCAACAATGTCTTGAAATTTTTAAATCACCCATCCCAATCATCCAAACAAACCAAAGGTATTCCTTTTTGAGTTAACCTGGTAAAGTGTGTTTCTATAGATGTAAAGTTATTGAAAACATGCATTAGAAGCTGGCAAGAACCAAAAACTCCTTACTTTAGTAACTAATCTAGGCCTAAACCAACTCATAATTACCTCAATATTCTAGGAATCCACCATCGCCCCATTTTAAAAAACAATATTCCCTAAGAAAGAAATAGAAGAAAACCAAATTTCACATTTCATAAACTTGGCATACAATTGTTTCACTGTTAGAATCCCCATCACAATGTGAAGATGACCTACATGTTTCTACTTTCTCTTTTAATAGACTAAGATGTCATCAATAAACACAATAAAAAAATAATCCAAATATGAATTAATGATATCATTCATCAAGTTCATAAAGGTTGTCATGCATTGGCCTACCCAAAGGACATCACCAAAAACTCATAATGGACATGTCAGGTTCTAAAATTTTGTATTTGGCATATCTTCTGGCCTTTTTTTTAGTTGATGGTAACCTGACTACAATTAGATTTTGGAAAACATTATCGCACCCTATAACTGGTCAAATAGACCATCTATACAAGGCAAAGGTTATTTAATTCTAAATCCTATTTTTCTATAATAAAAAATAGAATAATTGGTGTGAATTTATTCTACATTGAAGAAAGAATCTAATATTCATTGATCAAAACCTTATTCAATTGTCTATAATCAATAGACACCCTCATGCTGACATTTTTCTTCTTAACAAATAGGACTAGAGCACCCCAAGGTGAAGCGCTTGGAGGAATAAATCCCTTGTCGAGTAGCTCTTGCAATAGAGTATTGAGTTCCTACAACACTGTTAGAGCCATTTAATAGAAAATCATATAAATAGGGAGATTTACCTTCTCTAACTCAATTCAAAAATCAATATCTCTATCTGGAGGCATACCAGACAAATCTGAAGAAAACACATTCTGAAATTTGGAAACCACCAAAACTTACTCTATCGAAGGGGAACCAACACTTGCATCTTAGAGGTGGGCTAAAAATATTAAAGATACCTTCCTCCCTAACTTCCTATGATGGATAAATGATATAATTTTCATGAAACACTCCCTCCCACTGTAGTTTATCCATCCCAGGCATAGATAGAGTCATTGTCTTAGCATATAATTTAAGACAGCATAATAGGGAGATGACTAGGTCATGTCTAAAATTATGTCAAAGTCTAACATATCCAGAATAATCAAATCTACCTAAGTCTGAAAACCTATAAACAACATGGAATAAGAATGATAAACATGGGTTACTACCATAGAATCACCAATTGGGCTAGACATATATACGGGACAGTCAAGTACATCACAAACCAATTTCATACCCATAGCAAACATAAAACCTAAATAATAGGTATACCTCGGATCTAAAAATAAAAGGTATCTAGTCACAAACTGAAATGGTTCCTATGATAACCATATCAGAAACATTGATATCTGTTTTTCCTAAGCAGATATAACAATGAGCCCTATCATCAATCTAAGATAACTCTCTACCTTATTGCACTCTTCTCCCTGCACCACTATTTTCTTGATACCTTCGACCACCTTGTTGATTTCCTCATCAACCTTGTGGATGACACCTACTATTCCCTTGTTCTCCTCTACCTACCAAAACTATAGCTCAAGTCTACTATTGTATTAGACTACCTTTCTATGTTAGTAGACACTTCCTCTTAAAATAACCAACAGCGCCATAATAATAGCATTCCTAATTGAGATAAGGCCGACTAGTAGAGGAAAAAGAAGCCACTTGGCTCTTCATAATATGCAAGAGAGAAGAGGACTTAGTTATACCCACAATACAAGTTGACAATGCTAACTAAATAAGGTAGGTAGGGTAAGCTAATGACTATTCACTAAAATTTCCAACATTGAGGGACTCCATATCTGACATCTTAGATTGACCGGTATGTTGACCCCTTCCAACTTCTTCACATAATTGGAAACCTTATTGAACCCTTTCCATGTTAAATTCATACGAATAGACAAACCTAATGATCATAATTCAAATATTTGATAAAAAGTTGAACCCTCTCCTCTTCAGTAGTTCATATCTAAGTATAATAGCATGATTAGGCATGAAACTTAGCTTTATAGGATATAAATGGATAAAATTTCATCCTTCTTTCTATCATGGAGAGCCCTAGATACATACTTATTTAATAAAAAAAACACAAAATTGCTCCCATGTTAATGGATTGGTTACGAACATTCAACATATGCCCTCCAACATTGCTTTGCATCCTTCTCTAATAAAAATATAACAAACCCAACCTTGTGTTGCTACATAATGTCCATATTATGTAACTGTTAGTATAAATTAATAGTGAACTTAAAAGCATCCTCAGACTCAGTATACTGAAATGATAGAGGTTTTATTATCAAAAACTTGGTCAGCAGCTTATGTTCAGTACCAGTCATCACCGAACCCAAAATTGGATGGGTAAAATCATCATTCTTAAAGCCTCATCCAGTATAGGATCATAACGATGATAGGATAAACACTTATATCCTGAACAACTGGTACAGTCAGAGTGGCTGTAGTTCTAGACATTCTACTCAAAAAAAACTAATACTTGTTAAATTACCTCTACAGAAATAAGGGGTAAGATAACACCATCAGTCAATTCCACCACCTTTAGCTCCATTACCTATTTTTTTACTGCGTCTCTTTCCTCAAAGTGATCCTGAGGTAGAAAGGTGATACTAAACTTTCACAATCCTGACTAACAGCTGATTGAGCTCTACCCTTGGCAGGTATCGCTCTTTTTTTCTCTCCTACCCCTTTCTCATCCCCTTTTTATTAGGATTGTCTCTTTAACTAGAGCATTGATGTGGGGGTTATTGCTTAATTTTCATTTTATATAGTAGTCACCATCTATGGAAAAAAGAGTATAAAAGATCAAATACCAATATAGATAACCAAATACTAATTGAAATCAAGTTATAGAACAAATAAAGCAAGAATGACAGTGTTTCTAAAGTCCTACAGCCTCGTGAAGAAAAATACAAAATGTCATGATATAATTCTGTGAGACACTTAAGGACCTATTTTGTTATAATGAGATTGATGAGCCTAGGCTCTGATACAAACTTTTTCATGACCCCAAATATATGTTAGTGGCGCCCACCTCATTCACCAGTGGAGAACCCATTACATTGAATTAATAACAACCTCTTAAAGAAAAAATGGAAAAAATACATTAATAATTCAAAAATAAATTCAATGTAAGACAAACTAGAAAAAATAAGGAACATTATCAATACCTATCCTTTGTATCTAAAAGTTGATGTACCAAAACTACTAAAGATTTTCAAGAAGGGGATGAAACACTAAGAACAAAAAGGAATAGTATGAGTCCATAACAAAGGACTAATACCAATAAAGAAGGATGCATGGTAGCCCAAAATATGTTGATCACCCTTGAATCTGAAACACACGTTAGAGTAATATGTGAGGTCTTGTAGAAGCTACTCGAATATGCACTACACTTATCAAAAGTAAGAACAGGTGTAGTATCAGTATATATGAAAAGAATGGTGTACTAGTAGGATCATTCACCAAATGCAAGATGAGAAATACGCATATGTAACCATAATACCGTACAGCAAGTTAACACATGCTCGCCTCTAGTATTCCTTAAATACTTAGAGAATGTTTTGTAACCTTAATAACTGTCAAAATAGATCAATAAATAAGGTATTCAAGTTAAGTGCAACCAAGTCAAGTCAATCTATAAAGTACAACAACAATACATAAATTTACCTAGTTCACTCATGGAATTGTCAAACTCACCTTTACCTTGTACATACACGCTAAGGGTCTTACAATTGCCCACTACTTGAAACACCCTGGGTTTTGGACCTTGGAAATTTCCTGAGGTTTGAGCTCACTGTTCTTACTAGGACTCATCATACGAGTCATATGGTGTGGGTATGGGTCAGTTCACCGAATTCATATGGTTTCCAGTGGGTGATGGGTAGGTTGGTGTTGTTGTTATGACTTGGTGAGATATGGGTCATATGGTTGGTGAGGGGTCATTTGTTTAATCCTTCACTTAATCTAAAACTTAGTGACTTGACATGGCTCTAAGTACGAGTAGCTCACTATGAGCTGTAAGGATAGGTTATGAGTGGTATAGTAAAGTCGATTATTGTCTAGTGTACAACTCCTTTTGATTCTATCTTGGGTATGATTAGATGGTACAATCATATGATGTGGTTATGAGTTGGAGGGTCAACTCGTACCTACTTGTAGAAATTTTTACAGTTGAAGTTAGGGGCATTCTGGACATTTCTCCTCTTAACCCCTCTTGACCCCATGACTTAAAACACTTTTGGAACTTCATAAACCCAGTATTCCCACATCAAAACACTCTCAAAACACATAAAAATCTCTGTCAAGCTATTGGTGCAAGAAAGGCTAGGGTTTTCTTTAAGGAAATTAATTCAGGCTCTTAGGGAGGTCTCTCCATCTTCCTTAGTTTTTAAGGCATGTTACTCATTCCTCATTGTCAGTTCAACTAAAAGTATATTTTAATGAGTGATTTTCATAGCATAATTGTGATATTTTTTTGGGTTTTAAATTATGTGTTGGGGGTTTTGGTTATTAATGGTTGGATAGTATTTTCTTGTGTTTTTCTTAAGGTTTTTATGTTATAATTATGATTTTAACATGTGGTTTCATGGGAATGGTCAATTGTTGCTTGGTTTTGGTTTTGGAAACTATATGCCCTCAAAACATTTTTTTAAATGCCAATGAGAATGATTTGTGACATAGTTTGACTATTTCTTGAAATCTTTGCATTGCATATGGTAATGAAACCTATATTTGTTTGGATGGTTTTAAATGGATTGAAAAGGATTTAGTGGCCATGGTTTTGGCTAATTGGAAACTTTGGAGTCAATTTGATCTAATGTCTTTGGTATGGCATAAATGGATAGACTTTCAGTCTCTAATTTTGTATAATGATACCAATGGTTAATGCCAAATTAAAAGACTTCATTTTAAATGGTTGGAATATGTAAATAGTTTTAATTGGGCTTATCGGTATATGTGTAGAAAATTATGGAAGGTGGAGGTCGGGAGGGGACCAAAATTGGAAACTCATGTTTTCCAGTATGAGGTTTGGTCTTGGTGACCATGTGCATGATGCCACACTTTATATTTGGGGATGTACTAGTCATCTCAAGTTCTTTTTTTGGTCATGCAGCTTCATGCACTAGGCCCTTTTAGTAGGGGGAGCTAAATCCATATAGACCGAGGGTGGTTTTAGGATGGCAAAGCTACACTGCTTTGATAATAGTTTTAAATGCATGCTAAACTCAGTTCCCTTTCTAGGTATAATATATATATGTATCTATGTAGGTGGTTGCATATGGTGATTACTTTGGTTTTGAATAATGGAATTATTTTAACTTTATTCCTGAGTACATGCTGGCATTTATCGTGCTAATCGTCTTTGATCATTGTATCCCCACGCGGTGGAGAAACCATCTATTCTACTCCTCCTGCGCAGTGATTTAGATTTGAGGACAGTTTTATATTAGACTAAAGTGGTGAGTTTTCATACTCTGGAAGACTCCATTTCATGTTATGGACTTCTTTACTTTATTTTTGGTTATTGGAAATTAGTTTTGGCGGTGGTCGGGGACATGTCCTGATTGGATGTTCTTTGTTTTCAGTTAGAGGCTTTGTATGATTACTATAGGCATGGGTTATGTTGGTATTGGTGTCAACTTTAGCATTGGTATTGGTATTAGGTCTAATATTGTTTGAATGTCTTTGATTTATAATTGTTCCATCTTTTTATATGTTCGGAATTCATTCGACATAAGGTGTAGGGTGGTTATGGTTAGGTATTGGGGGTAGTCTTTGGCCCCGATTGTACTTGAGGCACCTAATATTACTAGGCTTTAGTTCAGATCTTGTCAAATTGGTATTAAAGTTTTAGGTTCATAGTTAATTGGGAGTCCACAAAGTTATGTCGAGTAAAATCTCATTTAAGGGAGTGTAGCACGCCATACTCAAAAGAAAGAGGCAATAAGGCATTTAGGAATGTTTCTCTTTCTTATGTTTTATTTTTAAGATATAGAGTCTGAGTCCTAAAATCCTCTCTAATTCCTGTTTGTTCACTTTTCTGATCATGCATCGATGATCTGAAGCTCACAGAAACTCATTTGTCCCAATTAGGGACAATGTTGATAGGACACGCTCTACTTATAGAGTCCAGGACTGGTCTAGGGGTCCTGATCTTAATTGTCTTAGAGTTCTACCGGTTCCCTCTAGTCCTTCTCAAACTCCTCAGGCCAAAGTGATTAATGTTGAGTTTCATTTCATCATTTTATTCACATGTTATCAAGGTTGGTATCTTCTCAAGATGAATGTGGTGCATCTGTTACTCCATCTTTTGAGGCGACAATGGTTGGACAATTCATGAGGTTGAACCCTTCAACCTTTACTATTGTTATGGTTGAAAATGATCCTCATGGTTTTCTGGATAAGATGGAAAAAATCTTCTATGTTATGCATGCCACCAATGTGGAGGGCATAGAGTTTTCCACCTACCAGCTAAAAGATATGGCGTACCAATGGTACGAGAAGTGGGATCAAGCAAAGGGGTGACGATATTGAGCCATCTTTATGGGAGGATTTATCTAATGTATTTCCAGACCATTTCTTTCCTCGGGAGTTAAGGGAGGCGAAAGTGAAAGAGTTTGTTAATATGAATCAAGGAAAGATGTCAGTCAAGGAGTATGCCTTACAGTTTCACCACCTATCGTGGTATACTTCGGAATTGGTTTCAAGCACAGGGGCCCAGATGAGAAAGTTTTCTTCGAGATTGTCTCCTGAGTTGATCCTTAAATGTAAGGCTTCCTTTCTCAAAAAAAAGACATGGATATCTCCAGGTTGGTTGTGTACATGTAGAAAGTTGAGAAAGAGAAAAATAAATAGGCTTAGTTAGGGAAGAGGCATGGAAAAAAGTTTAGATTCTCTGTGCAGGGTTGTGGCCAACAGCAGAGTGGCAGGTATTAGGGTAAGTAGCTCTAGAAGAAGTTGGACAATTCTAGGTCTTACTCGATAGCTAGTGCTTCCTTCCCAAAGTCGTCGGGTGATAGGCATCTTTATTGTGGTGACAACTTTAGGCATAGGGTGACCAATCTCAGGTTAGTGGGGCCCAGTCATATCTATCATATCCTCTCTATAGATTTTGTGGTCATTTTTAATGGGCTTTCTGTGAAGAAGAAAGGTATAAGTGCTTCAGTTGTGGCTAACCAGGGCACATGATTAGAAACTATCTCATGGCCAAGGTTACTTCAGGAATAAACATGGTTCCTATTGCCTCCTCTTCAGCTCTGGCACCAAAGGGTGCATAATCTGGCTCCGACACTAGTCAAAATTCTCTAAATACTCTCACTACCCGACAGGAGTTTGAGGCATCACCTAATGTCGTGAGTGGTATGTTGAAACTATTTTCCCTTGATATGTACTATTTACTTGATCTAGGGTCCACTCTCTCTTATATGACCCTATTTGTGGTTGTACATTTTAGTTTTGGCCTCGAGTGTGTTTCAAGCCCTTTTTTTTATTTCTATCCCAATGGATGACTCTGTGATTGCTATGAGAGTCTATAAGGGGTGTTTGGTATCTATTGGTCGTAAAGAAACTTTGGTGGATCTATTTGAAATAGACATGGTGGATTTTTATGTCATATTAGAGATGGATTGGTTGCACTCATACTGTGCATCTCTAGATTGCAGGACCCATAAAGTTTTCTTTACATTCCCTAATTATCCAGTTATTTAGTGGGAGAGTAGTTCCCTATCTCATAAGGGCAAGTTCATATCATATCTTAGAGCTCGGAGATTAATCTCCTAAGGGTGTCTCTATTATTTGGTCTAAGTTAAAGATTCTAACTCGTAGGGTCCTTCTTTGCATTTTTTCCCTGTGGTATATGAATTCCCTACGATCTTCCCTGATGACCTTCATGGTTTTCCTCCCGATAGGGAGATTAAGTTTGGGATTGATCTTGTTTTGGACATTCATCCAAATTCCATTCCCCTATATAGAATGACTCCGACTAATTTGTAGGAGCTTAAAGAGATATTAAAGGATATTTTAGACAATGGTTTTATCCGTCCTAGTATGTCTCCATGGGGTGCACTAGTGTTATTTATGCTTAGAAAGATGGTTCCCTTCGGATGTGTATTGATTACCAATAGTTGTGAATAAGGCAAAAGTAAAGAATAAGTATCCTCTTTTAAGGATAGATGATTTATTTGATCAGTTGCAGGGTGCTAAGTTTTTCTCCAAGATTGACCATTGGTTCAGGTATCAATATCTTAATATTGTGGAGGTGGATATCCCTAAGACTACCTAGTATGGCTATTTTGAATTTCTGGTTATGTCTTTTGGGCTAACTAATGACCCGGCGGTGTTCATGGATTTGATGAATAGACTCTTCCTTTAGTTCCTGGATCTTTTTTTCATTGTTCTTAAGGACGATATATTAGTGTACTCTAAGAATGAGGGGGATCATGTCGATCACCTCCGTATTGTGTTGCAAACTCTGAAAGACTAGTAGTTATATGATAAGTTCTCAAAATATGAATTTTGGTTGAACGTTGTCACTTTTCTGGGCCATATTATTTCTAGTGAAGGGATCATGAAGGATTCACAAAAGGTTTCAGTGGTTAACAAATAGCCTAGATCCAAAAAATCTAATCGACATTCAAAGCTTCTTGGGTTTAGCTAGTTACAACAGGAGGTTCATGGAGAGTTTTTCTTCTATAGATGCCTTATTAACTAAGTTGACTCAGAAGAAGGTAAAGTTCTTGTGGTGTGATACATGTGAGAGTAGTTTTGAGAAGTTGAAGGATAAGCTAACATTTGCTCCAGTTTTGACCTTGATTAAAGGCACTAATGGGTTTGTGATATACTGTGACGCATCTCGTATAGGTCTTGGTTGTGTTTTGATGTAGCATGGTAAGGTGATAGCTTACACCTCTAGGCATTTGAAGGTGCATAAGAGGAATTATCCAAGTCATGATTTGGAAATGCTAGTTGTGGTGTTCGCATTGAAAATCTGGTGTCACTATTTGTATGGGGTACACGTGGAAATCTTTTCTGATCGTAAGAGCCTGAATTATGTGATTTCTCATAGAGAGCTTAACCTCAGGCAAAGAAGGTAGCTTGAGATGCTCAAGGATTATGACATAAGTCTTCACTACCACCCAGGTAAAGATTATATAGTTGTTGATGCTCTTAGCCAGTTAATAATTGGGAGTCTAGCTCATGTGGATAAGAAGAAGCAGGAGTTGGTGAAGGACATTCACCATTTGTCTAACCCTGGAGTTCATCTCTTGAACTTTGAATATGGTAGTGTGTTCATTTAGAAAGTGATGTCGTCGTCACTTGGTGCTGAAATTAAGGAGAAGAAAGTGTTAGATCCGGTTTTGATGAAGATCAAGGGAGATATTAGTAGGATAAAGGTGATGCCCTTCGAGATTAAGTGATGGTATTTTGTAGTACCAAGGGAGATTATGTGTTCCCAATGTCGATGGTTTACGAGAGAGGATCTTGGTTGAAGCTCATAAGTTGAGCTATATTGTTCATCATGGTTCGATGATAATGTACCATAACCTCAAGGAAGTGTATTGGTGGAACAATATGAAGAGAGATGTAGCAAATTTTTTGGCCAAGTGCATGGTATGTCAAAAAGTAAAATTTGTGCATATGAGACCCAAAAAATTGTATCAAGAAATCGAATTGCCAGAGTGAGTGGGAAATGATCAACATGGATTTTTTTATCGGCCTTTCTCGATCTCGAAATTAATTTGAGTCGATTTTTGTTATCGTGGATAGGATGACAAAGTCCACTCACTTCTTTCTAGTGAGGACTAATTTCTCGACTGAGGATTATGCAAGATTATATCTCTATGTGATTGTAAAGTTGCATGGGGTACCTGTTCTAATCATCTCGGATTATGATATGCAATTTACATCTTACTTTTGGTGGTCATTTCAAAAAGGGTTGGGGACTAAGGTTAGTCTGCGTATTGCTTTTCACTCGTAGTTGGATGGGCAAGAAGAAAGGAATATTCAGACATTTGGAGAATATGATTCATGCTTGAGTGATTGACTATGGGGTAGTTGGATTAAGAATTTACCCCTTTTGGAGTTTACCTACTACAATTACTACTACTTTAGCATTGGGATGGCTCCATTTGATGCCTCGTATGGTAGGAGGTGTAGGTCCCCAATTTGATGGTTCGAGTTTGGTAAGGCAGAGATTTTTGGACCAAATTTGATTCACTAAGCCATGGAAAAGGTAAAGAGGATTCGAATAGACTTAAGGCTGCTCAAAGTCCCCAAAAGTCATATAAGGATGTGAGGCGAAGAGAGTTAGAGTTTGAGATTGGGGATAGGGTGTTCTTGAAGGTGTCTCCAATGAAGGGAGTGAAGTAATTTGGGATGAAGGAAAAGCTCAGTCCGCGATATGGTGGTCCTTACTTGTTTTTGAGAAGGGTTGGCAATGTTGCATATGAGTTGGAGTTGCATTCTATTTTGAGCACCATTCATCTGGTGTTTCAAGTCTCTATGTTGAGGAAGTGTATGGGTGATCCATCGCAAGTTGTAATTATCAAGGATATTGGTATTTTGAATTCTGTCTTATGAAGAGGTCTCGGTTGATATCTTGGATCGGTAGGTTCATAGATTGTGGACCAATACATGGCTTTGGTAAAGTTCTATAGAGGATCCATAAGGTTAAAGATGCTACTTGGGAAGCAGAAAAGGACATAAAGTCCAAGTATCCATTCCTATTTTCTACTCCGAAAATTCATGTGGAAGGTATGGGCTCTTCGCCACTTCTTTATTTTCTAACTTAGTTAAATAAAAGATCGAATTCCTTGCATATTTATTTTCAAACTTAGTTAAAGGTCAGAGTAGAGGTGTGGGTTATAAATAGTGCTTGTACTACCTTGTTTCATCATTCGACGATGAATGATACAAGTGGGGAAGAATTAAAACACCCGGGTTTTGGCCCTTGGAAATTTCCTGAGTTTTAAGCTCACTGTTCTTGTTACAACTCATCATACGAGTTGTATGGTATGGGTACAGATTAGCTGACCCAACTCATAAGGTTTCCAGTGAATGATGGGTAGGTTTATATTGTGGTTACTACTTGGTGGGGTATGGGTCATATGGTTGGTGACGGGTTGTTGGGTTGATCCTTCACTTAATCTAAAACTTAGTGACTTGACTTGGCTATGAGTACGAATAGTACTATGAGCCGTAAGGATAAAGTACGAGTGGTATAGTGAAGTCGTATGTTGTCCAGTGTTAAACCCCTTTTGATTCTGTATTGGGTGTGATTAGATGGTACCAGTAGTATGATGTGGTTATGAGTTGAAGGGTCAACTCGAACCCACTTGCGGGAATTTTTATAGTTTAAGTTGCGGGCATTCTGGATATTTCCCCTCTTAACCCGTTTTGACTCCACTACTAAAAAAACTTTTGGGACTCCATTAACCCGTTATTCCCAAGTTAAAACACTCTCAAAACACATAAAAATCTCTCTCAATCTCTTGGTTCAAAAAAGGCTAAAGTTTTCTTCAAGGCAATCAATTAAGGCTCTTAGGGTGATTTTCTCTCTGTCTTCCTTGGTCTCTAAGGCATGTTAATCCTCCCTCATTATTCGTTCAACAAAAAGCATGTTTTAATGAATGATTTTCATGACATAATCGTGATATTATTTTGGGTTTTGTATTATGCGTTGGGGTTTTTGTTATTAACGGTTGGATGATGTTTTCCCATGTTTTTCTTATGGTTTTCATCTTATTATTATGTTTTGAACATGTGTTTTCATGGGAATGGTCAATTAATTCTTGGTTTTGGTTTTGGAAACTATATACCCTCAAATATGTTTGTCAAAATGTCAATGAGAAGGATTTGTCTTATAGTTTGACTATTTGTTGAAAACTTTGCATTGCATAAAATGGTACTGAAACCTAAATTGGTTTGGATGGTTTTAAATGGATTGGAAAGGCCTTAGTGGCCATAGTTTTAGTTTAATTGGAAACATTGGAGTCAATTTGGTTTAATGGCTTTGGTATGGCATAAATGGATAAACTTTCAAACTCTAATTTTGGTATAAAGATACCAATGGTTAATACCTAATTAAAAGACACCTTGGTAAATGGTTATAATGTGTAAAGGGTTTTAATTAGGATTAGAGGTGGATGTGTAGCAAAGTCGTGGAAGGTGGAGGTCCCAGGTGGACCAAAACTGGAAACTCATGTTTGTGGATGTGAGGTTTGGCCTTGGTGACCGTATGCATGATGTCACACTTTATATTTGGGGATGTACTAGTCATCCCAGGTTCTTTCCTCTGGTCGTGCGGCTTTACACACTGGGTCCCTTTCAGCAGGGGGAGATGAACCCATATAGCCCGTGGGTGGTTTTTGTACAGCAAAGCTACACAACCAAGGTAATGGTTTTAAATGAATGCTAAACCCGGTTCCCTTTCCCAACATGGTATATATGTATATATGTATGTGGTTGTATATGGTGATTTTCTTTGGTTTTTAATGATGGCATTATTTTATCCTCATTACTGAGTATATGATAGCTTTTATCACGCTAACCTTCTTAAGTCGTTGTATCCCTATGCGATGCAGGAACTGGCCAAACTACTCCTCCTACTCAGTGATTTAGATTCGGGTACGACTTTGTGTCAGACTAAAGTTGTGAGATTCCATACTCCGAAAGACTCCATTTCTTGCTATGGACTTCCTTACTTTATTTTTTATTATTGGACATTGGTTTTTGCTATGGTTGGGGGTATGTCTCAATCGGATGTTCTTTGTTTTCAGTTAGAGGCTTTGTGTTACTACTATAGTCATGGGCGGTGTTAGTATTGGTGTCAGCCTTAGCATTGGTGTTGGTATTTCGGCTGACACCATTTGAATGACTTTGATTGACTTTGATTTATGATTTTCCATCTTGTTATATGTTCAAAATTCATTCGACAAAGGATGTAGGGAGGTTATTGTTGGGTATTAGGGGTGATCTCCAATCCCAATTGGGCTTGAGGCAGCCTACATGACTAGGCCCTGGCTCGGGTCGTGTCACTAATCATGTCCTTCAAGGGCTTGTCCATGTACTAAATCCTAGAAACAAGTGCCTGCCAACCTAATTCCACAACTATCCCTTGAGAATCTTCAAATACTAGAACATTTCATAATCTTAAAGGATATACATATGTAAGAAAACACCCAATACAATGACAATTACCAACACTTCCATATCTACAAGTCTTGCATACACATTCGGTGAAATGTGATCACACCTAACAACATGCATCAACCAACAGTATTAGGAAATAGTTAACATGTACATATATTACAAGTTAAATTAAACTACATAACCATCACCTACCTCAATCCAATTTTGTACAACTCAACTAAACTGGAGCCTTGCCTTTTCATATGATTTTTGATTGCTTTCGATCTAAAGACAGATACAAAACATATAATCAATGTAATAACCAACCCCAGAGGAAATTAAAACTCATTCCCAACCCCTAAGTTCATGATAATTTCTCTCATGACCCGATTGCGAGTAATGATGGCACCTACTAACTCCTTCTAGTAGGTAATCTAATACCATAACCCGAAGCTAACGTAATGGGTTAATTTGTAGGAAATGCCCATCATAGGCCAAATCCAATGAACACAAGTTATAAACAACCATAGTGCTCAAAGTAGATAAATAAGTCCACATATGATTACCAATCCCACGACCTGGTAGAGCTAGTACAAGAGCATTTATTAACAATAATATAACCCCAATAGAATCATAATATAGTAAATACATCTGTGATAATACAAAAAGACTGAATAACAATAAGATAGAAGAATATGGGTGACTTGGAACTCCAAGAGATCACCCAATCTCCGAAAGATCAACTCCACATGAATAACGGTCAACGGAAAACGCTAGTACTCGATTCTAAACCAAAAAGGTACATAAGTAAAGTATAAATACCAAAACAATGGGTACTCAGTAGGAATCATTGACCGACTGAGTTCATGATATAAAGATTATATAATGCAAGATGATCATAACTAAGTCAAGGTACAGAATCGAACTTGAATCATCTCCATCATCACAGTACATAATTAGCAAATAAATCAAAATAATAGCAATGACATAATATAAAGAGATCAAACACTAGCAAACATAATTACAAAATTACCTCCCATAAGCCAATTGGTACAAAAAGGTAAAAAACTCGTCACAGCATCCGATACTACTATAAAGTACACACAAAGATAGAATAATTTACGCATGAATCATTTACAATAACCATCTCCATAATTCAACCATCACCTCACAATTCATCACCATTCGGCATTATACCATCACTTAGAAATTACCAACAATATTCCACAATCAACTAGTTATTCATTAATTTCTTCTAATAACTAGAATTATTCAAAAACTAGCCACCATACATACACTAATCACCATTTTATCAACTATGAATCCTCTATCATTAGCTATTATAATAGAAACCAACATCATTTTTAATACCATATGTCAGCATGGAGTATTTTAATCACTATCCAAAATCGAATCGAGAATAAATATAATCAAGATTCGGAGTTAAACCAGTCATAAATATCATCAATACTCAAAATTAAAATGGTCATAAATATAATTAAGACTCAAAATTAAACCAATCATAAAATTCATCAAGACTCGAAATTTAACCGGTCATAAATATCATCAAGAATTTGAATTGAACCGGTCATAAATATCATAGACATCACCATAATAACATCATCAATAGCATAAATAAAAATGGAAATGAATCCTCAAATTCACCCACATAATTATTAAGTATCAACATTTGTCATTATTGCCTCAATAGGCCTTTTCAAGAGTCTACTAATCATGAAGATTCACCAAAACTAGTATGTCATAGCCTAAGGTAAGTTAAGAGTCCACTTCTATTCCTCGAGTTCCATTTTAGGAAAGTTTCTACCCTAACTAGGCTTAAGGTATCTAATTTCACACTTAGATGTCGAACAAGCCTTAATTAGCCTTAAGTTAGGAAATTCTCCTTAAACATGAGTACCTAGATTAATTATGCCTAATTTGAGTGACCTAAGTCATTCTAATTCTAATCATGAGTGATGAAGTCTAATTCATCTAAAGTACATCAAAACAAGCTAAAGGATTCAAGCTTATAGTCTCAAAATAGCCTAAATGACCCAACTAACCCCAAATCTTGCAATTCATCAAACCAACACCTAAAACCCCTCCCAATCCAACACAATATCATAAAAATACTATGAAGTAGCTGAATCTAACAATGGTTAACCTAACCTACCTCAACGCCAAAGAATGCTCAATAATCTGCTAAACCTTCAGTCTTTCCTTCTGAGAAGATTTTTCAAGATGGCAAGATAAACTACTTATCAATACGAGAATACCAATATCCATATTACACCATTGTGATACAGGTCCAAAAATCATGCCAAAAACCTCATGTGGATCCCTCATGGAAAAACACATTTTGAGACCAACCCAACATGATACAAGATCATGGAATCAAAACCCTAAAAATGGGTGAAAACCATGCTAAGGTTTGGCTAAAATCAGGCCCTAGAGGATTTGAGGCTTTGTCTAAAATTCAAAAAATGCAAGCAAGAATTTAAAGGATTCTTACCTTAAATACGAAGATATTTGCAAACAAATGTGTTAATTATACTCCTAAGTCACCCCCAAGACTCAATTCTAAGTTATCACACTCTTTTAGGGTTCTTGGCTCTCAAGGATAAGTGAAAAATGACCAAAATGAGGCCTAAGGGGTCATTTTATTCCGATACCGGGTAATCAGGTATGGCTATCACATAACGGGGTGCTCAATCAAACTAGTTGAGTACAAGAGTAGGTTTGGAGATTGCTATCCTCCCTTGTGCGATCACAGTAATTCTTGTCAGCACAACTGACAGATAAAACTTGGAAAATTTCTAAGTTTTCTCCAATTCATTGGGATTCATTCGAAATACAGTATATGCAAATAAACTATGTAACCATACTAAATTTGATGTTTCGAATGCAATGGCAATGTTGTCTTTTCAATCCAAGATCATTTTGATCAAATGTAGGTCCTACACCCATGTTTCTAATTGTCAAACTTTCTAACCAATAGGTCGAAATGAGCTCGAATACATCGTGTCCCGAACCAAAGGTCTACCTATCCTAAAGTTGATATTTTGGAGTTGTTGGCACAGTCAGAATTTGCATCCGATATTGTTTTTTAAAGTTTTTTTCTTGATGGCCATTTGGAACTAGCAAAGAGTTCAAAAAAAGGAATTGGCTCAAACCAAACGAACTGCCCGGTAACTGAACTATCATCTCCAACAAGTCATGAATGACTTGGGGAAACTATAGAAAAGCTCTAACGGCAAATATAAGCAAAAATATGGAAAATAACCTGAAGTTAAAGATTACAAAATACCTTAAGTTTCAAATAGGTGAGGATATTGAGCTCTCATATTGCTCTCGATCTTCTAGGATGCAACCACCTCACATTACTAGCCAAAGTTAGTACTAACTTCTCTACAAAGGCCAAATGCTTATCCAACTAGACTGAGTCCCATCTAAGCATATGATAAGGAACGAGAATGTATCGCTATAACATAGAGACATGGAAACATGTATGAACAGCAGCAAAATCTAGAGGCAAAGCTAACTCATAGGATACCTCACCAACTGTGCAAAGAATATCAAAAGGTCCAACATATCTCAGACTGAGCTTACCCTTCTCCAAAATATCATCACACCCTTATGTGAGATATATGGAGCAATGGATGATCACCAACTCTAAATCTCAAGGCATGAAGCCTAAGGTTTTCATAGGAATTTTGCATACTCTAAGCCACTCTCAACCTATACTTAATCACCCTGACTCTATCCAATCAATCCTGAAGCATATCTATACCATAGATCCTAACTAGGAAGTCTCAAACCTTAAAATACCCTCAAAATCAATGGTGTGCCTCTCAGACTCACCACCAAACACCTGATCTTGAAGAAAGCAAAGCTTTCTATCCTCAAACTGATGATCCCAAATATGCTAAAATAGTGAGGACCTTGCCTCCACACTAGCTAAAACCTTCTTAGGATTTGAAATATTGAGGCAAACTACCCATACTTATTGCCTTGCAACTCAAGGCATCTGCTACCATATTTTCTCTACCCAGATAATAAAACATGGAAATACCATAGTTCTTAAGAAACTCTATCCATCTATGTTGTAGATTATTAAGCTCTCTCTAGGTCATAAGATGTTGAAGACTCGATGATCGATGAAAATCTCACAATGTACACCATAAAAATAATGCCTCTAAATCTTAAGAGCAAAAACTATCGTTGCTATCTCAAAATCATAAGTAGGGTAGTTACACTCATGCACCTTAATTTTCGTAAAAGCATAAGCAATAACACGACCCTGCTGCATCAAAACATATCCTAGATGACACTAGAAGTGTGAAAAACATGATGAATCCCTCTCCCTCAATAGGAAGATCTAATACAAGAGCTAAAGTAAGGAAGACCTTGAGATTTCCAAAGCTCGACTCACACTCCTCAACTATTAGAAAGGGACCTTCTTTCGAGTTAATCCGGTCACGGAGGATGAAATAGTAGGAAAACCCTCGATGAAGCATCTATAGTAATCAGTCCAACCAATGAAGCTACAAACCTCAGTCAAAAATGTAGGTCTAGCTCAATCACGAATATCCTCAATCTTGTTTTGGTCTACCATAATACCTTCCTTAGACACCATATGTCTAAGAAATATCACCGACTCAAGCCAAAACTCACACTTGGAGAAATTAGAAAAAAGAAAATAATCTCTCAAAGTCTAGAGCATGATCCTCAAATGTTGTGTATTCTCTTCACTACTCCTCGAATAAATAAAGATATCATCAATGAACACAATCACAAAGAAGTCCAAATAAGTCCTGAACACGTGTTTCATTGTTGTGTCATGTAAACACAGCACTTTCGATGCTTAAAAAAAAGAATTTATTCTTGAAATTTGGTTGTTTTAGTAGATATAAAGTGTTTTTGTTCTTGTTATAGATGAAACATGTAATTAAAAATCCTGGAAGGAAATTGGAAGAAAAAACACTGAAAAAAAAAAGTTTGCAGATGATACGACTTATCATAACGGCTTGTGTGGTTGACTCATAAACACAATTGTAAGACCCCGCAAAATTCTCTCGTAGTCTGAGCCTTAGTGTGTGTTCAGTAAAGTATTAATCTTTCCCTAAAAGAGGAAGAGGTGTCTTCCCAAGTGAAAAGTATTTTTGAACCATATAGAATTTTCCTAATATCGACTTTTTGTCATGTAGAGAATTGAATAAGTTTTCCGTCGATACCAAATTTTCCTAGATCTGACACTCGGGCGAAGAGTTAGAGCCATTTTAGTGAGACAGTGTGCCACCTAGCACTTTAGCGCGTCGCGGAACTAGCCAAACTGGCAATTATCAAAATCCAGTGAGCCTCTGCGATTATGGCGCATCGTACCAAGGCTTAATTTTAGAATTGTCAATTTCCAGTGCACCAACATGATTCCACTACGTCACGATGCCTTTTCAGTTTGCAACCAAGGTGGCAACGCAAATTCCACCGCATTGCACCATCAAGCAATTTCCCGATTGTCCAATTTTTAGTGAGCTGGCGCGTCGCACCAACATGTAAAATCAGGATTTTTTAGTTTAATTCCAGAGGCAAAAAGGGTCATTTTACTACCTCTATATATACTCCTTAACACAGGATTTGGCCTCATTTTAACCTTAAAATACTAGTTTTATCTCAAAGTTTTTCAAGAATAAGAGCTAGGGTTTCTACAAAATCAAAACCCTTCCTTCTTCAAGAGAAATCAAAAAATCAAGAATCTCTCCAAAAGCTTTCAAGAAAGAGTTTCTCTAAGGTATGCAGATGTTGATTCTTGAGTCCCTTTCATGCAAGAAGCTCAAGAACCCTATTCTAAATTTCAAAGCTTTTATTTTTATGAGTTTTCATGATTCATGTGAGTTGAAATTGATGTTCATGATATTATTGAGTTGTGATTCATGTTTGTTTACAGGGTTTTCAAGCTTTGACCATAGTATGTGATATTCATATGATGTTCATGATACAACCTCTTCAAGTTGCTTGTTAAGTGATGTGTTCATGTCAATTAACTGTAGAAATTGTTGAATAAGCAAAGAATGCTCCCCATATGTTTGATAAAATGCTTATGTTAAGAAATTAGATCCATTATAGCATGTTGACTAGAAATCCCCAATTGTGTGCAAGCCCATGCATGCCAAGTGTTTGTTGAAAAACCTTAGTGAATGAATTGTGACATGATAGAATAAAATTCCCCAATTATGTGCTCTTTGATACATGCTAAGACTTTAATATATGATAAGTGTTTGATGCAAGACCTTGTTGAATGGAGTATGAGCCAATAGCATATTTCCATATGTTATCACATGTTTATGATTCCTAAATGCTTGAAGAGATGTTGTAGTGATTGTGATGGTGAATGAATGTCCATGGTCTTGATAATTCAAGAACGGTTGTGCTTTACTTTTATGTTATCGAGTCCTAGGGGTATTTATACCCAACAATTTAGTTGCAATCTAGAGCCCATGTCAGTTTTTACGATAATTCCAGTCGAGCCATGATTCTTAGAACTTAGCGAGTTATAGAACTCTGTATTCCCAGACAGATACAGAACTTAAGAAATCTCATTAATCTCTGTAATCGTTATAATATCAGTATCGCTAGTAACCTATCCTCAGTTCTGTACCCAGCTCAGATCTAGTAGTATTCAAGTGTTCAATTTTGACCTCTGTAGTAATCGAGTACTCTATTCAAAGCTCAGTGCCGTTCAGTTAGATAACGAGATTCAGTAGTATTCCATCAGATATGCAACCAAGTGAATTCAGCTTAACTCAGTCAGATCATTCGAGAAACATGATCAGTATTAGATTCAGCTTAGTTTGTGTTCAGTTAAGAATCAGTTCAGTCTTTTAGTTGGGAGTGGGAGCTAGCACCTAGCGAAGGAATGGATAGAGGCTCCCATTCAGAGAGGCAGAGTCATTAGGAGTAATCCCTGAACTCCAGAACTGTGTATCCAGTGCAAGATGCAGGAGTCACCCATCAGGAAAGGGTCACCTGTCAGATAGGCTTGAACAGAGAGGTCCTTACCCATGGTATAGTATTGATACCCTTTCAGCTGGGGTTATAGGTTGGACCCCACCAGTTCAGATTCAGGGAATGTCGATTAAGTGACTACTTCCCACAGCTACAGTTTCAGTATCAATCTTCAGAAATTAGGACTGTCAGATATAGTCATCTATCTCAGTGAGGAACTCAGATAGTTCCATTGATTCATGGACCACCTATTAGATAGGCTTAGTCCCATATAAAGTTATTCAATATCAGATCTAGAGATCACCCATTATATAGGCTTTATCTCAATCTCATATTTAGTTGAGTAATCTCATTATCAGATCCCGAGATCACCCGTCAGATAGGCTTAATCTCAATCTCAGATTTAGTTGAGTATTCTTGTTATCAGATCTAGAGATCACCCATCAGATAGGCTTGATATCAGTCTCAAATTCAATTGAGTAATCTCATTATTAGATCCCAAGATCACCCATCAGATAGGCTTAATCTCAGTCTCAGATTCAGTTGAGTAATCTTATTATCAGATCCCGAGATCACCCGTCAGATAGGCTTGATATCAGTCTCAAATTTAGTTGAGTATTGTTGTTATCAGATCTAGAGATCACCCATCAGATAGGCTTGATCTCAGTCTCAGATTCAGTTGTGTATTCTTGTTGTCAGATTCGTACATAATCATTTCTTATTATTGATAGTAGATTCCAAAATCATCCGTTAGAGAGGTTTGATCTCCGATGTAGTCAGTCGAGAGTAGAAAACTCTAAATTTAGTCATTGATATGAGTAGATTCAGTTAATTAGTTTCAGTATTTCGAGTCACGATAATTTTTGTTATGGTGTCTGTATTTATACATGTGTTCTCATTCAGTACTCTCATGATTATTCAGTTAAGTAATTGTTCATGCATAAGACCTTGCATTTATCCTTACCTCATCTTAATACTCAGTACATTCCTGTACTGATGCATTTGTTCTATGGTGTTTTATTTGACACCATAGGTTCAGAGGCACGAGATCAAGAGTACCCTTAGCAGCTCAGTCCCAGTCAGCAGCAGTAGACATAGCAGTGAGTCCTCTTCAGTCGAGGGTGATCCTTATTTTTATCATTATCGTATCAGATTTTATTTAATTTTAGTAGACAGAGTTAGTTAGGGACAAATCCGATCAACTCCACAGTTCAGACAATTTAGAGGCTTTTCGGATAGATGTATCAGTATTCAGTTTTCAATTTTGAGTATTTTTAGAAGTTTTAAACCTTATGGCCAGTTTCCACATTTATTATCTATATTATGCAGTGTTTAGGTACAGATATTAATAGAGGGTGGGCTTTTCATCCTTCGGGATCATGAGCACCGTGTGATGTTTTGGTTCTAGAAAATTAGGTCGTTACAACAATAAAGACAAAAGCCAAGATAAAAAGTTAAGTAAAGGAAAGATACGACTAGAGAATACGAGGCATAATATGAGGATATGAGTCATGTCAAGAAACCATAAAGAGAACAGAATCTCAGGTTGCAATTCAGAGTTGAATTCACAGAAGAACACGAGTTGAAATTCTGAGTATGACTCATATAATCCAATTGTAAGCTAACCATTGTCCAGAGAAATAAAGAAAGAAGTCCCAGGTGGTAATATGTGAAGGTCACGAGTCATATGGTCAAGGTACAAATCATAAGCATGAGGCATAAAGTCAACATAAACCTAGAAGCCTGGATTATCAGACACTGGAGAACATATGAGAGGCATAGTACGACTCATAAGAAGACCTTACGAGTGGATAAGAGAGTCATACCTTGTGCCGACTTACTTTTCCTTTTCCATTTTTATTAGGATTTATGGAATTTTGAGATACTATAAATACCCTAGGATTTATCTTTTATAAGGTTACACTCTTAGACATTCTATTACATCTTATTACTTACTATTACATTATTCTTGAGATTTTGGGATATTATTCAATAGAAGATTTTGTATTTTATTCTTCTAATTCTTGTGCAATTAATTACATGAATTCATTATTGATGATTATGGATTGTTTCATAAACATGAGCGGCTAATTTTCCTGACTAGGGTTGTGGAAACCCTGTCGGATTAGCTATATAAAGAAAGTGGGAGATTTATCAATTCTAATGTTTATGCATGTATCTTAATCTTTTTCATCTTAATTTACTTCACAGCTACTACAAAATATTGAGTATTGCATGTATTCGATAACATCCTCATAAGGGAGTTTGAGATTAGGAAGAGCGGATTAAGACAGTAATTTGAGATTCGCATCCATATTATTATTTTATCATCTCATCTAATCAACTTGAGACCCAAAAGGTGAAATTTGAACCGAATTCATACACAAGTACAATAAGGCGACGCCCTAAGACTCACAAGGTAAAGGGTGAGATTTATCAACATGTTCACAAGACGGTTGATAATACATATCTTGTTGACTTTATATGCAGAGCAGCAGAATGGGTAGGTTGAAAACAAAAAATTTATGGAGTTAAGAATCCAGGGGGAACACACTCCTAGTGTTCATCTTCTTTAATTTTCAAATTCAAAAAGCGTTCAAGATTTGGTTACTAGTTAGTGATAATTCCAAATTCCCCCCATTTACTTTCCGCACTGCTTAAGTTAAACAAATTTTTAGTATTTTCCCTATGGGATCTACTCCAACCTAGTAGGGATACTATATTTGGCATCGACCACAGTATACTTCTTCAGGAGGTTAGTTTTGGGCAACATCAAATTTTGGCACCATTGTTGGGGAAGACTATTTGAGTAGTTAATTGAAGTTAGTAAAGTTCGCGGGTTTTATTTTACATTTTCAATTAGGCATACGTTGGTGTATTCCAACCACAAGGAGTAGAGGAAATCCCTTAATCTAGAAAGAATCCTTCAAACACCATGAAAGATGGCAAAGCATATTTGTGATAGTGTTACTACTGTGTTTGTGATCCTTAGCATCTTTCTCCTCCTTCTCTTGTTGATCCTAATGTAGAACTTCTTCGTGCTACAGCTGATCTACAGAATGCTGAAGATTTATAGATGGAATAACTTCTAGTTTCTACATCTAAAGAGATAAAAGTAGTTGAAGTTACCTGAGAGCAAGGAGAACTAGCTAGGCCATAACAAGTTGCTAAGTATCAGGATAGAGTTCAGAGAGGTAGAGCTCCATTGATTCCTACATATCAGCATCTGCATCCATACGATGATGAAGATGATATGGTTTATGTTGAACCTACTGATATAGTATCTATCATTCCTCTGTTTTTCCCCCAATGTTAAATTTCACATTACTAGCGCCATGATCCAATTGTTGACTGAAAGGGCATATTTTCGGGATCAACAACTGATTATGAAAATATGTATTTGGCTAACTTTACTGGTATATGTATTTCATATAAAATTCCAAGGGTGGATCAGGAAGCTTTGAGGTTGAGGTTTTTCCCATTTTCATTGAAAGATGAAGCATCACTATGGTTAGGGGAACTTCTGAGAAGTTCTATAACTACTCAGTATAAGGTGTGTAGATAGTTTCTGAATAGATTTTTCCCTCCTACAAGGATGCTGTAGTTTATGAATAGATTTTTCCCTCCTATAAGAGGTTGCACAGCATCGAATAGATATTGGGCTACTTACAAAACAATTTGCAACAATTAGTGATGAGAAAGTTAATGCATTGATGACATGGGGATCTACTTCTAGGATTGTTGAACTGACTCTGAAGAGGAAGCAAAATATCTTGATCATTGATTGGTGGACTTTTTAGCCCAAGGGAAAGGGAATAAAGGTCAAAAATATTATAATGATAGAGACAAAAGTAGAGAAAGATGGTGATTAGGGGAATAAAAATGATTACAAAGATAAAAGGATAGGTATGTTCCACTAGGTAGTCATGATTTAGAATCTAGAATGGAGGTACTTTTGTCAAAATTAGTCAAGGGTCAAAAAAGTTGTCTCAAAAGTATTAAGTAAGATCTACAGGGCTAAACCAAAAAGTTAAGTAACATGCTACTGCAATCAAGCAGTTAGTGTAGCAATTTGGTCAGATGTCAGTCATAGAAAATTAGAGTTAGCCTGGAACTCTCTCTAGTAACACGGTGGTTAATCCAAAGAATGATGGTCACTACCACTTGGAGTGGTAAAACTACCATAGACCCATATTTACCCACTTTAGATGAGAAAATAAATAATAATGATCCTGTTGATATAGAGAGAAGTATCAAGCAAGATAAAGTAAAAGACAAGGTTAAGGAGACTGTACTGAAGGCCATCCAAAAATCTCTCCCTTCTTTTCCTCAGAGGTTAAAAAAGAAACAAGAAGATGGCAAGCATAAGAAGTTTTTATCAATATTAAAAGATCTGTCAGTTAACATACCACTTGTAGTGGCATTAGAGCAAATGCTAGGATATGCAAAATACATGAAGGATTTAATCACCAAGATGAGATCAGACAGTTATGAGTCAGTCAAAAATATTCATTATTGTAGTGATATAGCTACTTGATCGTTGATGAAGAAAATAAAGGATCCTAGTGCTTTTACTAAAACTTGCACCATTAGATCTTTTAACTTCACTCGTGCACTATGTGATTTGGGAGCTAGTATCAACCTCATGCCATTTGTTGTGTTTAAGAAATTGGGGTTGGGAACTCCAAAACCAACCACCATAAGACTAGTAATGGCAGACAGGACTGTGAAAAAGCCAGTTTATATTTTATATGATGTATTAGAAAAAGTGTCTACTTTTATCCTTCCTGTTGATTTTTGATATTAGACTATGAAGTGGATTTTCATGTTCCAATTATTCTAGGAAGACCATTCTTGGCAATAGGAAGGACGTTGATTGATTTAGATCTAGGGTATCTGTTGCTAAGACTCAATAATAAATAAATGATATTCAACATATGCAAATCCATGAGGTAGCCTGATGAGTTGAGAATGATATATGTGATTGATGTGTATAATGATGAGATGGATTCATTCTATGATGATAAGTTAGTTACTATTTGGCATGATGCTTCTGATATTGTTCCTATTAAAGAAATATTGGGTGTTGAAGCTTTGGCAGTTGTGATCATGAACTTCGACAGTGATGGAATTAATGAGTATGGTGACATGGTATGTGCACTTTATGGTAGTGGTTCTTATACTTGTGTACAAAATAAGCTTGATTTGGATCTAAAAAATAGAACTACTCCACCTGCTCACCCATTCATTAAGGAGCCACCAATCTTAGAGTTGAAAGCCCTCCCTTCTTATCTGTGATATGCATTTTTGGGGGCCAACAACACTTTACCGGTAATCATTATAGCTTACTTAATTGAGACAGAAGTAGAAGCATTGTTATCAGTATTACAGAGATTCAAGAGGGTCATTGGTTGGTCTATTGTAGACAATGTGGGTATCCCACCTGGTCTTTGTACTCATAAATTTCAACTTGCACTGGATTATATTTCAAGTATAGAGTATCAGTGTCAACTTAATCCTCCTATGCAGGAGGTAGTGAAGAAAGAAATAATTAAGTAGTTGGATGTTGGTGTAGTGTATCCCATTACTGATAGCAAGTGGGTCAGTCTGGTATAAGGTATTCCAAAGAAATGTGGTATTACTATTGTACCAAATTAGAAGAATGAGCTAGTGCCAATAAGGCCAGTCACACGATAGTGAGTATGCATGGATTACAGAAAGGTGAATGTATAGACCTAGAAGAATCACTTTCACATGCCCTTCATGGACCAAATATTAGATAGACTAGCGAGCAGAAGATGGTACTATTTTTTGGATAGGTACTCAGGCTACAATCAAATCAATATTGCACCTGAGGACCAAGAGAAGACAACCTTCACATGTCCTTATGGGACATTTGCTTTCAAACCTGTGCCATTTGGGTTATGTAATGCTCCAGCTATATTTTAGAGATGTATGTAGTCCATCTTCTCTAACATGGTATAAGACACCATTGAAGTATTTATAGGTGATTTATTAGTCGTTGGTGATTCTTTTGATGACTGCCTAGTTCACTTACCAAATTCTCTTTGAAGGTGTGAGGAATACAACTTGGTACTTAATTGGGAAAAGTGTCATTTCATGGTAAAAGAAGGTATTGTTCTTGGTCATAAGATTTTAAAAAGGGGTATACAGGTTGACAAAGCCAAAACAGAGGTGATTGAGAAATTACCTCCACCAATTTTTGTAAAGAGGATTCGAAGCTCTTTAGGGCATGCAGGTTTTTATAGACGAATTATCAAGGATTGCTCGAAGATTGATAATCCTCTTTGAAAGGTTCTTGAGAAAGATATGAATTTTTATTTTTATGATGCATGTATGAAGGTTTTTGAAAGCCTAAAATAGAAATTGGTGACGGCTCCTATCATTGTGTCTTTTGATTAGTCCTTGCCATTTGTGGCTATGTGTGACACAAGTAGAGTGGCCCTAGGTTCTATCCTAGGACAAAGAAAATAAAATATTATCCATCCCATCTACTATGCCAGCAATGCATTGAACTCTTCTTAAAAGAACTACACAGTTACTGAACAAGAGTTGTTAGCAGAAGTTTTTGCCTTTGAGAAATTTTGGTCTTACTTGATTGGGACAATGGTAGTTGTGCAAACTAATCATAAAGCATTGAGGTACTTGATAGAAAATAAATATTCAAAGCCTAGACTGATTAGGTGGGTTCTTTTGTTGGAAGGATTTGATTTCAAAGTCAAGGATAGAAAAGAAACTGAAAACCAAGTTGCAGATCATTTTTCTAGACTTGTGGAGAAAACTATGCAAAAAGTTGAAGATGGGCTCGAGATTGATTACTATTTTCTAGATGAGAAGATTTAAGCAATTTCCCAAGATCTAATTCCATGGTTTGCATACTATGCAAATTATCTAGCAAGTGATCTAGTCCCAAAAGATCTTTCCTTCCAGCAACAAAAGAAGTTTATACATGAGGTAAGGAAATTTTTCTGGGATGGGCCTTATTTATTCAGAATTTATACAAATGGGATTATTTGTAGATGTTTACTTAAGGTGGAGATGATGATCATACATGAGGCTTGTCATTCTACACTAGTTGGGGGTCATCATAGAGGAACCCTCACAGCCGAAAAAATCTTGCAATATGGGTACTATTGGCCAATAATTTACAAAGATGCACATGATTTTGCTTCAGCTTCTAATCTATTTCAATAACAAGGTAACATCTCTAGACACCATTAACTTTCTATGACTCCTGTTTTAGAATTAGAATTGTTTGATGTATGGGGTATAGATTTCATGGCTTCTTTTATGAGTTCGTTTGGCACGAAATATATTCTAGTGGTTGTGGATTGTGTTTATAAATGGGTAAAAACAGTTGTGCTACCTAACAATAAAGGACGTAGTGTCACTGTATTCTTGAAAAGCACATTTTTTTCAATTTGGCATGCCACATGCTATCATTAGTGACGGTAGGTCATATTTCTTTAATCGTTTATTCAATGGTCTGCTCGAGAAGTATGGATTTAAACACAAGGTGGAAACACATTATCATAAGCAGACTAGTGAACTAGTTGAGGTGTCTAATAGAGAAATCAAGTCCATCTTGGCAAAGACAGTGAATGCAAATAGAATCGATTGGTCAAGAAAGTTAGATGATGCATTATGGAATTACCGAACAGCATTCAAGACTCTAATTGGTGCTTCAACTTATCAGCTTGTGTATGACAAGGCTTGTTACTTACTTATTGAGCTTGAACATAAAACACTATTGGCCTTAAAGAAGTTGAATTTTTAGTGGCAAAATACAGCAAAGTCAATAATGAATAAGATGAATGAGTTGGATGAATTCCAACATTGGTCATATAAAAATGCTGTACTTTACAAAGAAAAAATGAAGTTACATCATGATCGCAAAATTGAGAAAAGGATCTTTGAAAAATGTGACCGGGTATTGCTTTATAATTCTAGACTTCACTTGATTCCAGGTAAATTGAAGTCTATATGGTATGGTCCATTTACAGTTACAAAAGTTTATCCATATGGTGCTTTGGAATTGAATAGGGATGGTGAAGCCCCGTTCAAGGTGAATGGGCAAAGAGTAAAGCATTATATGGGTAACAATGAAGAAGTAAGTGTGATTTTTGTTATAGACCTTGGTGAAGTCTGAGTAACCAAGGAAATTATGTCGTGTCACGACGTTAAATCAAGTGTTGCATGGAAGGTAACCTATGAGGCTAGTTGGTGAAATCTAAGTATCCAACTTAGACCCATCGTGACGCGGTATTAAATCAAGCATTGCATGGGAGGCGACCCATGTTTTTGTACTTAATAATTTATAGGGTAATAAGAGTGTTCAGTGTGTAGGAAGAAATATTACAGTAAAGAACCAAAAATCCAAAAAACAAGGTCGTACAGACTCTTCAGGAGTCGCATCTTAACTCTACGACTCGGGAGTAGAAGTCGTAAGGACCTAGGAGATAATGTAGATCCAGGTAAAAGTTACTAGAGCCTTACGACTCTCAGAACGAGTCTTACCCCTAAGGTACAATTCATCACACTGAGTCGTATTGACTCCAAAACCAAGGTAAGGTTCTAGGTATTTACAAATAAAGGAAAAGACTCATAAGCTTGGGTACAAGTCGTACACATAAGTCATAACCAAGCTTACAGGTCGAGGTTTGCGGGTCAACTCGGCCCAGCTCACCTGATTTTAAAACAAAGGGCACCCGATTTAGGTCCCGGGTACTACAAAGATGAATTACCTCCATTAATTCTAATTTTGAAGCTCTAAAACACACAATTTCACTTCCAAAACACACACTAAATCATTTGTTCTCTCACATTGCATAAATATCATAAGAAATTAGGGAAGAAAAGTGATAAGTCAAGAAACCTAGAATCTCACCAACTCAAGTAAGTGTTTGAGCTTAAATTCAATATATTTTGAGTTGAAATAAAAAATGTGTGAGATTTTGGACTTTCTTTGAGTTGAATATACTTGTGAATGAAAAATGTGAACCCTTGTTCTTAGGAATGATGTTTGAAATAGGTTTTGAGAATGAACTTGTACTTTGTTTGTTGAATATGTGTGTTTTTGGATTAAAATGGGATGGTAATGTTGTGCATCAAAGGGTATAATAGGGATTGTGTATTCGAATGAAGTCATAAGTTAAAATTCTAGGTTGCAGTAGATATGAGACACCTTATGACTCGTACCTACAAGTACTGAGTCGTGAGGTGACTCGTAACTACTAACAACATAAAAGTATAACTGAGTATAGGTTCTGATATGGGTACGACTTGCTAATATGATTCATATCCAACCCATACAACTCATCAACATAAGTCGTACGGACCTGACAAGATATCATATCTTATATTTTATTTTATGGTCTGCTTACGATTGTTAGTGATGAATCATTACCTTTCTTTATGACTAGTCAAGAGGACTTATAAGAAGACCAGTGAACATTCATAAATACATTGTTTATCATACGACTCAATCATACGTATCGTACCCAACCGATATGACTCTTACACCCTGATGTTGGGTGACTTTATGTATAGAGCCTTGCTATTTTAGCCCTTTTAGCCTTGTTTTGAGGATAATTCTTATGCTATATGTGTTTATAATGATATAAATCTGCATTGAAGTTTCCAAGTGCATGTTTACAATGTTTAATGATGTTTCCACATAATTTTTTATTCAATTTGAGCAATTAGAGTCCAACCGAGAAAACTAGTGTAACTAGCTTGAGCTAGGTGTTTTTTCTAGTCTATTGTGTTGGGTTCTAATGTGTTTTAATGAGTTACTAAGGTTGTTATTATGTATTTATATATGAAAAAACTTATTTATAAGCTTTAAGGTTCAATTGGATCAAAACAAGAGTGAGATCAATGAGCTAAAGATCAAAGTGAAATTAGCTTATGCTTAAGCTCATGTTTTGAGTTCACCGTCTTGGAGGTTGTGTTGTTTTGAGATATATCTTATGTTTTTTGATGATTTAGGATGCTTTTTTAATATATTATGATGATATATTAAGGATATACAAGCTTCAAATCAAGTGAAAACAACTCAATTAGGCTCGGAATGCCCAACGAAGGCACAAGACGCAAGCTGGACGTAATTTGGACCCTTGAAATGTATGGGGCGCGTGTCCACTATATAAGGGGCCAATGGATGATTTATAACTATTACTAGATTCATAATAGGCCCAAGTTTTTTACCAAAATTCGCGAGTAGCTTATAATGGGGATTAAGGAGGCTCCGCGATGAGTTGGAATCGCGACTAGCTACTGGAATTTTACAGATTTTTTGACAATTATGAATTAGCATGTCAGCGCGATGCGGGGAGCACCAAAATAGGGAAAATTTCGCCCATATGAAGGAAAACGGCATGTAAACCTAATTCAACCTGGTTTATAACTTGTCTACTATAAATATAACGTCCTAAAAAAATGTTTTAAACATCTTGGGACCTCTTGGAAACCCTAGATCAACGTGGAACATTATTGGAGGCTACCACAACTTCTTTTTAGGTTTTATCATTATTTAATTTAGTTTTTTTTATGGTTTGTATTATCATTCCAAGGGATTGGATGATGAATATTTCCATTCAAGGCTAAACCTTCTTTCCGAGTTAAAGCTAAGAACATGATTATTATTATTTTGGATTAATTTCGTTATTTCACTTATCATTATTGATTGTTTGTTTATTCTTATTTAATTATTTGATGGATTGATCACCCATAAAATACATATATTGTCGTCCTTTGGATCTCGAAAGAGGGAATAGGGAGATAGAACATGGGAATAAACAAAGTTTGGGTTTTTATTCTTTTATAAAATAAAAAATTAAACTTAGTGTCTAAGACAGGGATGTATTTAGATGCCTTACTTGATTCAAACGTAGGATGATAGCTTTAATTAACTTAATTGGATTATTGCATCCCCGCTCAACGATGTAATTTTAATGTCCATATTAGGTAAAAGATTAGAGGTTGGGAAACCCTGATCATGCAATTAACCCTATGAATCAACAACCACGATAAGCAAGTTGACGAATAAAATTCAATAACATTGTATGATTGTTCGAAGTGCTTTAACCCTGAGTTTTCTTCCATTGATTGTCCCAAGTATTTTATTTAATGCATTATTTATTTTATTTTTAATTTTCAAAATTACAAACTCTCTCCTTGTTTACTTTTTCTCAACTAGTTAAACTAGAATTAGATAGGCGGCGAACGCAAGTCCCTGAGAGATCGATACTTGGTCTTCCTTGAAGTCACTTTACTACTTGATAAGACCATGTACACTTGTGTGTGCACTTGGGGGCTGCCAAGTTTTTGGCGCCGTTGCCGGGAACTTGCTATTAGGCAATTATCTTATTTTTAGTTTTTCTATATTGAGTTGTAAATAGTTTTTGTTTAGTTTCTTTTTATTTTCTTTTATTTATATTTTTCACATAATCTTCTTGAGATGTCATTCTTAGATAGATGGTTTTTGCGTGATGATGATTTTTTATCTGTAGAGCGAGACGCAAGTTGGGGTTTGGTTTGTGGTCAAAGTGATTATTTAGAAGATATGTGTGCTAGAAATCCCGATTCAGTAATGTTTGTGGGCTATGATCAATTGCAAAATTATATAAACTACTGCAATCGAACGGGGTTGACTCAGTCAAAAATTCAATCACAGACCAACCAACAGCAGTTTCAGCAGCAACAACTAAACATGCAAGCCACAACTAAAATGAGCCATTTGGAAGAGATGCTGAAACAACTTTTAGTGTCTCAAACACAGTTGTTGGCAGATCTGAATAACCATAGGGAGGCTGTAGATCAAGAGTATATCCATACGGTTGTAGAGAAAGTTATTGATAATTTGCGAAAGTCTGAGTACTCGAAAACTAAAATTGTTAAAAGTCTTAAGGAGTTACCACTGCCACCATGTTTACAGTGGATAAAGGAAAAAGAATATGAGGAGGACATTAGCCAACTTTTGGAACAAACACAAGAATCGCAGTCACTCGATTGTCATCTTTATCTTGAGGCTGATATTGAGAAGTAGAATAAAAGTGAAGGTGTTGAGGATAGTGTAAGTTTTGAAGTAGTATTGATTGGGACTCATTCAATGCAGTTTTCTACATTATGTTTAGATGATATCTTGTCTGTGGAATCATTTAAAATAGTAAAAGAGAGTGAAGATGAGGAGCAAGAATCCTACATTCTTGATTTTACACTAGAAAAAAACATAAAAACACACCTCACTTTAAGTTCGAGTGGTTTACCATGATCAATCCATTACTTGGCTTCTTAATTTTTACACCACCTCCCTATGAGCTAGGCAAGAAGATGGATTCTAAGTTAGGGGTGAAATTCATATCCTCAAGGTGGAGGAAAAAGTTGATATAGGTCATGCCGCGACACTAAATTAGGCACTTCTTGGGAGGCAACCCAAGCTAAGGTATGTTTTATTTTTAGTTTTTATTTTTTTTATTTCACGAAATTTTTGTTTTTGGTTGAGTCACAGGTTGATGGGAAGTCTGAGAACCATGAGCTTGAGCTTGAAGCATGGCAAAGATTTAAGTGTGGGGTTCCATGGATCTCATTCATGTGAAGATGCTACTAGCTAGGCCTAGAGGCCTTAGGAAATATTTCTATCTCTTACCTTTAAATTTACTTTTTGACTCAATTTTAAAAAAAAAATTAGGTTAGGAATAAGTGAGATATTCTTGTTGGTTCAATTTTTTACATGATGCAAGTGGGTTTGTTTGTAAAATCATGTTGAATTGTGTGAATTGTTATTTTTGAGTCTCTTAGGCTTATGTTTCTGACTCTTGTACTTGTGGATTAAAACTGAATTCATGCTAATATTTGGTTGATAGTCTATGATGATCCTAGTGAGTTGAACATGTACCGTGTCCGTGTAAGGTATTTTGTATATTCCTTGTTGCATGTGATATCTACAACTTTTCCGGTGTGTGCGTGAAGAGAAATAATGAATGTGTATTTAGGAGATAACATAGGCATTTCTTTTATAGCTTACTTTTTTACCTTCTTTTCACCTACTCGTGTGCATTATCCTAGTTAAACGTCATTGATCCTTTAGCCTTTTCTTTGGTAGCCTCATATGTACCCTAATCCCTTCTTTGATAGACCATAATTTGATCCAAAAGGTTTCTAAGTGCTTTAATTGAAAAAAAATTGAATTTGAGAAAGGAGTTTGAGAAATTGAAGAAGAAAAGGTGAAATTGATGCCCTAAGGTAATAGTTATTGGTGTTTATAATGGAATTGGGGTGGATTTATGGGATACAATTGATTTTAGAAATATTTCCATGATTGAAAAGAATGAGAAAAATCATTCATGTGGTAGTAAACTATACGCCCACCGGGTGCTTATGAAAATGCTTAAAAGAGATGGGGCAAAATAAAAGATATGGGTCGATTAAAAAATGGCGTAAATTTGGTTGTTGGAGATTGGTTTTAAATGTTTAATGTATTTTATTAAAGCGCTTAGAGAGGTGAGTCACTATTCTTGGCTAAAATAGTTCCTAGCCGTCACTTAGCCTACATTACAACCCGAAAAAGACCTAATTGATCCCAAGCTTTACATTCAACTATTAGTGGATCATTACACTAAGGGCAAGCCTATGGTTCATTATGTGTAACTTGTGAATTCTTTGTGAGAGTGAGTATAATTTGATTCTTGTACCCATTGTTATGAATTGCATTATGGTGAGTGTTTGTGGGTAACTCTCTTGTTGTGAAGGGCACATGTTTGATGAATATGGGTGATTTATAAGATGTCTTTAACTCAATTATGTGCATTAGTTTGCTACTTGTGGAGTCTATTCTTGAGGTTAGGATGTTTTGGAAGTAGGATTCTTGAGCTTTCAATTGTGCATAACATGCTTAGTGTAGAAACTTGCATTCCATATAGTCATTGTAGTACTAGCTTGAATGTCTTGCATGTAGTAGGAGTATTGATTCTATTCAGCCCATGATGTTTATAGTTAATAATTGTTCAAGGACGAACAAGGCTTTAAGTGTGGGGTGGTGATGTTGGGTGAATTTATGCATTCTAGCCTTGCTATTTTAGCCCTTTTAGCCTTATTTTGAGGATGATTCTTATTCTATATGTGTTTATAATGATATAAATCTGCATATAAGTGTCCAAGTGCATGTTTACAATGTTTAATTATGTTTCCACATAAGTTTTGATTCAATTTGAGCAATTAGAGTTCAACCGAGAAAACTAGTGTAACTAGCTTGAGCTAGGTGTTTTTCTAGTCTATTGTATTGGATTTTAATGTGTTTTAATGAGTTACTAAGGTTGTTATTATGTATTTATATGTGAAACAACTTATTTATAATCGTCAAGTTTCAATTGGATCAAAACAAGAGTCAGAACAATGAGATAAAGATCAAAGTGAAATTAGCCTATGCTTAAGCTCGTGTTTTGAGTTCACTGTCTTGGATGTTGTGCTGTTTTGAAGTCTATATTGTGGTTTTTCATTCTTTAGGATAATTTTTTAATATATTATGATGATATATTAAGGATATACAAGCTTAAAATCAAGTGGAAACAACTCAAGAAGGCTCGGAATGCTCAACGAAAGCACAAGACGCAAGCTGGACGCAATTTGGACCCCTGAAATGTATAGGGTGCGTGTAGACAGAATAAGGGTCCAATGGATGAGTTATAAACATTAATATATTCATAATAGTCCCAAGTGTTTTACCCAAAGGCGCGTGTAGATTATAATGGGGATTAAGGAGGCTCCGCTATGCGTTGAAATCGCAACTAGCTACTGGAATTTGATAGATTTTTTGACAATTGTGAATTAGCGTGTCAGCGCGATGTGGGGAGCACCAAAATCGAGAAAAATTTTCCCATATGAAGGAAAACAGCGTGTAAACCTAATCCAACTTGGTTTATAACTTGTCTACTATAAAGGTAACGTCCTAAAAAACGTTTTAAACATCTTGGGACCTCTTGGAAACCCTAGATCAACTTGGAACATCATTGGAGGCTACCACAACTTCTTTTTAGGTTTTATAATTCTTTAATTTAGTATTTTTTATGGTTTGTATCATCATTCCAAGGGATTCGATGATGAATATTTCCATTCAAGGCTAAACACTCTTTCCGAGGTTAAAGCCAAGAACATGATTATTATTATTTTGGATTAACTTCGTTAATTCGCTTATCATTATTGGTTGTTTGTTTATTCTTATTTTAATTATTTTATGGATTGATCACCCATAAAATACATATATTGTCGACCTTTTGATCTTGGGAGAGGGAATAGGGAGATAGAACATGGGATGAACACAGCGCTTGAGAAATATTTGAGGGTTGATTACAGGGATGTTCAAGTTACCCATATTTAAGGCTCGATTCAGACAATATGGTTTTCAATAGATGAACACAGTGCTTGAGAAATATAGTCCTGCATTAGTATAGGAGTTTTATATGGCATATAAGAGCGAGTTGAAGAGACAGTATCCACAAGGATAGTTGTGAAGGGGTGGTGATCCCAACACCTTGTTGACTATTTGGGGAGTGCGGGTGAACATCTCCTCACTTACTATTTCTCTATTCTTGAATGGACCAAACTTCCAGCCATCAGTGAACATAGAGAGATGGATATGTAATGGTATTTGATACCAAGTTTATAACTGAAATCTGAACATGAAACTGAATAACCTTAAGGAAAGCTATTACCTTAGGCTGAGTCTGAGTTTGTAGAGAAGAGGTGAGGATACTTGGTCTGCATGCCTGCTTTTGCTTCCCAAGTATCTCCCTCAACAGACTGATTCTTCCAAAGAACTTTGACTAGAGGGACTTCTTTGTTCCTCAGTCTGTGAGTCTGGTAGTCAAGAATTTTGACTAGGATCTCTTTGAAAGAAAGGTTGTTCCAAATGTCTAAGCCCTTTACCGGGAATACAACTGTTGGGTCACCTATGAACTTCTTTAGCAAGGAGATATAGAACACTGGATGAACTGAGGCTAGATCTGAAGACAATTCGAGCTTATCAGCTACCTTGCTGAAACGACTGAGAATTTTAAAGGGACCGACATATTGGGGACTGAGCTTTCCCTTCTTTCCAAATCGCTTCACTCCCTTCATGGGAGAGATTTTCAAGTACACATAATCACCAATCTTGAATTCGAGATCCTTTCTACGCACATCTACGTATGATTTCTCTCGTCTCTGAGTTGTCTGGAGCCGTTCTCTGATCAACTAAACTTTCTCTAAGGTGTCGAATACCAAGTCAGGCCTTTTTACTATTGCCTTACCCACTTCAAACCAACCGATTGTAGATCTGTACCTCCTACCATAGAGAGTTTTAAATGGAGCCATCTGAATACTGGAATGATAGTTGTTGTTATATGCAAACTCAATCAAAGGCAAGTGGTCATCCTTACTCCCCTTGAAATCAATTGCACACGTCCTTAGCATAACTTTCAAGGTATGAATGGTCCTTTCAGCTTGACCATCTGTCTGGGGATGAAAGGTTGTACTGAGATGAACTTGGGTACCAAGACCCTTTTGGAATACTTTCCAGATGTGATAGGTGAACTTGGGTACCTATGTATGAAATAATGGATAATGATACACCGTGTAATCCGACCAACTCTCTGATATAGAGTTTGGCGTAATCCTTGGCTGAATAAGAGGTATGGACTGGAAGGAAATGAGCTAATTTGGTCATCCTGTCTACAATGATCCAGACTGAATCATGCTGATGACGAGTACGAGGAAAACCCATCACAAAGTCCATGTTCACTTTTTCCCACTTCCAAGTAGGAATACTGAACTCCTACATGGACCCACTAGGCTTCTGATTCTCTATCTTAAACTACTGATATATAGAGCACTTAGCTTCAAACTATGCAATATCTCTCTTCATCCCACTTCACTAATAGATCTCCCGCAAGTCACGGTACATCTTAGTAGCCCCTAGATGAATAGATTAGCGCACACCATGCACTTCTGAAAGAATTAGTTGGCTCAAGTCATCTACACCTGGACCACACAAACGACCTTGACAATGCAAAACAGCATCTCCCCCTTGGAAGAAAACTTCTACTTTCTGATCTCTAACCGACTCTTTCAACTTAAAAAGACAGAGATCTTTATCTTGCTTGTCTTACATCTCGGATACTATAGATGATTTGTAACTGTTCTAAACCCATATACTACTTTCTGCTAAATCGACTAAGCGGACACCTAGTCTAGCAAGATGATGTACTTCTTGAGCTAACTTCTTCTTACTATCCTTAACATGAGCAACACTACCCATAGACAGTCTACTTAGAGCGTCGGACACTACATTGGCCTTTCCCAAATAATAAAGGACACTTATGTCATAATCTTTCAAGAACTCTAACCACCTTCTCTGACGCAGGTTAAGATCTTTCTGAGAAAATACATACTGAAGGCTCTTATGATCTGTGAACACATCTACATGAACATCGTACAAGTAATGCCTCCAAATCTTCAAGGCCAAAACAACGGTTGCTAACTCAAGGTAATGAGTAGGATAATTCTTCTCATGGGGTTTAAGCTATCTGGAGGAGTAGGCCATGACCTTACCATGATGCATGAGGACACAACCCAAACCTACTATGGATGCATAACAAAACACTACAAACCCATCTGAACCATTTTGAAGAGCAAAAACTGGAGCTGATATGAGTCGAGTCTTCAACTCCAGAAAACTCTTCTCGCAAGGATCTGACCACTGAAACTTGACTTTCTTTAGAGTCAATCTGGACATAGGGGATGCAATAGAAGAAAATCCCTTAACAAACCATCTATAATAGCCAGCCAAATCCAAGAAACTCCTAATATCTAATAAAGAGATAGGGTGAGGCCAGTTTCTTACCGCTTTGGTCTTTTGAGGATCAACTCTAATGCCATCACCGGAAATGATATGACCAAGGAATGCTACTGACCTTAGCCAAAACTTGTATTTACTGAATTTGGTGAACAACTGAAGATTTATGAGAGTCTACAATACTATTCTGAGATGGTTTGCATGATCATGCTCACTGCGGAAATAGACAAGAATGTCATTTATGAAGACTATGATGAACATGTCCAAGTACTACTTGAAAACATGATTCATCAAGTCCATAAAGCCTGCTGGGGCACTGGTAAGACCAAAGGACATGACTAAGAATTCAAAGTGACCATACCGAGTTCAGAAAGTTGTTTTGAGAATATCACATTCTCTAACCCTGAGCTGATGATAGCCTGATCGTAGGTCTATCTTAGAAAAATAGTTGGCACCCTGAAGTTGATCGAACAAGTCATCGATTCTAGGAAGTGGATACTTGTTCTTGACGGTGACTTTATTGAGCTGACAATAGTCTATGCATATTCTGAGAGAATCATCTTTCTTACGCACGAATAAGACTGGTGCACCCTACGAGGACACACTGGGTCTGATGAATCCCTTGTCTAGGAGATCCTTCAACTGTTATTTCAATTCTCTGAGTTTTTTTGGTGCCATTCTATATGGCGTAATAGATATAGGATGAGTATTTGGAAGAAGATCAATGCCGAAGTCTATTTCCCTTTCGGGAGGAATTCCTAGAAGATCTTTGGGAAAGACATCTGAATATTCATTCACTACTAGGACTGATTTGAGACTGGGATTTTCAGAACTAGTTTCCTTAACTTGAACAAGATGATAGACACATCCCTTAGATATCATTTTCTGTGCCAGAAGGTAGGAAATAAGCTGACCTTTAAAAACTGAAGTACTACCCTTCCATTCTAGGACGGGTTCATTCATGAATTGAAACTGGACAACTCTATTTCTTCAGTCGAATATGGCATAGTAGGAATGAATCCAATCCATGCCGAGAATGACATCAAAATCAGTCATCTCTAATTTAACTAAGTCTACTGAAGTGACTTTCTAAGATACCATAACTGGACAGTTTCTGTAGACCCATCCGGCTATGATAGTTTTACCCACTAGGGTAGAGACTGAGAAGGGATCTTCTAGAATTTTAGGACTGACTTCGAAATCAACTGCTATATAGGGAGTAACAAAAGACAAAGAAGCCCTTGGATCTAGCAAGGCATAAACATGCAAGTAAAATTTCTGAACATACCAGTAACCACATCAAGAGAATTTTCCTGATCTTTTCGGGACTGAAGAGCATAGAATCTATTTGGGCATTGCCCACTAGTAGAACTAGAAGAGGCACCCTGCTGATTCGAGCGACCAAACTGAACTGATAAATGGTTCTGCTGACCATGAAATCTTGACTAGGGACAATCTCTAACTCTGTGGCCAGGCTAGCCACATCCGAAAAAAACATCACTGCCAGCTCTGCAAATACCCTTGTGGTTCTTACCATAAGTCTGGCAAAGAGGATTGGTTCAGGCACTATCTAACACTGCCTTAAGACTTAGATCTTGGCGTCCTATCTTTGTTACCATACCTGAACTTAGGAACTAGAGCACTGGCAGAGAAAGGAGCTGGAATGGATGACTTTGGGCGGATCTGGGAACAGTTACCACCCTCTGACTTAGGCTGATTGAAGTTGAAACTACCTGTTCTTTCTCTCTTATTCTGTTTCACTCTCATATTAATCTTATGCTCTTCTATCTATTGAGAATGGATCATAATCATGGCTATGTCCATCTCACTAATTAGCATTATGAATCTGCACTCATTGACCACACTGTCATTTACCCTAGAAACAAACTTACTCATCTTGGCCCTGTTGTCTGCCACTACATGAGAAGCATATCTAGCTAGTTGAGTAAACTTAAGAGAATACTTTTTCACTGTCATGTTGCCCTACCTAATGTTGATAAACTCTAACACCTTAGCTTCTCTTAGCTCTAGGGGAAAGAATCTATTTATAAATAAAGTGGCAAACTCCTTCCCCTCAACAGGCCCTGCATCTGCGGCCCTCTCTGCCTTTCATTGCTTGAACTATGTGTGATCCATATCCTACAACTGATATGTAGCTAGATCATCACGCTCGCTATCAGGAACCCCCATAATATCTATAACCTTCTATACATGATCAAGGAATTTTTGAGGGTTGTTATCTGACTTAGACCTAAAACAAAATGGTGGATTCATTTGGGTGAAGTCTTGAATCCTGGCTGTAGCTGAATTGGCCACTGGGTTGGCTGGAACGACAGTTGGTCGTTCATTCTGGGCAGCAACTGAATTAGCAAGAGTAGTGAATGCAGCTCTGAACTCTGCATGAGAAATATGTCCGTCCAAGGGATCTACTTGGATAAGCTGATTTCTTATTTTGGGAGGCATGTTCTGTAAATGAAAGAGAGAAACAAATTAGACCGAGGGTTAAATTTGAGCTCATACTCATAGGCACGACATGAATACTGAAAGAAGGGAAACAATTCCTAAAACATCTTATAGCCTCATGTACATAAATATGGTGCGCAACATGCACATACATAAGAATCTACTAGATGCGGCTTTCAGACTTTCAAGGACACTATTAAACCTAGGTCTCTGATACCAAGTTTGTAACACCCCAAATCTGGTACCTAAAATTCCACACAGTGCTCATGACCCCGAAGGACCACAAGCTAACCCATGACTGATAACTGTACTGAGAACTGCATAACATACTGTATAAATATGGAATAAAAGACTGAAAGGCCATAAGGTTCAAATATCTTATAACACATAACATTTGAATAATTCGGTATCACCATACCAATACTAAAATATGCTAGTCTGAAAGCCTCTAAACTATCAAAAAACTGTGGAGTTGATGGGACATGTCCCTACCAAACTCTGGACTTCTAAAATAATAAAGTAATAAAATAATTATGCTATCCTCAAATAATAAGGACTCACTACTAGTCTGGCTGCTGAACGTCTAATCTACTAAGGATGCTCTGGAGCTCGTGCTTCTTAACCTATGGTATAAAAACACGATAGCACAAATGTGTCAGTACGATTGAATGTACTAGTAAGCAAGTGAGCTAGGCTAAATGCAAGGGGTTTATATGCATGAAAAATACTAACTGACTGTATAACATGAATGTGAGAACACATGCATGAATACGTGAACTGTGATTGAGATCATGACATCACTAAATCTGAATACTGATAAAATAATTTTTGTATAACTGATATACTATTATCTGGATGATTGTGTCTGGCAGTCTTATTTCTGATAGAACTAGCTGAGTTCCATACTGAGTTGGGTGACTGTATCTGACAGTCCTAAATTTTATAAAACTATCTGAGTTCTATTACTGAGACTAAAACTGAGACTGTAACTGTGGGAAGTAGTTATCTAACCGACATGCCCCAAATGACATAATATAATTGAGTTGGGTCCAATTTGTAACCCCAATTAGAAGGGTGTCAATACCGCGCCACTGGTAAGGACAGGTTGTGAGTAATCCCTCATCTAACAGGTACTCTAAGGAGAACAGTGGGACCCTCATCTAATAGGTTAAGTCACCTCATCAATGCTCATCTAACAGGTTAGATCTCTCAACCTACGTTGGCTACGTAGTTCTGGAGTGCAAGGATTGCTTCTAAGAATCACACTCTCTACTCACAGGTCAGTTCCCATCCTTGGGCTCACTCAGTGATGAATCATACTCCCTTCTGATTAGAGACTGAATTAATTTTACTGAACTGACTGGACCGAGTTCTATTGACTGATAGAATATTATAGAGATCTGATAATTAACTGAGATTACTGAGATTATTGAGTTTTCCTGAGTCATGAGACTGACTGAATTTTACTGAACATGGCTTGACTGAGAGTATCTTGAAAACTAACACTGGCTCTAAGCACACGACTAAATTGTTGGGTACAAGTACCCCCAGGACTCGATAGCATAAAACTGACAAGATGTGACCCTTCTTGACACATGAACATAGTCAACAATAGTACAATTATTAGGGATTTTCATGAAGTATTCGTATGCTATAAGCTTACACATGAATAGGAATGCATGCAAACATATCATAATTTCATAATCCTAATCTCATGAGCATTACATCAATCCATTACGAAGCATAACAATAATGTGGGAGTCAGATCGAACATAAGGGAGAAACATAGATTCATCAATCTTGATCACAAATGAGTCATAAGGCATAATTCCTATTCTCTTAGGCATCTTATCAAACACCTTGCATGCATATCTTTAATCTTAGGCAAGAATATTGAAATAATACTTCATGTCTACATTTTACACTTCCAATGCAAGAATTTCAATCACATACTAACATATTTTCATGATAGTCATTAAAGACTTCAACTTGGAAATCAAACTACAACATAAACATGGATATAATTCAATTCATACCATGGAATCCAAAGTTTATATTTCAAATAGGATTTCTTGAGCTTCATGGGTGAAAGAAACCCATGAATTAACACTTGACATACCTGGGTGGGTGATTTCTTAAAGATTGGTAGAGGAAAGCTTGAATTCTTGACTTGGAATTAAAAACCTAGGGTTTCTTTTTCTTAGGGATTGATCTTCAAGAGAAATACTAATTTGGTGTTAAAGATGAATAATGAAGTTATGAGCTCTGGTCTAGTTTAATTAGGGGTTAAAATGGGTGGAAAAAGACCCAAATACCCTTTTAAAAATGGCTTAAAATCACTGATCAGAAGTGGTGATGGTTTTGGCGATGGTCCGTCACTAAATCGATGGTCTGTTGGTCCATCTCATCGTACTTGGCTAGAACCTAAACTTTCTGCCTCATCTGCGACGATTTGGGTGATGGTCCGTCGCTAGCTCGATGGTCCATCGGTCCTAACCATCGTTCTTGGACAGAAGTTGGGTTCACTGCCTTAGTCGCGATAGCTTAGGAAACTCCGTCACTAGCTCGATGGTCCGTCATCCCTGACCGTCACTTCTGGGCAGTTTCGACTGTTCTCTGTAAAACGTCCATAATTTTTTACTCCGATACCGAATTTGGACGAAATTGATATTGTTAGAAAGCTAATTCAATTTTCCACATGATAAAAAGTCAAAGTTAGGGAAATTCTATCTTATTTAAACATTAATTATTTAGAAAATTACCACGACTAGATTTGACTTAAAGAAAGTTTAGGGTATTACAATTCCGATCACCTCTACCTTGTGTTGCAGATCCTTTAGGAGCAGCAGTTGTAGGAAAAATTTTCCAAGTGAGGGTTCTGGTTAAATATTGTGACTTATCTAGGACATTTTATTTCCAGTGAAGGGATCATGGTGGATCCCCAAAAAGGTTGCAGTGGTTAAGAAGTTTCCTAGACCCACGACTCCAACCAACATTCAGAGATTCTTTGGTTTAGTTGGATATTATATAAGTTTTGTGGAGATTTTCTCTTCTATTGTAGCCCCATTAACTAAGTTGACCCGGAAGAAGGTGAAATTTTTATGGTCTGATGCTTGTGAGGGTAGTTTCGAGAAGCTAAATGATAAGTTGACTTCGACTCCGATATTGACTCTACCTGAGGGAACTGATGGTTTTTTTGTCTATTGTGATGCATCCCAAGTGTGACTGGGTTGCTGTTGATGCAGCATGGCAAGGTGGTTGTATATGCCTCTAGACAATTGAAAGTCCATGAGATGAATTACCCGACCTATGATTTGGAATTATTGGTTGTGGTGTTTGCATTAAACATCTGGAGAAATTATTTGTATAAGGTCCATGTCAATATTTATTCTAATCATAAGATCCTACAATACGTATTCACTTAGAAGAAGTTAAATCTCAGGCGAAGGAGATGGATTGAGTTGCTCAAGGACTATGACATGAGTCTTTCTATCATCCAGTTAAAGCTAACGTGGTTGTTGATGCTCTTAGCAAGTTGTCCATAGGAAGCTTATCTCATTTGGGTAAAGAGAGCTGGGATTTCATGAAGGATATTCACCGTTAGGCTAATCTTGGAATTTGACTCTTAGATTTTGAGAATGGTGGTATGGTTTTGCAAGAGGTTGAAAAGTCTCTCTTTGAGCAAAGGTAAAGGAAAAGCAAGTGTTGGACCCTATCTTGATGCAAACAAGGATAATGTGGGTAGGCAAAAGGTGATGGTTTTGAGATTATGGAGATGGTATCTTGAGATACCAAGGTCGATTATGGGTCCCAATATTCATGGGTTACAAGGGTGAATATTGGTCGAAGCCTATGAGTCGTGTTATACTATTCATCTTGGTTCGATAAAAATGTATCATGATCTTAAGGAGAGTTATTAGTGGAATAATATGAAGATGGATGTGGGAAATTTTATGGCTAAGTGCATAGAGTGTCAGCAAGTGAAGGTGGAGCACTTGAGGCCCAGTTGGTTTACTTAAGAGATTGAACTGCCGGTGTAAAAATGGGAGATAATTACTATAGACTTTATTACTAGTCTTGCTAGAAATTTGATTTAATTTAGGTTATCATTGATAGGATGACTAAGTCTGCTCACTTCTTACCTATGAGGACTAATTTCTCTTTAGAGGATTATGCCAAGTTGTTCATTGAGGAGATCGTGAAGTTGCATGGTACTCTAGTTTCCATCTTTTTTATCGGGGTATTCAGTTCTCATCTCACTTATGGAGATCATTCCAGTGAGGTTTGTGGAATAAGGTAACCTTTAGTACCATTTTCTACTCGTAGATGGATGGGCAAGCGGAAAGGACAATTTAGGCTTTGGAAGATATTCTTTGGGCTTGTGTATTTGATTTTAGTGAAAGTTGGGTTGACCACTTGCCTCTCATAGAATTTTCCTACAACAACAGTTATCACACTAGCATTGGTATGGCCCCGTTTGAGGCCTTATATGGTAGGAGGTGTAGGTCTTCTATTGGGTGGTTTGAGATCGGTGAAAATAAGTTATTTTATCTAGATTTGGTTCACCAAACCATAGAGAAGGTAAAGGTGATTTGGGATAGACTTAAGACCACCCAAAGTTACCGAAAGTCTTATGCGGATATGAGGCGAAGGGAGATGGAGTATAGTTTTGGTTATTAGATATTCTTGAAGGTTTTCCCCAAGAAGGGAATGATGTATTTTAGTAAAAAGGGAAAGCTCAGTCCTCGTTATGTTTGTCCGTACTTGGTTTTGAAGAGGGTCGGTAATGTTGTATATGAATTCGAGTTGTCTTCTAGTTTAAGCTCTATTCATCTGGTGTTTCATTTTTTGATGTTGAGAAAGTGGGTAGCTAATCTTATGATGGTTGTTTCTTTGGAGTAGGTTGTTATTTTGGAATCCTTGTCTTATGAGGAAGTCCTAGTTGAGATTTTGGATCGGAAAGACCGTCTATTGTGAAACAGGGATGTGGCATCGGTAAAAGTTCTTTGGAGAAACCAAGAGGTTAAATAATCCACTTGGGAATTCAAGGATGACATGAAGACCAAGTATCCATTATTGTTTCCCATTTCAGATAATGGTGCTTGAGGTATGTGCATTCCTTAACATCATTGTTTTCTGTCTTTGTTAAAGGTAAGTGTGGTTTTGTTTGGATTCAAATCATGCTAATAAATATCTTGTCATGACATTCGAGAATGAATGATACTACGGGGGAGTATGTAACGACTCGGGTTTCAGTTCTTGAAAATTTCTAAAATTTTATCCTTACTGTCCAGACTATGACTCCCCTAACGAGTCATAGTGAGTCTTGATGAGTTGTTAGACTAAATTGTAACCAAATCATAAAGTGTGAGGCTGAGTTCTACTCTAATGAGTGGATCAGTATGAGTCGTAAAGACTAATTAGGAATCACTACGTGTAAATCATAGGGTGTCTAGGGTATACCCCAATTGGTTGCTGGGTTGACTATGACTAGACCCTATGAGTCGTAGGGTCCCATTATGAGTCATATAGGTAGAGTCATAGGGTCAATAGATTATAAGTGCCTTGGATACTGTCTTTGTTATGACTAGTCGTAATGAGTCTATACGAGTCGTATAGTGACCCATAATCACTACGACTACACTTTAGTTTTAAATTGAGGTCACTTTGGACAATTCCCTTCTCACCTAATCAAAACCCCATATTCATAAAGCTCTTAATAATGATTATTTATCATTCATAACATACTCAAACACTCCAAAATCTCTCTTAAATTCTCTCAAGCATCCATACATAGAGTTTCCAAGAAGCAGACCATCGAAGGGCTCAGGGGTTGAGTTTTTTTCGTGAAACTTGGTACTTCAGGCATGTTACTCTTCCCTAATTATTAAATTGATAAAACCATAAGTTTAAAAGTGTTGTTCATATGGTATTGACATTGGTTTTGAAAACATTGGTTGGGGTCTTGAACAATTGTTTATGTGGTGTTTCATGTTTGTCCCTATATTGGTTACGTTTAAATGGTGGATTTAAAATCAAATTGATGCATTGGAATGGTGAATGAACTAGGAATTGTGATGTCCCAAACTTATGACATTTGAAGTGGTTATGACCCCAACTGCATAATGTTAAATTAGTTTTGACTATGAAAAGCATGCATATTTACTACTCTTGGACTATTGCATAATGTGAAAGGTTAATGAAGCATAATGATTCTTAATTGAACCTTATAGAGTTATGTAATTTCCCAAGCTAATGTATAATTGAACCAAAGGGGGATTGTGATTTCCCCCAAGTGATGGTAATTGTGTGGCATGTTGATGTTAACTTGCAAGTATTGTTGGTATGACAATACCAACAATGCATGGCTTAATGTGTAATATGGATCAATGAACGGGAATGTGTGACACTTATTTTAATTAGGCTTTAATGAGGGTTATGTAGCTAAATTATGAAAGTAGAGGTCCCGAGGGACCAACACTGGAAACTGCGGTTGCCAATATGACCGGGTAGTTCGAGTCCCCCTTACTACTATCATTTGTTTGGGAGGTTAAAATCCCCCATATTATATTACCTTATTTGGCGATCATGTCACCTTGATATGTTGGGAGGTTCTAGTCCCCTACAGTGCATACGTATACCCTCTGGTTCATGCTGCCACACGCACTGAGGCCCTACCAGCTGGGGGAAAGCTAGGCCCATATAGCCCGTGGGCGCCTTCTTATGTTATGATTGTTGAGCTACACAATCAAGGCTAAAGTTTTAAAGTGAATACTAAGCCTTGTTCCCTATCTCGGCATGTGATATATATGTATATGCATTTGATTATGTTCATTAGTTTTGAATGATTTTGAACTGTTGATCACAGCATTATGTTATCCTTATCCCCGAGTTAAATGCTAGTGTTCACCCCACTAACCATCTCCGGACACTATATCCCCATGCGATGCAGACACTAGAGATACCTCTACTTTTTTTGTACTCAGTTCGGTGGATCAGTTCAGCTCATCATTTTGTTTTGGTGAATTGGTGAGCTTCCATATTTCAGAAGACTTAGACATTTCATTAGTTCTTATCATAGACTAGAGTTGAGAGTTTCACTATCATTAATATTATCATTTTCATTGTCATTGTCATCTATCAGAGATGGGGACATGTCCCGACCAATACTGATTTTTGGTTCCTGTGTTAGAAGGCTTTGTTGGATTACTGTGTACTTGGGCGATATTGGTCGATTGTTTGGCCAGTTGATGGTTATCAGTTATAGACATACCCTTTATTCTTTGAACTTATCTTGTTATATGTTTGGAATTTATCCGACATTAGGGATATTGTGATTAGTTTGGTTTGGTGTGGAGGGTGATCTTCAGTCCACATGTGACTTGAGATACCGGTCATAGCCAGGCCCTGGTTTGGGTCGTGACACCATATGACCCTAAGCATGATTTTACAATGTATTTATAAGTATGACAGTTCCTTAAATGGACTGGTTTACTTATTGACTTGTTATATTTTGTTCCATAAGTGAAGCAAGCTATATGATCATTGTTATTACTTTTGTTGAATTGGATCCTTGAGTGGTCCGGGCTGAATTTATAAGTGATTGGCATATCCCCGTTGTTGTCTACATATTTGTATATTTGAGGCAAGATATAACTTATTATTTTTTGGTCATGGTTTGTTGACTTGGTTAATGCTGGTAGTCATTGTTGTTGACTTGAGTTGTTCTCTATATTGATTTACACGTGGATGAATTTTGTGATGTTGTTGAAAAGGCTAGGTTTCACATAAATTAAGTTTGTATGGTAGGTGGTCATAACTTTGCCAAATTATGGTTGCTTATTGATATTTCTTATTTTGGGTTGGCCGATGACCATATCAATACACCATTATTTCTTATGTAGTGATAATACACATGCTCTTTTATTTGTTGAATGCAGAGTATTTTTTTACGCTTGCATCGAGACCTCATCTTTAGATTAGATTGCATTATGACTCAAGGATGAACTACATATTCCGGACATCCATGAGTCTTCTACATAGTTTTCGTCCATTTGTTTGAACTCAGACATTTTCACTTGTTTTTAGGTTGAACCCTTTTATTGATATTTGTAGTTGTTTTGGTACATTGACTTTAAGATCTTGGTGGTATGTTAGATTTTCCTATTTTTCCGCATTTGAATTTTAGTTTTAAAACAGCTTTAACTTGTTGGTTTATATAAAGGAACGACTAGTTCTCTTAAAATTTAACTAAGTATCAATACTGAGTTTTAGGTTGGATGGTTCTCCCACAAGTGGGATAGTATGGATGCCACTCAAGATAGGTTTGGGTCATCATATTCACCTTGACACTAAATGTTTAGTGATACTATTAAATGAGAAAATAATGAAAAAGTCAAAACAAAACTAAGACTATGAGTCACGATCCAAAAATCCAAGTCCATGATGGCACCTACCTCGACCCGACATTGATTGATAAGCTAGAGGCACGGATAGAGTAAACTGAATTAAAGATCAAATTATGAAATAGAACTCAAGACCATAAACAAAGTCAAACTAATAATGACAAAAATTCAATAGCTAGAAATACACTTAAAATTTCCACGAGTAGTGTCATAAGTATAGAGAAACTCTAACCCAACATCAAATACTTGTACATAAAGTACCTATCTCTGAGATAATATAAGAACATAAGTAAGAGAGGTGGATATAGAAACATTCTATGAATAAGGAGCTCACCACGACTTTGATAACTCAGAAATGCATGATCACTGTTTGTGGGTAGCAGTCGTACCAGGATCTACACCAAAAGGATATAAAAAGTAAGAGTTAGTACATTCCATTTGTACATCATAGGGATCATAGGCTGATCAAGATAGAGTAGACACCTAATTAAAGTAAAGTATTCTATGAGTATATTAAATTTCCAGCAAGCAAGAAAGTCCTACGCGGATCAAGCCGCAAAAATAACAAAATATAAAAAAATCTCAACAATAATATATACACCATGTATGAAGATATCCAAAGTATAATATCATCTGAATAAAAGAAGATCAATGTATTTCAACACAATGATCTATAAAGGATGCAATGTCCAAATGTACTCATCATATATATTTTCTGAGCCTAAGCTCTAGGAGAGGACCCATAGGGGTTCAAAATCCATATACTAATCACAATCTAAGTATTTGATCTTGTCAGCACCGTCGATCATATCATTTTATAAAATAGTTCATTTTCTTGCACAAAGAATAAAAGTTAAATAGTATAAATGAACCCAAGTCTCCCAAATCTTAGTAAATCATGATACAAGCCTCTCATGGAAACACAGTATAAAATCAATGCAATGTATTGACAACAATCCCAACATGCCCTTAAAATGGGCCCCAAAATAGTAAAAGAATCAAATAAGACACTAAAGAGATCAACACAAGCCCCTACCCAGACATCGCAATGATACTCTCTCAAATAAATACTAATATTAACACAATCCCCCATTTGAGCATCACAATGATAATCTCTTTATTCAATAACAAAGTTAACACAAGCCCCCACTAAGGCATCACAATAACAATAATAAACCCCAAAATATTGTAAAATGTGAGATTTCACCTAATCCATAGCATACTTTACATGACAAATTATCTACCCAAGTAAGTTTGAAGAAGGTTAAGCAATAACCTACATCGACGCAACACCACAATCCTAAAAATACTCAACTAAAATCCTTCCCTTTCCGAACTACCGTAAAATGCTTCTGATCCATCAAAAATAGCTTCTACACATATACGAGATCATTGATACCTATATTGACATATTTTAATTAGGGGTCCCAAATCACCTTTAAAATCAACCTTGAAAATAAAAGGGCAAATATGAAATTTTAGCATAAAATCAATTTATCCATAGTTTAAAAGTCTCAGATCTTTAATACTATTTAAAATGAAATTGAAATCGAGTTAGTATTCATTGAAATATCACTTTTTTACTTTATCAAAAAAATCTCAAAATTTCATATTTGAAAACCATAATTTCAATATGATTTTGCAATCTAATCTATGGGTAATGTTCAAATATAATTTTAGAAGCTTACCCAATTGAAAGATGATGAAATTCGCTCTTACATTCCCCCAAACATATACTCCCAAGCCTTGATAATGATGAAAATGGAATTTTAGGATGAATTTGGGATATACATACTATTCTATAAATAGTAGCCTATGATCGCGATGACCCAATACATTTGTAAAGGCAATGATCAAGAACCAATGCTTTTGTAAAGCGTTTACTTTAAACCAGACTTGGATCGCCCATTTTAAGTTTGTTGTCCCACCATTGAAATCGCAAAGAAAAAGAACTTTCTTCTACCTAAATGTGAAGAAGGCATGACAACTGAGCTAGTAGCCTTGCACCAACAGTGGTCTAAGGTCAAAAATGGTCTCATTAGAGCTTCGAGATTTGATCAAGACTCTACAACGACAAATCAAAAATGTTACACTACGACATTTTTGGCCTAAGGCCACACTAAATTTGGACAACACTTGTAAAGTGCTGCCTAAAATAATTTTGGCCATTCTTTTAAAATATATCCTTAAAGTTTAGCTTTAAGCCATGATAATTTTGATAACACTTGTAAAGAGTGATCTTTAATGCTATAGTCTACACTCTATAAGTGCTTTTATATTATTATATAATTGACAACGCCTTTTACAAATATGGTTACATTTTTAGAAGGTGGCTATTTTTATTATTTTAAAACAACAATGTATAAGTGTAGTCATATGACTTTTATAAAATTTACACCAAAATATGATACTCCCTCCAATATTTTCAATACTATGATATTATATTACCTCCAGTATATTTTATTTCCTCCCATTTCTAATTACCCAAAAAGAAAAATCATAAAACATAATAACATTCAGCTGAAATGTTGCACAGCTAGGGTTTATTCTCAATTTTAATTTCCCAAAACATATACAGCATTTTGAAGAGAGATTCCTACTGTTTATTCTCATCCGTGTTATCTTAACCATAACCCATCATTGAAGCTCTTCGTATCGTATTTCATTGGTATTGCTAAAAATCACGATACTCTTTGTACCGTATTTCATCGGTGTTGCTTAAACACTCACTGGTGCACCACCATTTACTAAAACACTTTATTTCATTAGTTTTTCAGGATTAGAAACCTCTCTAATTTGTACAACTTATTCACTTGAAGATTAGCAACTCATATTTATGATGCTTCAATACTATATGATAATTCGTTGCCACTTTAAATTTTATCATGAATTACTTGTCAAATCAACGGTGTTGGTTGTAATTCTTTAAATTAAACATATCTTGGATGTTGATTATTTATTGAAACCTCAAATTCCGATTATATATTGCCATTGTTGTTGAAATTAAGTGAAAATTAAAATTTAGGATTTGATTAACTTGGGGATTTTGGGTGATATGGATTTTCTTACAATTTGTTATCAAAATTAGGGAAGTCTGAGTACATATTGGTTGAAAACACCATTACTGATTGTGAATTGATCTTGAAAATATTTTCAAAGATTTAAAATTGAACTTAGGAAAGATAATCCACTTCAACAATGGGTCAAAGTACATTGACAAAGCACCAAACTTGTTGGCGACTTGCTAAAGTGCTCCAAAGATTGCCAAAGTGGACATTTTGGGAAGGGAGTTTTGGTTCAAGTTTGGCGAGTTCCATCTTAGTTGGTGAGATCTATCGAGATCACATGATGCTTTGTTTTCATTTTTCTTAAATTCCAGCCTGCCTGATAATTTACCAATAAAGCTTTGATCATTACTAAAGTAATATCCACTCTTTTTGGTGCATAATCTTAGTACTGAACACTTAGTTGAGTTCATAATGCATTTCGATATTAGTTTCAGGGGTCATGTGAAGTTAATCTAGTAAGGATATTTTAAAAAGGAATGGTCTGATAAGCTCCAAAATGATTCATAATAATCCTTAATTTTTTCTATATGCATTCAATATCTCTAACATACTCTTGTTATAGATAAAAGATGTTCTATTTATCCTACAATAAATCTAAGTCTATGGTCTAGGATCTTGGTCTTGATTATGATAAAATTCATGCTTGTCCTAATGATTGTATGTTGTTTAGGAATGACCATAAGGATGATAAATTGTGTCATGTTAGTGGAGATTCTCGATATATTAAACCTCTTAAAGTAGATTGTGAGGTTGTTGAGTTTTATAAAACAAACCTCATCGTGTTCTAGCAAATATTTTGAGATACTTTCCATGAGTTCCTAGACTCAAAAGACTATTTATGTTCTCAAAGACCACAGATTCATTGAGGTGGCATGACGAGAAGCGTTCTAAAGATGGAAAGTTAAGGCATCCCATTGATGGACAAGCATGGAAATATTTTGATAGCTTGTATCTAGATTTTGCACTAGATTCTGGTAATTTGAAACTTGGCTTGACAACTGATGGATTCCATACATTTCAGACCATGAGTATATCTCATACCACATGGCTAGTTATGATAATGGTGTATAATTTTCCACCTTAGATGTGCATAAAACTAAAGTAGTCTATGTTTTCCTTACTTATTACTAGACCTCATTCACCTGGTTATGACATTAATATTTATTTGTAGCCATTGATTGATAAGTTAAATTTATTGTGCCAAACTGGTGTTGATACATATGATGCTTCAAGATTTCAAACCTTTCAAATGAGAGAATCTCTTATTTGGACGATCAGTGACTTCCCTGCATATGTTATGTTATCTGGTTAAAGTAAAAAAGAAAAATTGGTTTGCCCTTATTGTAATTATGGCACTAATTCTTGTTATCTTAAACATAGTAAAAAGATATGCCATATGGATAATCATTTTTTATACCCATGGATCATCCGTGGAGATCTAATAAAAGATCTTTCAATGAAAAAACTAAATTTAGACCTCCTCCCCATTTGTTAAACGGAACTAATGTGCTTAACAGCTTATGAAACATGAATAGTGTGTTTGGGAATAAGAGAAAGAGATCAAATGATAGCCTATGGAAAAAAAGGTCAATCTTTTTTGAATTACCTTATTGGGAGCACAACCCGTTACCCAACAAACATGATGTGATACACATAGAAAAAAACATAGTTGATAATGTAATTGGAACTCTTTTGGATATTTCTGAAAAAAAAAAAGGATCATGCAAAGGCTCATAATTATTTGAAAGAGATGGAAATTAGAAAGAGCCTTCATCCAAAAGATACCACAGATGGCAAGAGAATTAAGATTGCAAAAGCATGTTTCTCAATGACTAATGAAGAAAAATTAATTTTTTGTGGAGTTTTAAAGATAGAAGCTACCTGATGGTAGTGCCTCCAACATATCTTGGTGTGTGACACTAGATGAAAAAAAAATATCTGGCTATAATACTCATGATGCTCATTTCATGTTACATTACTTGCTGCCAATACCAATTAAAAGCATTATCCCTGATCATGTTGTTATTGCTTTGATTCATTTGGGTTCCTTCTTTTATCGTTATGTCAAAAAGCTATCATAATGGAGGAAATATATTACATAGAAGTTGAGATCATAGAAATAATAAATTGGTTGGAGAAAATTTTTCCTCCTATATTTTTTTATATTATGATTCATTTGTCTAATGAGGTGATATTAGGAGGTCTAGTTCATAATCTATGGATGTATCCCTTAAAAAGACATATGTGTAAATTTAAATCGTATGAATGCAACAAAAATTGTCAAGAAGGATCTATACCAGAAGCATATCTAGTTGAAGAGTGTTTAACTTTATGCTCGAGATATTTGCATAGGGGCGAACATACCATATTTAGTAGAAGAACTCAAAATGAGTATGAGTATGGCTTAAGTGATGCACAAACTTTCTGTTTGTTCCCTAGCAAAGGTTGTCCTTTAGGAGAGAAAAAATATAGCTACTGTTTTAGACAACAAGTCACTAAATCAGGCGCATGCATACTTATTGGACAATTGTTATAAAGTTCAAGAGTATATTAGATACTTTAATCACTTAAAGTATTTTCTTTTTACGAATAGTTTTTAACTTATTATATTTATTATTCTAATGAATAAAAATACTTATTATGCAAAGATAATAAACTTGAGGTTAATAGATAGCTGCAGAGATCTAAATGGAGCAAGGCTAAGAATCATAATCAAAACTTCTCAGAATGGTTTGAAACTCGTGCTTTGCAAGATGATGTGCCTGATTTAATAAAAGAACTTTCTAGAGGACCAAATGCCGTTGGTAAAAGATATTTTAGGTATCTCATTAATGGATATAGATTTCATATTAAGCAGTTTGATGCAAGGCGTAAAACATAAAATAGTGGTATTACATTAGTTGCCTCAACCACAAGCTTTGCAAGCTCGAAGGACAAAAATCTAGTTCATGCAGATTTGACTTATTATGGTAGAATAGTTGATATACTCAAGATCCAAAATCTACAATTTAACATTTATAATAAGGATAAGGCAAAAACCCCTAAAATTCTCCTTGGCCATCGTTGACTTCTAAACCTAGTCATTGACTTTTTTGCAAGCATGGATGCCATAGCCGGTGGGACTATCCCACCAAATGATAGTAACAAACACACTGCAGAGGTAACAAAATATATTGATTTATTGAAACCTAAAGTGGTGGATAACTCTAACATGAGGGTTCCACCTAAATCGGTTATAATGTTGCATGGGGAGCCTAATAGTATGTGGAAGTCATATGAAGTTAGAAATTTAATCATACGGGAGAAATTAAATTATCCAATCATTGGTAAGTTTTCTTATGGAAAACCTCATATTAAAATATTAAGGAAAATCATTTCGAATCAATATGGAATTAAGGGACAATGTAATATAGGATCAATGGATGAAAGACATGTGAAGCATTGGAAGACTACGTTCAATTATTATCAGTGTCATCTTTTCACATTCAGTCGATGGACAGATATTGGCAAATGAGGACGTTAAAGTGGGATCCATGGTTTGAGCCTGATGCTGAAACTTTAATTGCAGTAGCTTAGATTTCTATGCCAGATCTTCCACCAAAATTTTTTGCAAAAGATGCAATATTTTCTATTTCATCAGTTGTTGGAAGGCCTCTCACAGTTGATATGGCAACCAAAAATCATACTAGGCCTAGTTGGTCGAGGGTGAAGGTGGAGGTTGATTTGGTTGTAAAATTGCCTCAAAGGATACGAATAAATGAAGAGAATAATATTATTGGGGAGATCAAATCAAAATAGATACAGATTTAATATGATTGTATGCCAAAATACTATAGAGAATGTTGTTTACAAGGGCATGACAAGGAAAGTTGTTTGAACAAGCATCCGAAATTATTTGACAAAATGTAGAAAGCAAGCAAAGATACAGAGAATAAAACAGAAGAGAAGATTCAGGATGGTCAAATGAAGCAACGGCAGCAACAGATAATACAACAAGAGGCAAAATAAATAATAAACAGTGGCATGCAAGGAAGAATAGATATAGGATGGACAGATTTTGGCATATTATAGCAGAGATAAATGGGAAAATGATAAGGAGCTGGAAGTTTCTAACTCTTTCAGTGTATTGAAAGACAAAGAAAATGAAGTTGATCACATTAAAAGGGTAGAAATAAAAAGTGATACAAATAAACAAGGGGATGGAGAGTCACTCAGTACAAAAGATTGGGTGAATAAGAGTTTTGGTAAATATGCAGAAAATAAACAAGCAGCACAGGATGCAAAATAGATGATGCAACAAAGAAAAGGACAAGCAAAGTTGAAGATATGTAGAAGTATCAAGAACAGCAGAATGATAAGGCAGATAACCAGGAAAAAGATAGTAATAAAAAGATGTAAAAGGAAGATAAAGACAAGAAAATTCTGGAAGGGATTTCTCCATTAGTGATTGAATCAGACAGTGATGGAGATTTGTAACGAAAAGAAGGCATATTTGGATAAGAATAACCTGGAAGATAACATTAATCAAGTAGCTAAGGATTCAGATTTATCTCTCAGGAAAGTTGAGTCAATGAAAGCCAAGCAAAGTAAATAAAAGATGAAGAACCAGAATAATAATGCAAGTGCAGGCACAATTCATATAAGGAGTCAGGATGCTAAGAATAAGTCAAGATAAAAGCATTAATATGGAATATAAGATTTGTTACTACACAACAGTCCTTTACCAAATTAATCATAATGCAGAAGAGAAATCAGTTTTGTTTTATAGGTATTATGGAACCATTTCAAGAGAGGCAGCATATAAAAGATTTTAAAAGAAAATTGGGTATGAAGCAGGTTGTAGTGAATATATAAGGGAAAATATGGGCATTCGTGGATGGAAGTGTAGAATGTAGCATAGTGAAAGATGAAGAACAACAGCTATCAATAAAGTTGGTATGTCAACAAGATGATGTAACTTTGTTAGTTACATTAGTTTATGCAAAGTGCAGTTCAAGAGAAAGGCAAGTTTTATGGGATTCAATATTAGACATGGCTGATTTTCAATAGCCTTGGCTAATAGGAGGGGATTTTAATGCAATAAGAAATGAAGAAGAAAAATTGGGGGGATTACCAGTTACACTGAATGAAACTCAAGATTTTAATCAGTGTATAAGTTTGTGCAATTCGGAAGAACCTCAGTTTAAAGTAAGTAAGTATACTTGGTGGAATGGCCGAACAGATGATGCATGTTTATTTAAATGTTTGGATAAGGTGTTGTTCAATGACAGATTATAGAATTTATTTTAGAAATTGAAGGTGGAACATCTTCCTAGAAGTGGTTCTGATCATGCTCCTTTAGTGATTTAGTTCAAGATGGATAAGGATCAAGTAATTAGATCTTTTAGATTCCTGAATCTATGGTTGAAGGATGAGACATGTTTGGAAGTGATAAAGGACAATTGGAAAGCAGATATAGATGGTAATCCTTTTATTATGTATCATCATAAAATGAAAAATTTTAAATCAGCAATGACAAGATGGAGTAAATATGCCTTTGGAAACATATTTCAGGAAATTGCCATTTTGGAAGATGTTCTGAAAGTTAAGGAAAAGCAATTTAAAGAGATGCCTGGTGGAGAAAATAGGGAAGCTCTAAGTAAAACTCAGGCTGAATTAAATCTTCAATTAAAGAGAGAGAAAGAATTTTAGAAGAAAAAAGAAGGATATGAATGGTTTAAAGATGGAGAAAGAAATACAAAGTTCTTTCTTGTAGGAGCCAGTTCATGACAGATGTTTCTGGTTTGGTACTGAAAGAGTGTAGGGCGGCGATGCTGAATAGAGTTATGGATCTGGCTAGGTTGATGATCCATCCACAGCAGATAAAGGTGAATAAGATAAGGGAGAGAGATAGAGTGAGGGGTAACAAGAGGACTAGATCCGAGCAGCATGAGTATAGTCAGGCAAGGTCCCATGGAGGGAACCGCCCACAGTTCTAGGGATGTTTGTCTATGTCAGTGCCCTCATCATCTAGTGCTCCTGCTCCTAGAGGCAGGCAGGAGCAAGGGAATAAGTCTTCTATGTCCCGGTCCCAGAACAGTATAAGTAACAGACCCCGTTATCCTCCGTGTGCCAAGTGTGGAAGGGATCATCCCGGTGAGTGTTTAGCAAACCAGAGGGATTGTTTCGATTGTGGCAAGTTGGTCCAGAGACTTAGAGATTATCCACATGCTAGGCAAGGGAACAGAGATAACCGACCCCAGACACAGGCTACTAGTGCACCATCTTCTGTAGCTTATTCTTCCTCTGCTCAAGGTACTTCATCTAGTACTAATGGCGGTCAGTGCTAGAATAGATTCTATGTGTTACCATCCCATCAGGAGTAGGAGGATTCTCCCCATGTTGTTACTGGTATGCTCCGTGTCTTTTGCTTTGATGTTTTTGTATTGTTGGACCCCAGGTCAAGTTTCTCTTATGTGACCCCATTAGTCGCTGTGAATTTCAAAATGAGTCCCGAGAAGATTCCTGAGCCTTTCCTAGTTTCCACACTAGTAGGGGAGTCGATTGTTGCTAAACAAGTGTATAGAGATTTTCCTGTTACTATTCTTCATAGAGTTATATTTTTTGATTTGATAGAGTTGGACATGGTGGATTTTGACCTTATTTTGGGTATGGATTGGCTTCATTCTTATTATGCATCTATAGACTATCGTACCCTCGTGGTCAAGTTTCAGTTCCCTGATGAACCATTTTTTGAGTGGTTCAGGAGTTCGGCATCTCCCAAGAGTCATTTTATCTCTTATCTTAAAGATAGAAATCTAATATCCGAAGGTTACCTCTATCACCTAGTTAGATTTAAAGACACTAAGTTTGAGGCTTCAACTATTCAATTAGTCAATATTGTTAATGAGTTTCCTGATATTTTTTCAGAAGATCTCCCAGGGGTACCTCCCGATAGAGAGATAGAATTTGGGATTGACCTTCTTCTCAACACTCAGCCTATTTCTATTACGCCATACCGTATGTCACCTGCAGAGCTTAAGGATTTGAAAGAGCAACTCAAAGATCTTTTAGATAAAGGATTCATAAGACCCAGTGTCTCTCCTTGGGGCGCACCTATTCTTTTTGTGCGAAAGAAAGATGGTTTTTTGCATATGTGCATTGACTATCGTCAGCTTAACAAGGTCACAGTTAAGAATAAGTACCCTCTTTTGAGAATTGATGACCTGTTTGATCAGTTGCAAGGTGCAAGTTGTTTCTCCAAAATAGAACATAGTTCCGACTATCATCAGCTTAAAGTGAGGGAATGTGATATTCCAAAAATAGCCTTCCAAACTCGTTATGGTCACTTTGAGTTTCTAGTCATGTCTTTCGGGCTAACCAATTCCCCAGCAGCCTTTATGGACCTCATGAATCGAGTGTTCAAGCAATATCTTGATATGTTTGTTATTTTTTTCATAGATGATATCCTTGTGTACTCCTGTACTGAGAACGGCCATGCAGATCATCTTAGAATTGTCTTACAAACTCTTAGAGATCACCAGTTGTTTTCCAAATTCAACAAGAGTGAATTTTGGATAAGATCAGTAGCCTTACTGGGTCATATTATTTTAGCTGAAGGCATTAGAGTTGATCCCCAAAAGACAGAAGTTGTAAGAAATTAGCCTAGACCTATCTCTCCGTCTGACATTAGAAGTTTCTTGGGTCTAGCTGGCTACTACCACTATTTTGTTGAAGGTTTCTCTTCTATTGTGTCACCCATAACCCGGTTGACAAAAAAGAAAGTTAAGTTCCAGTGGTCAGATTCCTTTGAGAAGAGTTTTTAAGAGTTGAAGACTCGACTTACTTCAGCCCCTGTGTTGACTTTGCCTGATGGTATAGATGGTTGTGTGGTATATTGTGATGCCTCTAGAGTTGGTTTGGGTTGTGTGTTGATGCAAAGAGTTAAGGTTATAGCCTATGCCTCTAGACAGTTGAAGCCACATGAAAAGAACTACCCAACCCATGATCTTGAGTTAGCTGTTGTGGTCTTTGCTTTGAAAATATGGAGATACTATCTTTATGGTGTTCATGTTGAAGTTTTTACTGATCACAAAAGCCTGCAGTACATATTTACTCAGAGGGAGTTGAATCTTAGGCAGATGAGGTTGTTAGAGTTGTTAAAAAACTATGATATGAGTGTGTTGTATCACCTGGGCAAGGCCAATGTAGTGGAAGATGCCCTTAGCAGGTTGTCTATGGGTAGTGTTACTCATGTAGAGGAAGGTAAGAAAGATTTAGCTTGTGATGTGCATCATTTGGCTAGACTGGGTGTTAGGTTGCTTGATTCCGCTGAGGGAAGTACTTTGGTGCAAAGTAGCTCTGAATCCTCTTTAGTTTCAAAAGTGAAAGAGAAGTAAGACTTGGATGATAGTTTGGTCAGACTGAAGGGGTTAGTTAAGGACCAAAAGGTAAAGGTCTTCTCCCAAGGGGGAGATGGTGTGCTGAGATTACAGGGTAGATTATGTGTTCCTTGTGTGGGTGATCTAAGGCAGATAACTATGGTTGAAGTGCATGGCGCGCGATATTCTATTCATCCCGGCGCTACCAAGATGTACCGCGACTTGAGGGGAAATCTATTGGTGGAGTGGTATAAAGAGGATATAGCTGGGTTTATAGCAAAGTGTACAATATGCCAACAGGTTAAGATAGAGCACCAAAGACCTGGTGGTGTGATGTAAGAGTTTGGTATTCTCGCTTGGAAGTGGGAAGGGATGATTATGGATTTTGTGACTGGTTTACCTCTTTCGCGGCGTCATCATGATTCTATTTGGGTTGTTGTAGATAGATTGACCAAGTCAGTGCATTTCCTACCTGTGCATACATCTTATACAGCTGAGGATTATGCTAGATTGTATATTCGGGAGTTAGTCAGGTTGCATGGAGTTCCTTTGTCTATCATCTCAGATAGGGGTACTCAGTTCACTTCTCAGTTTTGGAGAAAGTTTCAATAGGGTCTTGGTATCCAAGTTCATTTGAGTTCTTCTTTTTATCCATAGATAGATGGTCAGGCTGAGAGGACCAGTCAGACCCTAGAAGATATGTTGAGGGTGTATGCTCTTGATTTCAAATGTAGATGGGATGAGCATTTTCCACTAATCGAGTTTGCATATAACAATAGTTACCATGCTAGCATCGAGATGGCACCATTTGAGGCTTTGTATGGTAGGATATGTAGATCACCCATAGGTTGGTTTGAAGTGGATGAAGCTGTTTTTGTTGGACCTGATGCAGTATTTGAGGCTATGGAGAATGTAAAGTTGATTAGAGAAAGGTTGAAGATAGCTCAGAGTCGTCAAAAGTCATATGCCGATGTGAGGAGAAGAGACCATGAGTTTGAGATGGGCGATTTGGTGTACTTGAAGATTTCACCCATGAAAGGGGTGAAGAGGTTTGGTAGAAAGGGGAAGCTTAGCCCCGTTATGTTGGCCCCTATAGAGTCTTGAGCTGTGTTGGTAAAGTAGCCTATGAAATTGAGTTGCCCGTAGAGTTGCTAGCCGTTCATCCTATTTTTCATATCTCCATACTTAAAAAGCATATTGGTGATTCCATTGTAGTAGATCCTTCAGAGAGTGCTGATATTCAGAACAATCTTTCATTTGATGAGATTTCTGTTGAGATTCTATATTTTTAGATCCGTAGACTGAGGAACAAAGAAGTTCCCTTGGTCAAAGTTTTGTGGCGGAACCAGCCAATTGAGGGCCCTACTTGGGAGGCAGAAGCAGACATGCGAGCCAAGTACCCGCACCTCTTTTCTGCGAGTTCAGATCAAGCCGAAGGTAATATTCTTCCTTAATTCAACCCTTTTAATCTAAAGTTTAGCTATACCTCTACCCTTATTAAGTTCATGCATTCCCTAAAGTATTCAAGAGTTTAGAAAGACATAGAGTCAGTTTAGCAAGTTCTTCCAGCTTTACGTACTCAATTTCCTCCGTGCTCTTAGCTTAACTAGCGATATTCGTTGACAAATGTTTTCAAGGGGGAGATATTATAATAACCCGAATTTTTCCTAAGCTGAATTTCTCCTCGAGAAGGTTAAGGAGTGACTTCCTACGTGAGTATAGTTTAAACCATATAGAATTTCCCTTATTTTGACTTTTATCACATGGAAAATTTGATAATCTTTCCGTCGATATAAGATTCCCCCAAATCCGATGCCCAGGCAAGAAGTTATGGCAAATTTAAGTTCTAGTAGTAAAATAGCGTCATTTTAGTGCTTGGGGGTCTATTTGACAATTGTCAAATTCCAGTGGAACTCTGTGATAGTGGCGCGTCATGGAGGACCCCAATTTCCCAATAGTCAATTTCCAGTGGCCTAGCGCGATTGTGACGTGTCGTACTGAAGTTCCAGGTCCCAACCAGAGGGACAACGCAATGGCTCCGCATCGCGGTGACTCCCAGATTCCCATTTGTCAATTTCCAGTGAGCCACCGCGATAGTGGCGCATCGCGGTGGCCCATAAAATCGGGTTCCCAGTTCAATTTTTCCAGCTTTGTACAGAATTTAAAAAGGGTACTTTGGACTTTTTTCAAGCCTCTTAAACCGTACAAACACCAAATTAAACTCATTTACAAGAATTCTATGAAGTTTTTCTCAAATTTTCTCTCAACAAAAACCCTAAGTATCTAAAATCTCTTCCAAGAATCTCAAGAATCCACCATAGATTTTCTAAATTGAGTCAATATTCAAGGTTCCCAAGTCAAGGGATTCCGGAACCCTCATTCAAGAGTATGAATAGAGTCCCAAAAGCTAAAGTTCATCCAAAGCTTCTAATTCAAGGTATGTGGGGTTTGAACAAGGACACTTCTTTCTTCCTTGTGCCCAGAAGTTGTTTTAAATTACAAGAATATATGGGTTCACATGTTTTCTTATGAAAATTGAAGTATGGGTTTGTACCCTTTGTTGTTGTTCTAGAGATTATGATAATTTCCATGTTTTAGAAATTGAGATACATGAGTATGTTGAGATTTTAATGCATAATGCTGAAATTCCAGATTTCAATATGATTTATGAATCCTTATGATCTCTAGTATGCATTTTGGTGAGTCTTAACTTGAGATTGAACTATGGGCCACTAAGCCCTACTTGAGAATTGCAATTTTAGGAACGTTTGTTCTATAAGCACCTATAATTTGAGTACTTTGAGATTATTGAGAAATATTTGACCTTTTTGGTCCTAATAGAGTTGGAATCCACAATGATGTTCTATTAAAACAAATTAGTAATACATTTTTGTCTTGAATATAGACCGTTGAGTTATTTGGGGTGAATTTCCTAAGAGTTCTGAGCTGAGTATGGGAGTAGTATTTTGCACCGAGTTGGGTATCATTCTGAGGTCTCATACCCCAGAACTACGTGCCACCGTAGGACTGAGATTTATGGGTCTGAGGCCAAGATAGTGATCACTGAGTTGAGCTTATACTCCCTAGAAAGAGTATGACGCCTCTCCCCAACGTGAGGTTTCTTCCTTAGGAGGACAAGACGTTGGACTCCATGTAGCTCACATGGTTTATGTGGGTTAGAAGAAACTCCCGAGTGTCCAAAGTTATATAATCCCGAGTTCTAAGTGTCCCAAGTCTAAAAGAGTTCTAAAGTTCCCAAGTGTTGAAAGTTCCTAAAAGTTCTGAGTCCTTGAGTTTTAAAGAAGTTTTACTCTACATGAGATAAAAGTAGGAGTTTGAAAGTATTGTTTAAAGTTCCTTTAACTTTCAAGTATTGAGAATAACAGGAGAGTAGAGATTTCAAAGTTAAGTATAATGACTCACGAGATTTGTATTTCATGTTTCAATATTCACGATTCATGAGAATTGTATTTTAGATTTATTCAAGCCATGTGAGTCATTTATATATACATGCATGATTTTATAAAGAGTAATGATAATGTTTATTTAAATGCATACGCCCTCATATACTCAGTACATTCCCAAGTGTTGATCCACATATACGTCTATGTGCTACATTGTCTTATAATGTAGGTTCAGGTGCTCAGTCCTAGCCTTGTCAATGATTTCTAAGTACCTTTGTCTACATCTCCACAGTGGTGAGTCCTCATGGTTCGAGGACCTATCTTCAGACATTTCAGTATTTTAGTAGATATATTATTGCTTTCAGTTCAGTTTGAGTCAGTTGGGGACCTGTCCCAATGGTTCTCTAGTTCATGGAGTAGTAGAGGCTTTGTCAGACTATTTATCAGGTTATTAGTATGTTGAGATTTCCATTTTTGTGGTCGTTTGGACCGAGTATTTTCTTTGTATTTCCTATCATTTGATATGAAAGTACTAGTGTTTTGTTTATTTCATCTCGAATTGAGTAATTATATGTAGTAATAGGCTCAAAGGGTTAGCTTGGGGCTACTGGTAGCCTTAAGCACCGTGTGATGTCTCGGGAGGTGGTTTCAGGTCATTGCAAATACCCTCCATATAGATGGTGGAAAGAATGTGGAAAAGATTTAGAGTGATAATTCTGTCTGTAATCGTAATAATGCATATGGATTAGAATCCATTGCATTAGAAATAGGAAAAAGGACAGAAATAGCACCTAAAGCTAAAATAATACCACAAAAATAACACTCAAAATTAAATACCTCATAAATAGCCACAAAGTAATTCCACTAACTAACCTTCACTGTCATACGCTTAAACAAAATCGAAAACATTCTTGAAGTAACTTTCCCTTTCTTTCTTTTCTTTTCATTCACAATTTTCTTTCCATTCAAAACTCCTAAACCTCTGTTCCTTTACCTTTTTTCGATAATCCAATTTACCTTTCTCGTTCCATAAATTTTGTTTAAAATCTCCAAAAAATTGCATTTAATTAGCTTCTTATATTTTTTCAAGTGGCAGCATTATGCACTCCATGGCTGGACAACCTCTCATTGAATGTGTGATTGTTCTTAGTAGGATAAATACGACATCAACTCAAGGGTAAATACATACTTCATCATATTAGTGTTTACAACTAACTTAGTAATGAAGGAAAGAAAAAAAGAAGAGAAAATAAAGGTAGGACGAGGAATTTAAAAATACAAAAGAGCATTAAGGAGAAAGAATGAACTGAATCAAAGCAATAATTGATGGAAAGATGATTTTAACTTCTTTTTGTTACTTTATGTACTACTATTACTATAATTTTCAAGAGTGTCAATTATGTCCGTACTTACTAATTTTAATTTTCTGTATCAATTTGGTATTGCTACTGCATATGCTTGCACAGATTTTCTTTGTAAAAAGTATATTTATGTGGTATACATACTGTATCGACATGGTATAAAAGTGTATCAATATAGTATTAAAGAGCATCAATTGAGTATAAAAATGTATCAATGTGGTATAAAAGTGTATCAATTGGGTATAGAGACTGCATGTGACCGACTGACTCAATTGTTATAAATTGGGCCAAATGGCTAAAGAAGGAAAATAAATTAAGAGGGAAATAAATTGGGTTGACTGACTCCAATTGTCCACATTTCAAATTGTGGGCCATTTCTTTTCAAAATGGTTAGCCCATGTCCTTTTCCCTTAGTCATACTATGGATTTTGAGGCAAGCCTGTCAAACGGGCCGGTCCAGTTCAAACCGGCACCGGCCCAGTTATTGTTAATGGTTATTGGGTTGGGCTGGTCCGGGCCAGATCTTGATGGGTCGGGTCAGGCTAAGCCCAACAGTAAATTCTTCCAAAATAAATCGGGACCGGCCCACTTAGTGTAAAATCAATTTTGACCGGTCCAAACCAGTAAAAATGTAAAAAAAAAATAATCGAATTTACATATATACTATATATACACACCTATATACATTTTAAATATATTAAACTATAAACGTATAACATATATACATTACATAATATACTACTTTAGAAACATATACACATGTATACATTAAATATATACTATTTTGGTCTATGAAAATATATATACATATATACGTACAATATAATAGATATACTACTTAAAATATTACTTGAAACAATATACATACAACATATATACACTATATATATACTACGTTAGAAAATATATACACATGTATACATTAAATATATACTAGTTTAGAGTCTAAAGAAAACATATACACATATATACGTACAATATAATATATATACTACTTAAAATACTACTTGAAACAATATACATACAATATATATGTACTACTTTAAAAAACATGTACACATGTATACATTAAATATATACTAGTTTATAATCTATAGAAAATATATACACATATATACGTACAATATAAGATATATATATATATACTATTTAAAATACTAATTGAAATAATGTACATACAACATATAGACACTATATATAAACTACTTTTGAAAATATATACACATGTATACGTTAAATATATACTACTTTAGAGTCAATAAAAACTATATACACATATATATGTATAATATAATATATATACTGCTTAAAATACTACTTGAAATAATATACATACAACATATATACACTATAAAATTACTACTTTAGAAAACATATGCATATGCATACGTTCAATATATACTACTTTAGAGTCTATAGAAACTATATACATATATATGTAGAATATACACTACTTAAAATACTACTTGAAAGTTGAAAGATATATACATTACATGTTATGATACCTTAGAAAATATACAGACATATATACATATAATATTACAATGTATACTACTTAATATAATAATACTTGAAGTATTGAACATATATTAACAAATTTACAATTTTACATACAACACTTAAAAGATAAACTTATAGTATTTTTATATGTCAGTACTAGTTGTCTAAGTAATATTTGCTAACATTATTTTTATTTTTTCATTATATGTATATATGTTTGTTATGTTTATTACTTAGTGTAAAGTTTGATAGTAATATATTAAAAGTATTTAATTCAAACTAGAAATTCAATTTAAATGGAAAAAAAAAGTAAGGAGTGAATGAATATTGTATTTTATTGATTACAAAATGATCCAAAACTTGTAATTTACATGAATGAAAAATCTACAAATTTTGCATCATTTTTTCCAACTCATACATGTTAATATTAATGGGAACTGTCATAGGAAAGTCAAAATCAACGGGGGCAAAGGCTAAACCATGCATTGAACTTGATTGTGCTGAGTTCTCTCTTGAAGTCATAATTTCTTCAAAATTTTGTACGTCTTTCGGCTCCTACTCCATTCGTTGATTTCTTTGTTCCGCTCTATTCTAATCTCTAAGGTAAACTAGAACATTCATAGCATTGCTTCCTTAATGCTTCCATGTAATTGTTTGCATCACTCGTAGCTGTAAACAAGGAAGGTTCTTCTTCAAGCTGTATCTCTAAAGTATTATAAATAAAGAACTAAATTCGTCCATAGTATTATATTTCATATATGGATTTATTATAGCACCAATCAAATAAATTGAGGAAAGCGGATAAAAATATTTTTGTAGAGTTAGAAATCATAGCAGTAATAGCTTCTTTGTAACCTTATTTATTCTTATATTCGTTAAACAAACAAGAAATTTCGGCTAAATAAGCAAAACATTACAAATAGTAGGATAATAAGCACTAGAGAATTCAACTGTAGCTATATAAAAATTTTCCAAAAATTTAACAAGATCATAAATTGCAGCCCAATCAAAATCATGTAGCATACACTTAGAAAAAGAACTAGAATATTGATTAAAAGTCATTGTAATAGAAACTTTATAAGCAAGACAAGTTTTTAAATAAGTATAAGCAGCATTCTATCTAGTATCAGATTCTTCAGGCATAAATATCGATTTAAGTCCATTTTGTTCACATTTGGTTTTAAATTCTCTCACTCTACATTTTTTATTATTTTCTTAAATAAATCCAACAACAAGTTGGACCTTTTCAATATAAAGCTCGAAAAATTTAAGACCATCTCTTACGATTAAATTATATATATGACAAGCACACTTAACGTGAAATATTTCGGGTAACGGAGGAGAAAGTTCAACTTTCAACAACTCAACCTCAGCCTTGTTGTTAGATGCATTATCAAAAGCTATACATAAAACTTTTCTTTCAATATCGTAATATTTTTCTACCTTAGAAATAGATTCAAAAATAAATCTTCCAATGTGTCTACGATCTTCATCATACAAAAATGCCAGAATACATTTTTGCATTAAAAATTACTATCTATCCAGTGACAAGTGATTGTTACATAATCATTTTTGTTAACAGCATGACCAAGATCAGAAGTTAGAGCAATTCTACATGGAATATTGTTTAATAATGCAGATAAATAATAAATATATTGTGCATGGATTCTAAAAATATAGGCTCGACAAGTACTTCTAGGAATACCTGTAAACATAGGATTATAAATTGCTTGAATATAATGAGTAAAAGGATTCGAAGAAGCAAAAGTGAAAGGCAAACAACCCACATCTATCATTTTTGCTATTTCTTCCTGGTCCTTCATTTTATTATAATTCTTAACTAATTGATCGGTTGTATTTCATGTTATTATAGTCAATGGAGGATGTGATTTGGGGTAATGATGTTAGATTTGTTGGGGTTCTATAAATTCTAGATTAGTCATGTAGTGCTTTTAGTTCTTTGGGGGTGAATAATGGGCTAACTTGTTGGAGTTCTGGCTAAATAAGTTTGATTGGATTGTAATAATTTTGAGTTCATATGTTTTGTTTCCCATCTTAAATTGAAATAAAAAATAAAGGATTGCATTATGTAGGATTTTTTATAGAGAAAACATTTCTTATTGAAGTTTTCTCAATTGTTAAAACTCGAATTTGAGACCTCGGGTGAAGAGTTGAGAGATTTTATTCATCCTATCATACTCTTCAATGATAGTGTTTTAACGAGCTTCTCTTTTCACATCTAACTGAAAATTTTTAATACTTTCATTATTTTAGTAAACTAGTCAAGTGTACGTGCTTTGCACGTATACTTTATGTCAAACTGCTAATTAACATAAAATATTATCAAAAATAACAATTGACTTTAAATAAAATATAATTTCTTTTTGTGCTTCATGTCAAGCTGTCAATTAACATAAAATATTATTGAAAATAGCAATTGACTTTAAATAAAATATAGCTTTTTATTTCATATGCTAGAATACAACAATAATAATAATAATAGTAATAGTAATAGTAATAATAATAATAATAATAATAATAATAATAATAATAATAATAATAATAATAATAATAATAATAATAATAATAATAATATGTTCAGTGTAATTTCATAAGTAGGGTTTGTAGAGGATAGTGTGTACGCTAATCTAACTTTCTTCTTATAGAGGAGGAGAGATTGTTTTGAAACAAAGAAAACTTGATTTTTTCTTCACTTTGCGGCATAATTTTGCATTTCAACTATATATTTTCCTAATGCTTCTTATCATATATTTTCTCTTATTATATATTTTAAAACTTCTTAATAATGGAGATCCTTAAACAATGTAGAGCAAAATTACTTTCGAACATAATAAGCACTCTCTCTCGATTATTCTCCCCTGATGCCTCATAAATTCATTTTTTCCTCCTAGAATTGTTTGTATTCCGGCATTTAACAAATAATACCTTTTATTTTCTAAGCACGAGCAAGTTTGTACATCCCCTTAGGACCCCTTGCCTTACATACGTACATGCAGAGGAACATCCATGAAAACCTAAAAAGTTATCCAATTCAATCTACTAATATTATATGTCAAAAAATAAGTGTTCACCGGAGAAGCTAATTCTTTGAGAATCATATCATAGCACAAGAACTATCCTCCTACAAGTAAAGCATGACAAGCATATCTATTCGATGATAACAACAAAGAATAAGAAAAGAAACAAAACTAAAAAACATGGAAAAATGATGACCTAAAATTACGGACACACATCTAAAAGAAGAGAGTAAGCAACAATAAATATGGACACACGTCCAAAAGAAGAGAGTAAATAGCAATAAATCTTACCTTTGATCAATTGCTTCAGATTATATTGTCTATTCAACTTCATCGATCATAGAATTGAAAGGGATCTCCAAACTTCTCAAAATAAAATCCCTAAAGATTACGCAAACAGGAGCAACAAAAACAACAAAAAAAGTATTCTTGAATATAAAATTTTAATGTACGTATAATCTAAAATTAAGGAACATATTCCATTTGAATATAATCAAAGAGGTAACCTGCCAACCTATAACGTAACTTTATCTTTTTTTTCATAAATAATTTACAATTAATAGAATTTGATTTCAATTCCAAATAAACTAAATCATATGTATGGTTGTTTAATATTGGAATTTTAGTTATGATTCCTAAATATTGGAAGTTTAGTACATTATTTATTTTAAAAAAAAAAATTGATAGTCTTTTTAAAATTTTGAGCTTCTACGCGTAATTTTCATTGGAATTTAATCATTATTTTAAATTATTTTCCCTTTAAATAATCAGTCTATTATTGTTATATGAAAAGTTATAGCATGAGAAATTTATCTCACAAATCAAATAGGAGATCAAGTTGGGAAAAGTCACTAAAATAATTTGGTTTTGAAATATTTAGCTGAAAAAAAGGTGAAAAGATGATTTAGTCTAAACCAGAGTATTTTAATAAAGGACAAAAAGTTCAAATCATTTTCTAATGATCTTCACATTTTTAATATATTATAGATAAAAACAAAAAAAAAACACTAAGAAAGACACACACATCAAAAAAATAAAAAATTTATTTTTTAATTTTCAACTTTGCCATCTTCGTTGTGATAACAAAGGCATGCAATTTAAAAAAATTATAATTATTGATTATTATTTTGATAGATTTTCAAACTTTTGAATATTCTTTGTGATAACATTTCATATTCTTCTAAAAAAATAGTGGTCATTAGTTATATGCTTATTGAATTTTAAAGCTCTTCTTTATAATAGCAATTATATGCATTACTACTGGTCAATATATATGCAAACTTGAGTTAAATTATAAGACGGATAATATTCTCCAATATATATATATAGCATATATAATGTGTGTTAAAAAGTTTGAACTCTTTAACATATATCTATTTTATTTATCACACCCAGTGACTGTATTCATGCTTAGTTCTTTAGCATAATATTAAGGAGTTGTTGTGTACCTTAGATTCCATTTGGATAGGATTAAAATCTGGCCAAATCAGCTTTTAATCTCTTTTTTAGATTTTTAAGGTGTTTGGTAAAATTAAAAAGTGCTTAAAAAAACTAAAAATTGATTAAAAAAATAAAAAATTAAGAAGCTGGGTATCCCTAACTTTTTGCTTTTTAGATTAAAATTCTTTTAGGTTTGCTCAAAATATTTACCTTTTTATCCCTTATATTTTCCTCCAATTCTAACAATATCTTAAACTTGTAGTCCTTAAATATATAGTTTTTTTTTCTTTTTCTCTTTGCCGCTTCGCTTGATCTCTTTCCTCCTATTTTCTCTTCATCTTTCTTCTTTGTTTTCATCGAATCCTTCATTACATCAAAGGTTTGTTCAAAAAATTTATTTCAGAATTAAAAATTATAAATAATTCACCTTATTTATGGTGTTAACAACTTTACGGACATTTAAGTCATTTTAACAACAAAAAAGTGTTTAACATCATTCGTTTACCAAACACATCGACAATTTTTTTTCAGTTTCAGCACTTCTATCCAAACACTTATCTAGTTAATTTATAAGAACTTATTTTAAGTTTTTAATCACTAAAGCTAAAAAAAACTATTTATTTAATCTTATCCAAACGGGCTCTTAATGAGTTGCTATATGATGTACCGTTTGTATACACATTAAACACATTAATGACAAGTTTCTTTTGAATCATACAAGTGGTTCAAACTATTTAAAATAATATTAATATTTATATTAGTACGCTTAATATACCTATATCTATAATCTATAATATATTAAAAGTGTGAAGACCTTTAGAAAAGTGATTCGAACTTTTTGCCCTTAAAAGTCTTTGTTTTAGACAAAATTGTCTTTTTACTAAATCTCAAAATTAGTCAAGTGGTTGAGAATACTTGAAGATAGCATTATAGTAAATTTTCTCTTTTTGGTTGTTAAATTATTTTATTTTAATATATTTACTTTTGGTTTGTGATTTGTATATATATTTTGTATAAATTTTTGTACTTTGATTGTGTTATGAGATTTACATATGTTAATTTTTCTTCAATCACCTATTGCATATACTAATTAGATAAATACAATTAGAGTCTCACTTTGAGAATCGGGGAAAGTCCGACCACAAAGGCCTATTGTATGCAACTATGTGCTATAGGTTTTCGTTTTTAATTAGGATTATTTGACGTTCAATAAATACATAATGCTAATGTAATGTTGGATTTTTGCTTTGGGTGTAGTTTGCTTTTCTCTTGGTAATAGAATGTGACTTGCTTACTAATACCAATCTATTAAATTGTATTGTATTTACTCTTTAGTTCTTAACTTTATAGTGTTGCTAATGTGATGTTGGATTTTTTTTTTTATAATGGTTAGATCTAAGTATATTGTTTTAATATCTTGATTATTATAATTTTATATTATTTTATTGTAATTTATATTCGGTTCAAGTTTATACTATAGATGAATGTTCGGTCAGACTCTGAGAAATTTTTTATGTAAAAGTTAGGTCTAATCATATTATTCTAATATCTCTATTATTGTAGTTTTTGTTTTGTTATTATTATTATTTTTTCTGCTTATTCTGCTTAACATAGGTGCTAGATGAACATTTGGTCGAGGTTTGATATTTGTGTAAATGTCAGATTTAATCTCATTGTTTTGATATCTCAATTATCATATTATTTTACTATAATTTGCAAGTGGTAGATGAATGTTCGATCGGATTTTGAAAATTTTTTGTGTAAATATTAGGTTCAATCATATTGTTTTGTTGTAATTTTTGATATGTTACTATCTGTTATTTTTATTATCATGCATTATGTAATAGATTACGTTATGGGAGATGGATTATAGTATCATAATTATGTATTGTTGCAGTAGTAAACTTATGTTGAAACTGAATTTGGGTTGATGGTATGAACTATCATTCATGTTTTGTGTTTTTGTTTTTGATTTCTTTTGAACATTAATCAATTATTACAGTTCCTTTTAAGATGGTGTATCATATTAAAACTTGTGCCAGTTACATATTTTACCAAGTGAATTTCTCAAAGGTGGAAAGATTTAGCTAGATCCTTTATCGGCATGTATTGAAGTCACATGATTCTACTTTTGTCTTATCATAGCATGTAAAATTGTCCATCTTAGCACATTTAATTCTCATATCAATGGATCGTTTTAACATTTGCAATACTGTAGGCTTATGTTTTCCTCTAACCTTCATACTTGCTCTTCAAGGTCATCTAACATTTGTCAGTCTGAAGGATGACACTAACATATATATATTTACGGACAGTGCATATTTAACTTCAGACATTGGAGTGATGGGCTTCACCACTAAGTGAAGGCAAAGAAAGGCCTACCCATTCAAAATGAAATGGTGGCTTTTGCATCAATTAACCATCAAAACTTCATTTTTTAGGTTGGGTTTCTTTGGCAGATATAGTACATCCCCATTTCTCTCAAGTTTATTCAGGCTTTAATGATAACTTTAGTTTCAGAACAAAAACTTGGGATATTTGGTTTGATGCGCTTATAGTTCTCAAAGCTTTGTGGAATGAAGAATTGGTTTAGATGAGCAAGAAAAAAAAAAAAAAAAAAAAAGAGAGAGAGAATTTTATTTCCTCTCTAATTTTACCCACTTTTAAATTTTCTTTGTGAAGATCATCAAGTGCAAGCTCCAACAAACAAATCTGAGGATAGTAGAGTGTACACATCTTACCCTATCTTCGAGGTAGAGAGTGTGTGTTTGATAAATTGTTGTTAAAGTCTTTGCTTACTTAAATATATTCTTATGTTGTAATTGATATTGATTTTCTAATGCAATAAAATTATAGGTCTTGATCTCTAAGCTAACTAAATAATGGTGTGATGTTGATTGACAAACTTAAGAAATTTGGAGGGTATTTCAACTACCTCACAATCTTTACAATAAATAAACTTTATTATACATAAAAAGTATTTAAAATTTTCATTATATAATTAAAATCTCTCATCGAATAGTTAATTGAGTATTCTAAAAAATTAATTTACTATAACATGGATACACATTATTGGTAGATTTTTTTTTATCCTTGTGTACTTGAGAAAGAATTTCTAAATATAAAAAAAAAAGTAAAAAAAAAAAGTAAAAAAAAAAAGTAAAAAAAAAAGAAAAAAAAAAGAAAAGAAAAATATGATGGTTTCCATCAAAATTAGGATAATAAATTCTTTTTACTATTTTTCTAATATTTAAGAGTTGAAAATTAATTAAATATTTATAGTAAAATATTTTCTTATTAGAAGTCATTAGAACTAATGACAACTAATACCTTTTTCATTAGTTAAGAATTCTAAATCAACTAAAGTTGATTTTAAGAAGATTTGAAAAATGTAGAAATAAATATAAAAGTGTTAGAATAAGAAAAATATAAGAAGTACCAAATTTTAAAAGTTAAACAATTAAATTTTTTTAAAGATTTAACTTTAAAAATAAGAAAAGTTTTAAATGTATAATAAATAAATAAAATAATCGTACTACAAATATAGTTCAAATCGATGCGTCTGTCTTAACCTCCAACAACAAGGAAAAGAGGTTCTGCATGATAAACACAAAACTGACGATCCATTAAATACTTGAAACTTCAGGTGGTAAAATATATATGTGCTTACAATAAAATATGTGTTATGTTTACATTATTATTATATTAAAGTGTGAAGGATCTTTGAGAGGTGATTTAAACTTTTTATATTTCATTAAAAACCTTCGCAATAGATAAAATCGTCTAATTTTACATAATCAAAGGTTACATGTGCGAGGTACGTGCGATTAAACTAGTATAAATTTGATAGTCTTTATTTTTATTACTCTCATAATTTTTGATGATCATAACTCCTAAATTACTCACATTTGGTATTTCATATTGTTTTCCTATAAATAAAGACATGATAAAGTTTGTTGCAAAAAGAGATGATCACATTAGTCAATAGAAAAATTGCTAGTTGAAAGAGTTGTCGAGATAAATAACTTCATTTATAAATTCTATTTTCTTGACAATCCTAATTGACATCTTACTTTGTCTCTTCATTTTTTTTTTTGTAATTTTAATTTGCAATTTGTGCTGCCTATGCTTTGTCATATAAATATGTGTTTTCTAATTAATTTTAATTGAATGGAAAATAGTAGTGTTTGATTTCCTTTAAATCTTAATGAAGCATATGTTGAATTTTTTTATGTTGAATGCAAAGCTTATTTTGAGATAAATATGGCAGAACATATAATTTTATTTTTATGTCTAATTTGAGAATGTTATTATAGAAACTATTTTAGAGAATATGTTATCCACAACAATTTAAAATTTGCAGGTATATATCTATTATATATTTAATACTTTGCTCTTATAAAATTGTATTCATAAAGTATTTGTATTCTAGATATTCATGAAACTATAATTTTGTTAAGTTTTTGAAATTGTTAACACAATTTTAAAAGAAAAGTTATCTGCCTTATGTATGTTTCTTAAAGATGCATTACGTAGTTGAATTTTTTTATTTTTCATCCGGATAAAGAGGTATTTGTGATTGTTCCTCTTGATGATATGATTCTTTGAAGGATTACCTTTGTTATCTTGATGTATTTATCAGGATAAAAAAATCATGTATTCTAACTGAAAATATAGTGTATTTCATTAATTTCTTGAAAAATATGAATATATATATATATATATATATATATATATATATATATATATATATATATATATATGTATGAAAGTATTGTACTTGTAGCATCTTGTCCCTAAAGAGTATAATTTAAAAAAAGTCCAATTAAGATTTTTTTTTGAAAGTAAAAACTGGCCTAAATAGATTGAAATATGAAATAATAACTTTTACTTCTTTTTTCATTCATTTTGAGAAATGATGGATCGTGTAGTATTTTTCTTTTCTTTTTTTTTTTGAAAAATGGTGCAAGTTTTATGAATGAATAGCCTATCTTTTGATATATTGTTTTAACGATTTGTATTTGTTATATTTTGTAATCTCAAAATTAAGATATATTATAAAAATATGAGTTCCGCACGTAGAAAATTGAGTTGTTTATTGAATATAACAAGTTTTAAAGTGATCTCTTTTCTTCATTTTTATGTAGTATTTTAAAAGTTATATTTCTCTTATTTTTTCTTTTATCTTATAGGAGTACCTTATTTTGCAATTCAATTCTACAAATACAAAAGGAGAGGAAAAGAAGGATGCCATACAAATTTTATAAGAACATAAAACTAAACCTTGTATTGAAATTTTTATAATTTTTATTCATGAAATTAATATTGTATGATAAGATTATAAAATTATTATAATAATACATAAAATTATAAGTTATTTTGAATTTTTATTTCAGTTCTTCTATGGAATATAATATTTACTTTTAAGATTAAATATTTAATTATGATGATATTATTTTGTAGGTAAGATACATGATGTTATTCTATTTTGGCAAATAGCATAACAAGATACAAAAATCTATAGTTAAGCATAAGAGGATCAAAAGAAAAACAAACAACACCTTGAAAATACTATAACATGAAGGAACAACTCATAATATTACAGTTGAAAATATAAAGAAATGAATATCTTAATTACGAACTTATGAAAATATTTATTTAATAATAATTCTTTAACGACCGCGTAAAGCGCAAATATATCTACTTGTATAAATATAAAGAGGAAAATACATTGATAACCCCTTAAATTTAGATTGAGAAAAATTTAGGTTCATGCTAAGCACCTATTTCGTAATGTCGCTTCATTTCATAATGCATATCATCCTTAGTTGAAATATACTTACTTAGGCTTATTAAGAACAATGTGTATAACTAAAGGAAATGACATATTTTAAGTTGTTAACTTATATATTCACCTAATGGGCACTTGATGCATACGTACAAACAGAAACCATTTCAAAATTTAAAACTAAACTGTCTCATAGAAACATTTTAGTGTGTGGTCATGTATGTGCTCAATAAAACATCAATCAGTTCGGATGTCTAAATAATATTCAATGAAATGTTTAAGGGGTTTTCCATGTATAATCACCTAAATATAATGATCAGAAACATAAACATATTGTTCCTATCCCTTATTGCATGAATTTTACATTGAAGACTGAGTAATTTAGTCGTGGTTCCCAACAATTCAACCAGGCCTAGTTTACAAGCCTCGTGTGAAGGAAGGTAGGAGTAGTAAATTTCTGTCTCTCCAGTCTAAACCAACAAAAAGCCACAAATTATTGAGTGTCCACATCTTAATTCTCCAATTAAATTTTATGCTTTGTCTCTTGTGTTACATGAGGCTCTATTTTTAATTCAAATATATCAATACTTCGATCGGTTAAAAACCGGTTGGTTCAATTAATAATTAGACCATCTAATAATGAATGATTTATTATGCCGCCATAAATAATGAGCAATTCAAAAATACCCCTAAATTATGATAAATAGAACAAAATGCCCTATCCCATTTTCTTGGAGCTTTGAGCTAAAAGTGACAGAAGAGTTTGAAAATGAGGTGTAGGTGACTAAGTCTTAATAATTGAGTGGATGTAACAATTACTTTATTATGGATTAAGAAAGTTGAAAAAATTGAAAATAACCCACAAGTTTTTAAATTTAGACTTTGATCCAAATGTTTGTTAATATAACGGGAAACAGAGGGGAAAATGTGTGTTTCTCTCTCTTCTCATCTGTTGTTGTTTTCTCTCTCTTTGCGATTTTTGTTGTTCATTTTTGTTGGTGATTTATTCATCATCTTCTGCTTCATTATCATCATCTTCTACTTTATTATCATCTTCATCTTCTACTTCATTATCATCTTCATCTTCTTCTTGTCGACCATTGTTGTTGTTTTTACCGCTACTGCTGCTACTTGACCAATTTTTTAGGTGAAATTTTGTTTCGTACATCACTTTTCACTTTGTCATTACTTCATAGGCGACTTTGGAAAGTAAAATTATGATTTTTAGATGACACTGCTATTGTTGCTTTTTCAACAATAGATAGAACCCATTCATGAATACAACATAAGAGCCCACAATTTAAACAGATCACTCAGTTTGTTGCAACCTATTACTTATTTGTTACAACAGACTAGTTATCTGTTGCAATAGAATATTTATCTGTTGCAACAGATAATTATTCTGTTGCAACAGATGAGTAATCTGTTTGGAATAACACAATATATCTCCCGCCACAAACCCAATAGATGAGTAATCTTGCTATTGCTACTGGATTCAAAATATTCCTTAATCGTCGACATGTTTGATGAGAAGAAGAAAGACATAATGAAAATTAAATAAGAATTAAAACGTCAAAGTCGATCAAACATAAATTTCTTTACTAAACAAAACCAAATAAAAATACATAGGCTAAAAGAAAAAAATAATCTAATTATCATCATCATCATCATCATCATCACCATCATCATCATCATCATCATCACTATCATCATCATCATCATCACCATCACCATCATCATCATCACCATCACCATCATCATCATCATCATCATCATCATCACCACCACCATCATCATCACCACCTCCATCATCATCATCATCACCATCATCATCATCATCATCATCATCATCACCACCACCACCACTATTATTATTATTATTATTATTATTATTATTATTATTATTATTATTATTATTATTATTATTATTATTGCTAGCCGGCCAATCTTCAACCGACAGTAGCAGGGCCCTCCTCAGCTTGTGGATCTCTCGGATCATCCTTGATCTCACGGCTCCCAACTCCCACTGCAGGTCATGAACCTGCCTCCGAAGTTCATGCACGATATTTTGCTGAAAAGTAATATCCCATACTGGATCAACCATATCTAGAACACACATGAATTGACTAAAAACGTAAAAATAAAGGTAAGAAAAGAATTCGAATGTAATACAATGTCTACTACAAATTGGGTATATTTACACACAAAGAAAGAAAAAAACATACCCGAGTCAAGAAAGAGAAAGTGGTTGAAGGTGTAATATGAAAGACAAGATGCAAGAAATAAATAGAGTGTAGTAGAATGAACGAGTGAGTAAGGAAAGACCTATTTATAGAGAATTGAATTTGAATGAGTTAGTCAAAAAGGCGCGAATGTTCACCTCCGTTTATTAATTACATATTTCATTACTGTGAAAAATTATGACTTAATTAAATCAAGTTGTTGACTGACCTTTTGAATTTTGTGATAAGTCATGACTTTTCAGCTTATTACTATTAATTAGTTCTTTGCAAGAACCGTTTTTATTGAGTTGTGAAAACAGATTCTATATTTGTTGCATAAGATAATCCATCGGTGACAACAGATATATCATCTGTTGCAACAAATCGACAACCTGTTGCATCAGATAATCTATCTGTTGCAACATTTAATCTATCTTTTTTTAATAATCATCATATCATTAATCCAAATTTGGTGACTTTTTTGTTAAATAAATTAAAAAAATAGATTTAAAAACAAAAATGGCAAAAATTCACTACTTGTCGCCTATTTAATATTAACATCAATTATTCAAATTAAATAACTATTTTTTATGATTATAAATTGTGATTATCATTTATGTCCTTTTTATTTTCTGTGAAAAGAAATGACTTAATTAAATCAAGTTGGTGAGTTTTTTTATTATTGTGACAAGTCTTGACTTTTTAGCTTATTATTATTAATTAGTTATTAAATTTAAATAACCTTTTTCTCAATTAAAAAATCGAAGACACCTTTTCAATAACTATTTCTTTAATAAAATAATAATCATTTTTATTGAGTTGTGGCAACAAATTATTTATATGTTGCATCAGATAACCCATCTGTGGCAACAAATATCCCATCCGCTGCAACAATCGACCATCTGTTTTAGAAGCTTTTTTTATTTCTTCTAACAGTTGATTCATCAGTCGCAACAGATAGAAAATTTGATGCATCAACAATATTGAATGTGTTAGACAAAAAGTCACAACTGTTCACTTTTTTTAACAATCATCATATACCTTAATTAATCCAATGTTGTGACATTTTTTTATTATATATTGAATAAATAATTTAAAAAATAGATTTAAAAATAAAAATGGTGAAAAGTTGCCATCAGTTATTAAAATTAAATAACCATTTTTTTACAGTTATAAATTGTGTTTATCATTTATTTCTTTATTATTTATTTATGAATCATTTTTTATATTAAATAATTTAAAAGTCATGACTTTTCACCCTCTCAATAACAATAACCTTTTTTTTTATTAATAACCGCTTATTGAAACATATGATCCATCTGTTGCAATAGATTAACCATCTGTTGCAACATATGGTTCATTGATTGCCACAAACGCTCAATTCCTACCTCCAACCATCGACATGTTGAGAATAAGGAATAGACGAAATGAAAATTAAATATTAAATAAGAATTAAAAATTCAAAGTCGACCAAACATAGATTTTTGAATCCATTATATACAAATATATACAATAACAAAAACATACCCTTGGGTAGATCCGATATAAAACAAAATACATATGCTAAAAGAAAATATAACCTAATTATTATTACTAGTATTATTATTATCATTATTATTACTATTAGTATTAGTATTAGTATTAGTATTAGTATTAGTATTAGTATTAGTATTAGTATTAGTATTAGTATTAGTATTAGTATTAGTATTAGTATTAGTATTAGTATTAGTATTAGTATTAGTATTAGTATTAGTATTAGTATTAGTATTAGTATTATTGTCAACCGGCCAATCATCACCCGACAGCAGCAGGGCCCTCCTCAACCTTGCTCTGAAGTCACCCAACTCCCTCTGGAGTTCATGAATCTTCCTTTCAAGTTCCCGCAAGGACTTGTGATGAATCATGTAACGCCCCAAAAATCTGTCCCGAGATGTCACATGGTGCTTAGGACCACAAGTGATCCTAAGCTAACCCTTCTACTGGTATAACTCATAAGCAACTGAATAATTTGTATAAAATGACTGAGTTTACTGCGCAGAAACATAATAATAATGGAATATGTGAGAAAAATACAATACTGATACCATTTTACATTTTCATAAAGTCTGGAAAATAAAAATAAAATTACATAACTGACTCTAACTGACATCTGTGAAGCCTCTACTATACTGACTATAGGTAGCTGGGGCGTGACTCCAACTACCACTAATCAATGCATATGAGTAAGAAAGTAAAGTACATAAATGGTATCTAACTATAGTCCCCGAAGTAGGAGGACTCATCATCTTCTGGTTGGAATCTACAACTGTCTGATTCTATCTGCACATACTATAACTTGTACCTATATTATGAGACAATGTAGCACATAGACGTATATGTGGATCAGTACTTTGAGGATGGACTGAGTATATGGGGGTGAAATGCATAAGTAAAACATCATCTCATCATCATCATTTCTAAAACAATGCATGTTAAATGTAAATGACTCACATAAGTTGGAATATATAAAAGCTTAAAATTATAAATAATGAATGATAAAACATACTGTATAAATCTTGTGAGTCATAAAACTTAGTTCTAAAAGCTATGCTTGTATTCTCTCTTTAAATTATACTTTATAAGAGTAGAAAGGACTCACTCTTAAATCTGAGATTTGAAAGCTGAAAACTGTAGCTAAAGTCTTTCAGTAAAGCATAGTCTAAAAAAATTCGTGAGCCTTTACACCTAGTTTTCTAAAAGCTTTTCGTTTGTTCTTTTCTATTAGAAAAAATACTTTATCTTAAAATCATTCTTGTTAGGTTTTTAAAATTTTAGGGAAAAACTGTTCTGTAAGGGAGGTTCTCTTAACCGACATAAACCATGCGAGCAATATGAAATCCAACGTCTTTCCCTCCTAAGGAAGTGATACAAAACGACCAAGGAACGATACCAAAACAGCCCACAAATCGCACAAAATAGTCCATAAGGTACAAGAGACCAAACGGCTACAAGATGACAACTCAAGATCCCAAGATTACTAGGTGTTCCACACCAAAACAGAAGCTACACCAGAAGAAAAACATGATAACAATAGGAACGGAACACAAGAACAATGTAACAAAAATACACGACTTCACTAGAAACAACTACAAACTAGTACAACGATTACAGGAACCAAAGATAGGAAGTGTGACATACAATATTACAAACAATAAGAACCAAGGTATATATTCAATACCAAGACCCTTAACACTCGTAATATCAACACCAATACTCTACGATGACTCAAGAGGGTGTCCACCTCTCAAGCACCAAGGTTACTAACAATGTTTTGCAACACTAGTGATTTCACACTGGTATCACCCTAGTTACGGTTGCTCTCACACTCTCTAGAGGAGTTTCTTTTAATAACATTCAGAAACTAAGAAAATAAACCCTATAAGGTTCTATTTATACAACATTACAAATAATAGAGAAATGATAAAAGAGCCCTTTTATTAAAGGGCTCCAAAAGCAGCCCCTTAAGTGCATCAAAAGGATGGTTTTGGGCCTCCTTCACACTTGGGATTATGCACTCTTCTAAGTGGTCTTCAAAATACTCAAAAAAATATCCAAGGTTATGATTGTACTCGTATCATCCTCTCCATCTTGAGAGGAATTTGCCCAAAAATTTATGACCTCACCTCTTTTACAAAGTCACTTCACAATCTCCTTCACACGGCCACACATCTTCTACATCTTCCTCGCCTTGCATTTTAACCTTTTTTTTCTCTCCATCTTGAGGCTTGCCATCAACCTTAGATGATTCAATTACTACTTCTTCCCCATGATAGTATAATTTTCCCTCTCTTAGGATCACGTTCCTCCATTTTGGGCACTCACTAGCCTTGTCCCCCTACCCTTGGCATTTGAAGCATTGAAATCCCTTGGAATTAGAAGTGGAAATTGGTTTACCTTCGTACCTAGTGGATTATTTTAGGGTAGCCTTGATGCTCAGGGTTTGGACAACTATGAATGAGCTCTCTTTGAGCTCCCTTTCAACCTCCAATGCCGCTTGGAAGATGCCATCAATGGTGTCGAACTTATGAAGTGTCATGCGAGTGGAGATGTCCTTGTTCAACCCGACTTTGAAATGCACAATGTCATGACTCACTTGTTCTCCCCGGTGATCTAGTTTCAACATTAATTGTTGAAATTCGTCGTAGTAAGACATGGCACTCTTGCTCCCTTGCCTCAAATTGTACAATTTGGCAAGGAGATCATGTATATAAGTCTCGGGAAAGTATCTTTGTTGCATAAGGTTCTTCAACTGAAACCAAGGAGGAGGTTTTCCCCCAATTATCTCATTCCCAAACCGTTTAACATACTCCCACCATGTATTAACATACCCTTCGAAGTGAGTTATAACATAACAATTTTTCTTATCTTCAGTGAGATCATTAAGTTGGAAGATCTTATCACAAGATGACTCCCATGCAAGGTAGGCTTCGGGATCACTCTCACCTTTGAAAATAGGAAGGCTTACTTTGATGGAATTGAGACCTACATCTCGGTTTGGATGGCCATCTCTCACCTCTCAACCTAACTCCCCATGTCTACCCCTCATTATTTCTTCCCTCAAGAAAACATCATCATACGGACCATAACCATCATGTTGTCCTCCCCTACCATAGCCCTTTACATGGATGGGTCTATTTGGGTTAAGTGGAGTTTGTAGTGGCAGGATAGGATTTGGATAGTGAGGTCTTTGGTCAAGTAGAGATTGAATGAGAGGGTTCGGGTTTGGTGGTGGTATTTGGATTCCAAGACCTTCTTGTTGGACTTGGTGGAGTGGAGGATGGTTAGGTCTATCTTGTTCTTAATTTCAGGAGTAAAGATTGGTTGGATTTGTGGCAATTGGTGGATATAGCATTTGGTGCAAGGTCTCTGGAGTATTAGTTGGGGAATTGTTTTGAGGGGTGGAAGGTCAACTCTTTTGGCTTTTCACACGTTCTAATCTCTCACTCATTGATGCCACATCCGTATCTAATTTCTCAAGACCCACATTCAACCTAGCCATACCTCAGGACATAGTTTCAAGGCGAGCCAAAATGAGATTGATGGCATTATTGTCCATTGTTTGAGCATTTGAAGCCTCGGATTCCATTGTGTTTGTACCATAAATAGCCCTTCAAGTTATGGTCCAAAAAGACACCCAATCAGTCCACAACGTCACACACAACAATACAATACAAATTCTCCAAAACAAAACACACGTTAGTTCAACACAACCTCCCACAATGAGATCCCACCTTCAAGTTTCTTCAAACTCAAGCTCAACAATGGTGGATGGCTCAACTAACCTCCAATTTAGCTCAAATTCGAACCCTATACTCCTATAGTATTAGAGAACACAAATCTAACACAAAAAACACAAGAAAAACACAAAATCAAAAACTCAAAATTTGACCTAGGGTAAAAAAAATGGGTGTAGTATTTTTTTTTGGGGAATTTTCAATTTTGACACTTCTTTTTTGTTGGAATTTTTAATTTATAGACTCTAATAGTGTTAGGGGACAAGTATCTAACACTAGGAACACACAAAAATCAAGTTTTTTTGAAAAACCCTAAAAACGTGAACAATAACTTTTTTTTTCTTCCTTTTCACTTTTTTTTTAAATTTTCAAGATGAAAATCCCAATATTGATTTTGTTGGAACAAAATCAAACCTTGCTTTGATACCAAATGATACAAAATGACCAAGGAATGATACCAAAACAACCCATAAATTGTACAAAACAGTCTACAAGGTACAAGAGACTAAACGACTACAAGATTACAACTCAAGAACCCAAGATTACTAGGTCTTCAACACCAAAACAGTCTCTACACCAGAAGAACAAGATGATAACAATAGGAACGGAATATAAGAACAATGTAACAACAATACACGGCTTTACTATAAACAACTACAAACTAGTACAACGATTACAGGAACAAAAGATAGGAAGTGTAACATACAATATTACAAATAATAATAAGCAAGGCATATATTCAATACCAAGACCCTTAAAACTCGTACTATCAACACCAACACTCTAAAATGAGACAAGAGGGCATCCACCTCTCAAGCACCAAGGTTTCTAACAATGTTTTGCAACACTAGTGATTCCACACTAGTATCACCCTAGTTACAGTTGCTCTTACTCTCTCTTGAGGAGTTTCTTTCAATAACATTCAAAAACTAAGAAAATAAACCCTACAAGGTTCTATTTATACAACATTACAAATAATAGAGAAATGACAAAAGAACCCTTTTCATTAAAGGGCTCCAAAAGCAGCCCCTTAAGTGCACCAAAATGATGATTTTGGGCCTCCTTCACACTTGGTCTTATGAAATCTTCTAAGTGGTCTTCAAAATACTCAAAAAGTGTCTAAGGTCATGATTGTACTCATATCAGGAAGGAACCTCATGTTGGGAAGAGGTGTCATACTCTTGTTAGGGAGTATAACCTTCGCTTAAGTGATCACAACTCTGCCCACTATGGGCACTTAATCTCAATCCTACGGTGGCACGTAGTTCAGACCTTAGAATCATTCCCATTTTGATGCTAAATACTTTTCCCTTTAATTTGCTACACTCATCTCTTTGGAAATTCACTTTAAACTCACATAAGGGTTTATTATAAAATCAGTTATGCATTTATCTGAATCAATCTGTAAATGAAGCTATTTTACTTTCTGTAATCTGTAGTAAATCTATAAAGTGGATTCCAAGACTTATCTAAGGATCAAAAGATCAAAACTTTATAGAAAATATGAAATAATCAGCTCATAGGATGCTTAAAGCATCATCATTCTCAAAATCTCAACATATAAAGTCGGGGCTTAACAACCCATATATCAAACTCATTTAAAAGCATCATAATAATCATGCTTGATAATAAAACAATGAAAATTCATTTCGAAATCTAGAAATTACAGCAATAAGCATGTAAATATGAAAATAGACATGCAATTCAACTTATAATTCTCTTGAAATCTCAAAATCTTGTAAATGGCAACATTGGGTATGAACCCTAATTTCAAATTCATGAAAAATCATATAAAATCAAATAACTTTGTAATTTAAAACATGTTTTAGGCACAAGGATGAAAGGAGTATCCTTGTTCATAACCCCACATACCTTGGATGATGAACTAGATGAACAAGTTTGTTTTTGAGATTCTATTTGTGCTCTTGAATGATGATTCTTGGAATTCTTGAATTGGGAACTTTGAATCTTGAATTGATTTGGGAAAAGAATGGTGAAATCTTGGAGATTCTTGAAGTTGAATGTTGAAGCTTAGGGTTTTGCTTGAGAGAAACTTTGATGAATATAAGCATAAAATGCTTGTAATGAGCTTAAATCTTGTGTTTGGACGTAATTGGTGGCTTGGGAAAAGTCCAAAATACCCTCTTTAAACTTCTAGACGAAACTGAAAAAATGAACTGGGGTCCCAATTTAATGGGCCACCGCGACGCGCTACTATCGCAGTGGCTCACTGGAATTTGATGACTGGGAAATTGGGGGCATCCGCGATGCGGAGCTATCGCGTTGTCCCACTGAATTTTGACAATTAGGACCTGAAACTTCAACGCGATGCTCCACCATAGCGGTGCCTTATAGAAATGGCATTTTGGCTTTCGGCGCGACACGCCACTATAGCGTTGGACTACTGGAAATTGACAAATGGGAAAATAGACCTCTCCACGATGCATCAATATCACGATGGTCCACTGGAAAATGACAATTATGAATTTATCCACCTCCGCAATGCGGTGACTACCTAGGTGGCACACTGTCAACTTAAAAACGTCATAACTCCTTCACCAAGTGTCGGAATTGGGTGAATTTGGTATAGATGAAAAGATTATTCAATTTCCCACACAATGGAAAGTGTAAATCTAGAGAATTCCACATGTAATAAATATTATTCATCTTGAAAGCTATCCCTTAACATTCTAGGAACAAATTTAAGCTAGGAAAATACGGGGTATTACAAATCACCTTGTACAAATCTGGATTAGCCATATCTAGAAGTGGAGTAGAATGAACGAGTAAGGAGGGACTTATTTATAAAGGATTGAATTCAAATGGATTAGTCAAAAAACCATGACTGTTTACCTCTTTTTAAATAAAACTGATGTCTTTTCGAATATGTAAATTAAAAAAATAAATCTAAATACAACATTTTATCTTTATTTTATTTCGGAAAGAAAAGAAAATTTCCTTAAATAAATATAATCGATGGGTAATCTGTTGCAAAATATATTCTATCTGTTTGATAATTTACAACATATTGATAATCTATTGCAACAGATAGATATATCTGTTTGATTTTTCCAATAGATAAGTCATATGTTGCAACAGATCGATCATCTGTCATAACAGATGTTTATAATTATTTGATACTTTTAATAAATGTGTCATCTGTTGCAACTGGTTAGTCATCTGTTTATTCAAATTAAGCCATAGATGGGCTATAAGAATAAGGTGCGTGCAGATTGATAGATTCACTTTTATGTGTGGGAGTTATGTATTACTGATAAGGTCATCGGGACAACACACATAAACTATAATTTTTTTGTGAATGCAGTTTTTAACCGATTAGGCATTGATCATTCAAACAAGATCCTACATTTTACAATTAAGTTTGATAGGTTTGAATTGATAAGGTTGAGGGGCCCATGAAGATGGTGTTGATACCCTGTCACGAATTACTGACGATTGTTGCTCATGTTTATGCATGTTAAGTTTTGATAAGGGATCAATATTTGGTGTCATTGCAGAGATCCAAATAGCTATTGGACTTAACTTTAAGTGTGCATTGGAATCTAAGAAGGCCTTAGAAGCCTTGCACTACATCAAACAAGAATGAAAAAACAATAGAAGTTTCCTTGGCCTAAATTTATATGGAAGGGTTGTTAAAGAAGATGATTATATGTCAGAAGGAGCCGAAGGAGAATGCCTGTGAGGGAAAGGGGAGTTGATGAAAGACTATATAATATGAGAGCTAATTTAATAGAAAACATAGGGTAGCAAGGAACTTCAAGTGAATCTGGCCGATGAAACTGAATTAAAACATGAGAAATCTGAATCAAGTGCCAATATGAAAGTGTATCCAATAATGAAAATTCATATGTTGTATCTCTCAAAGAAAAATAGTTCAGATGGACACTTTTCTATGGAACTACGACTATAAAGCATGGTCGGGATGATCACCTACATAGAAAATAACAGAACACTAAGAAAGCAGCTTTGCGGGCACCGAGGGTTGAAATGATGTATAGTAAGTCGAGAAAAATTATGCCAAGAAAAACTACAGTTAAAATAAGAAATATAAGTGAAGGTAGCAATTTTTGAATTTTAAATTGCATCCCATGCCTTCTTGTTTGTGGTTCCGATTAGATCCACTGCTATTGACCTGATTGGAACCATAAACAAGATTGAAAGGCAGATTGAGTATCATTACTTCCTTAGAATATGCAATATGGATATAATTAATTATGTTTTCTTGCCTTAGTATGCTTTCAATATATCTTGGAGAAGATCATATACTTCTTATAGTATGTGAATCCCCATAATTTTCAAGCTTGCCTCCAGCTTGTTGATTCAGTATTCAATCTTGTCGTTGCCATTGTTGAGGTTAGTATAGAGTTCTTGTTCTTTTGTGAGCACGTCATTGAGTAACACTTCCTTTGAAGTTGTGGCATTATAAAAGGCCTTCAGGAGGCTTCTAGAATACTTTCTCCAGAAGGCTTAAATGATACATGGAGGGTCCCTATATTTGTTTTAGGTCAACATGTTGATGCACACTCAAGCAGTGGTCCCAATAGTTGAACAACTCACTTTCTCGAGCATTGTTCAATGCATCTTGTTCAACCAACCTTCAAATGATTTGATAGGATAATGATCCTGGAATTAGTGGAATCAGTTTGGCTCAAACATTACGTAATTCTAGAATGTTTAATCTAAACTGATTCTACTAGTTCTAGGCTAATTATCCTATAAAATCCTTTGAAGTTTGGTTGAACAAGATGCATTGAAAAATGCTCGAGAAAGTGAGTTGTTCAACCGTTGAGACTATTCTTGAGTGTGCATCAACACATTGACTTAAAATAAACATAGCAACCCATGATGTATCATTTAAGCCTTCTGAAGAAAGTGTGTTGGAAGCCTTCTGAAGGACTTTTACAACGCCACAACTTCGAAGGAAGTGTTCCTCATTGACAAGATCACAAAAGACTAAGAACTCTATATCAACCTCAATGACAAGTTTGAATACCGAATCAGTAAGCTGGAGGCAAGCTTGAAAATTATGGTGATTCACATACTACAAGAAGTATCTGATCTTCTCCAAGATATGTTGAAAGAATTCTAAGACAAGAAAACATAATCAATTATATTTGTATTGCATATTTCTAAGGAATTAATGATACTCAATCTTTCTTTCAATCTTATTTGTGGTTTCGATCAGGTCAATAACAGTGGACCTAATCGGAACCACAAATAAGAAGGCATAAGATGCAATTTAAAATTCACACCTTCGCTTAGATTTCTTATTTTAACTGTAGTTGTTCTTGGCATAATTTTTCTCAACTTACTGTACATTATTTCAACCCTCGATGCCTGCAAAGCTTCTTTCTTAGTGTTTTGTTATTTTCTATGTAGGTGATCATTCCGACCACGCTTTCTAGTCGCAGCTCCCTAGTAAAGTTTACATCTACACTATTTTTGTTTGAGAGAGACAACAAATGAATTTTCATTACTGGATACACTTTCATAGTTGCACTTGATTCAGATTTCTCATGTTCTAAGTTAGTTTCATCGTCCAGATTTGCTATGACCTCCCCTCCTATCCTATGCTTCTCTTCAATTATCTCTCAGATGATATAGTATTTTATCAACCCCCCATTTTTCCTTGCAGGTATTCTCCTACCGTACCTTATGGTGTATAATCATCACCCTGAGCAACCCAACCATATAAATTTGGGCTAGGGCAATAACTATATTGATTTTTGTTCTTGGTTGAAGTGGTAGGAGGCTTAGAAGGCCCTCTCAGAATCCAATGCATCCTTAAAGTTAGTCTACTCGCCATCGAATCTTTTTACAATTTCACCAAAACTTGATCCCTTCACAATGCTTGACACATAAACATGAGCAACAGCCAACATTAAATCTTAACAGGGTATCAGAACCATATTCATGGTCCCTCAGCCTTATTAGTTCGAACCTATCAAACTTAACTGTAAAATTACAAATATCTTATTTGAATGATCAATGACGAATCGATAAAAAACAACATTCACAAAATTAGTGTACTCTATGTGTGTTTTCACGATAATTTTATCTGTAATACATACCTTCCACATATGAAGTGGTTGCATTTGCAAGCAGCTTATTCCTCCGAACCAATTTTTACTGTAGCCTCTTATGTTGGTCGGGCAAAAGTTGATCAACTTTCAGTTCCTTATATCTACAAAGAAGAGGACAAAAATTAATGTCAAATAAGAGAAGAGCAGAAAGAATATTATCCATCTATTGCAAAAGATTACCCATCTATTGCAACATCTGCCTATCCATTTAACAGATTGTTAATATATTGTAATAGATGTGGAGCCTATTACAACACATGTAGAGTCTGTTACAGCAGATGTGGAGTCTGTTGTAATAGATGTGGAGTCTATTGGAATACATCAAACCAACCTTGCTAGTGGTTTGATTTTTTCCAACAATTACTCCATCTGTTGTAACATCAATAACAGTATCAGCTACAAAGAAATAAAACAACAAAGAAATAACATTAACAACAACATCAATAAAAAAGAAACAACATCATTTGTTCCAACATCATCAACAATAAAGAAGAACCATCACTTGTTCCAACACTATCAGCAACACCACACCATAAGTTCCAACAACACCAACCCCACCACCAACATCAATAATAGCATCAACAACAAAGAAACAAATAAAATACATACAAAAAAAGATATTGCCAACAAGGCTTTTAAACTTCTTCCAACAGATGACTTTTTTTTGCATATTTTAATAAAAATAACGGTTCGTTCATTCAAGACTTAAAAGTAACCTTTTCTTTAAATTTTTTAAATAAATATGCTATGGTTAAAGGGTAATTAAATAAAAAAATGTAAATAACTAATTTAAATAACTTGCAAAGAAGAAGATGAGAATGAAAGAGCAATAGTGAACCATACTTGTAATGTCAAAAGCAAGGGGATCAAAATAATAATTTCAGTTGAGGAAAGATATAGATCGTTCTAGATCCTAAAGGATCCTTATGAGAAAAAGGAGAGAAAAGAGAGAAAAAAGGAGTCGACTGAGATAACCCTAAAGAGGAGAGAAAGAAAAAAAAAAGAGATGAATAAATTTAGGGATGAAGGAGAGATAATTTTAGACATGGATTTAAATATTCATTAATATTCATTAATAATTTGAGGGGCACGAGGAAGACGGGTGAAATTGAAAAGACAAGATAAGACTACTCAACGATGAGATTTTTGAGTTATCCAAGAAATATTTTTTACCTCCTTAGTAGTACTATTTTATCTATATTTCTTCTTTTGGACAGAAGATTGCTTTAAAATTTAAAAAAAATCAAATAGATATGTCATCTGTCATAGCAGATGCAAATATCTATTTGATAATTAAATTAGATATGTCATATGTTACAACAGATATCAATGTCTATTTGAAAATTTCCAACAGCTCAGCCATCTGTAACAACAGATGCAAATGTCTATTTGATAATTAAATCAGATATGTCATTTGTTGTAATAGATATAAATATTTATTTGAAAGTTTCCAACAACTCAGTCATTTGTTGCAATAGATATCTTTGCAATTGATTTAGGTAGAACTAGGGATGAGCACATAAGGTCAACTATAACTTCAATTGAGTCTTTGCAATTGCATGATGTTGGTATTATGTTCCTCCCGACCTGAGTCACCAATCGATCAATTTGAGTGGAAACATTTCGTATTAACTTATTATTAAGATAATACCTAAATTTATTTAGATAGAACTAAGTATAAGTACATAGGGTCAACTACAACTTTAATTGAGTCTTTGTAATTGCATGATGTTGGTATTGCGTTTCTCCCAACCTAAGTCGCCAATCGATCAATCTGAGTTAAAATATTTCATAGTAACTTATTATTGAGCTAATAACTAAATTGATTTAGATATAACTAGGGATGAGTACATAGGGTCAACTATAACTTCAATTGAGTCTTTGTAATTTCATGATGTTGGTATTGCATTTCTCCCGACTTGAGTCGCCAATCGATTAATCTGAGTTGAAATATTTTGTATTAACTTAATATTAAGATAATACCTAAATTGATTTAGGTATAACTAGGGATAAGTACGTAGGGTCAAATACAACTTCAATTGAGTCTTTGAAATTGCATGATGTTGGTATTGCGTTTCTCCCGACCTGAGTCGCCAATCGATCAATCCGAGTTGAAACAATTTGTATTAACTTATTGTCAAGATAATACCTAAATTGATTTAGGTAGAATTAGGGATGAGTACGTAGGGTCAATTGCAACTTCAATTGAGTCTTTGTAATTGCATAATGTTAGTATTGCGTTTCTCCCGACCCGAGTCGCCAATCGATCAATTTGAGTTTAAATGATTCGTATCAACTTATTGTTAAGCTAATACCAAAATTAATTTAGGTATAACTAGGGATGAGTACATAGGGTCAACTACAACTTTAATTGAGTCTTTGCAACTGCATGATATTGGTATTACATTCCTTCCGACTCGAGTCACCAATCGATCAATCTAAGTTGAAACAATTCATATTAACTTATTATTGAGATAATACTTAAATTGATTTAGATAGAACTAGGTATGAGTACATAGGGTTAACTACAACTTCAATTGAGTCTTTGCAATTGCATAATATTGGTATTGTTTTCCTCCCGACTCGAGTCGCCAATCGATCAATCTGAGTTGAATGATTCATATTAACTTATTGTTAATCTAATACCTAAATTAATTTAGGTAGAACTAGGGATGAGTACATAGGGTCAACTACAACTTTAATTGAGTCTTTGCAATTGCATGATGTTGGTATTGCGTTCCTCCCAACTCGAGTCGCTAATCGATCAATTTGAGTTAAAATGATTTGTATTAATTTATTATTGAGATAATACCTAAATTGATTTAGAAATAACTAGGGATGAGTACATAGGGTCAACTATAACTTTAATTGAGTCTTTGCAATTATATGATGTTAGTATTGCGTTCCTCTCGACCCGAGTCGTCAATAGATCACACTGAGTTGAAATGATTCATATCTTTTAAAATTTAAAAAATAATTAAGATCAATTTGGACCAAATTAACAATTTCAAAACTTGTCATTCTTTTCCAGAAATACAAATCAATCCATACAAATCATCTATTTGGGAGAAAAATATTTCATCATTTCAAATATTGAGTTCTCGCTCTTTTCTTTCTCTCTCAACAATACAAACAACAACTTCTCAATATATTTTTCAACCCTTCAAAATAGATCAATTTTCTTCCCATTTCCAACCACATAGTTGTTATTTCCAACTTCATTCTTGCTTGTATCCATCATTTTCTCTATCTTTCCAGGTATCAGAGTTCTATATGAGTTATACATTTGTTCTTTATTCTAAAAATTAGGGTTTTATAGTTAATGATGAAAAAGAAGACTTTTAGTTGTATTATCTTTTTTAGAATAGGTTAACAATTTTGAGTTTTGATGCTAAAAATATAGGAAGAACCCGAGAAAACTCTAATTTTTATCACAGTGTTTCGTTGACTATTGTAGAATTATTAGATGGTGTTTGTGGTGTTGTTGGTGGCTGTTATTGGTGGTGTCGATATTAGTGGTCTTGGTAGTAGTGTAAGTAGTCTTGGTGTTGGTATTGGTATTGGTGGCATTGGTGGTGGCGGTCTTAGTAGTGTTGGTACGGGTATTGGTGGCATTGGTGGTGGTGTGAGCGGTCTTGGTGGTGGTGGTGTTGGTATTGGTATTGGTGGCATTGGTGGTGATATTTGTGGTGGTATTGGTGGTGATGTTGGTGGTCTTGCTGGTGGTATTAGTGGTCTTAGTGGCATTGGTAGTAGTGTTGGTGGTGGTCTTGGTGGTCCATATATTGCAACAGGTGGAACATCTGTTGGGAGATATTAAATAGGTCTTCAAACAAATTCTCCATTCATTCCAATTGATGGGTTATCCATTGGAGTATTTATTTGTAATGTGGCGTATAATAATTAATTGAAATTTGTCTTAGCTTTTTTAAAAAAATTATGCAGACATCAACCGTAATGTATTTTTTGTTTTTCTGTTGTTTGTAGTTAAAAGATGTCTCCCAAAAGAAATGAAACTGAAAGTAGATCAACTTCTGACCACCCAACAAAAAAGGCTAGAGTACAGATGGATTCAGAGGAACTTCCTGAATAATCTCAGTTAGGGAAAATGAGGCTAAGAAAAGTTATGAAAAGGGAGGTGAAGAAGGGTTATATAGAGGCTGGTGAGAAAAATAAATTGAGGAGGAAGAAAAAGATAAACAAGATGATAATGCATCACCAATGGGGTGTGAAATAAGATGAAAATCCCAGCATGATGCTGTCAAAACTATTAGTATTGACAACTTTCAAGTTACGATGCTGATAGATGACCCTGTAGAACTAACTGGTGATCTTGTACTTAAATGTCAGTTGGGGAAACCTTTTGATGACTTTAGGAATATTATAAAAAATTAAAGCATAGACGAACTTTTTAAGAAAAGTTGTTTTAGATTGTTTCTTGAGCTGCTTGAGGACCATATTTCCCATTTCCAAATGAGCATGATATATGGTCTTCTCAAGCGTAGAATCAAGTACGTGGGGGTGATAAAGATTCGAAGGAGGGGGCAAAAAGATGGATGAAATCTGGATCAACTATTGTGGCATGCCAATTTATTTTGGCTTGAAAGGGTTTGCCATAGTGAGAGGCTTGAGATGCAATCGTCTAGAAGAACCTCTCATCAAGAAAACACCCCGCGAAAGGTCCAAGGCAAGAATGAGAACCAAATCATCACCATTAAATAGACGAAAGGCATTGTCCAAGCAACCACCCACCAAAACCAACAAACGTAAGGAAAAAATAGATGGGTTGTTGGACATTGCTGGATATAGATACAAAGCGACGGATTTGATAAAAGATCTCAAGGATAAAACCATACCAAAGAAGTACAGGGAGCAATTGTTCTTAGTTTAGTTTGCCTATTCCGTTATATTGGCAAGGGACGTCAAGAAAGTCATAGAAGATGATTTGTTGGCACTTGTTGAGGATTTTGAGAAATTCAACGATTATCCCTGAGGATATGACAACTACAACTTGACAGTCAAATAGTTGCCGACAAAGATATCCCCAAAGACGCTCACATTATATGGCTTTCCTTGGGCTTTCATGGTAAATTTAATCACTATTTGTTAGCTCATCTATTATTTTATCTTGAATAATTATTATGACTTTTTTAGCTTGCTTCCTGTTTACATATTTTAGGCTTGGGCATTTGAAGCCATTCCTCCCCTCCGAAAGCAGGTCAAGGATTACCCGGATAAGGTTTTCCATCCAAGAATCCTTAGATGGTTGGCTGTAAAGAGCAACATAAAATTTAAGGATGATGATCTCTTTAACCCTTCGAATGATGTAGTACGTCTTCTTTCAAGTAAAATAATTTTACTTAAAGAAAGATATTGAAATAGATGTGCCATTTGTTATAAAAGATGGGTCATCTGTTGTAACAGATTACCCGTTTATTGCAACTGGTGTAGCAGATAGGTAATCTATTGCTACAGACGATCCATTTTTTGTAATAGATTAAATAACTGTTGCTCTAGTTCTCTGAACCCGACTCAACCGATTACCCATCTACTGTAAATTATGCAACAGATGGGTAATCTGATGCAACATATTATTAATCTGTTGTGATATACAAATCAACTATTGCGACAGATAGATCATCTTTTGCATAAGTTGACTGTTTTAACATATAACCCAAGTGATTGCAAATTATTATTATATGATTTAAATGTATTTGTATTTTTTATAGGTGGTGTGTTTTGAGAAAATATGACTTTTGGAGTCGCCACTTAATTTATTTAGAAAAATTAAGAAAACCTTTATAAATTACTTAAATGATTTCAGAACAGAAAAAATCATTTAAGTTTAAAATTCTAGGTAAGCAGTTCTCGTTAACATTTTAGGAAGGTTTTTAAGGCACCTAAAATATCCTCTAACTTGTAGTTATCCTGACTGTTTGAAAATGATTCTTTTGTCTAAGTTCTAAAGAAAAATTGATTGTTGAAAAGAAATTGCTTAATGAATCTTTTTTCTGAGTTTTATGCAAAATCAGTTTTAACGACTTTTTAGGGAATCTAACTAGTTCTAAGCAAATTAAAGTCAATGAGCAAATAAACATAGAAAAAAGGAGGAAGAAATAAGCGATTTAGGCTTTTGAGCCCAAATCTATTAGCTCTGTCCTAATCTAATTGGGCTTTCGGCCCATCTTCACCCTTCCTAATCTTGATATTGGGCTTTGTCCCAAAACCTATCCTAAACTATCTTTTGGACCTTTTGACCTATAATCGACTTCACCTGTACTAATTTACAACTTTGGCTGTGAGGCCCAAATAAATAAATAAATAAATGCATAATGATAAATAAAGCAATAAAAAAGAAATGAGACTTTTTATGTCTCTTAGCTACTGAAAAAAAACTTTAACCCCATTTTCTCCCATCGACAACAACTTCTTTCTCAAAAAATCCGACTAGTTTGATAGGCTCGAGAGGATAACTCGAAAGGGAACTGGACCACATTGGTCCACCATTGAAATGCGTATGAGGAGAGTCCATTTTGGACTCAACATTTTATATGTTAAACAAAGAAGAAAAAGGGAAGATTAGAATCGATTTGAAAGTAGTAACTAATTTTCAAAGACTCACATTTTAACTTGAATAAACAGAAAAATAACACTATAGGACATAGAGAAAACTTCAAAATAAAGACAAAGAGAAAGCAACACACCAAGACTGAAACAAATGTTTTAGCACATCTTCTTATTTAATAATATAAGAATGAATCCTGAGCGAACTTCATAAAAATGTATAATTTTTACGATTTAGCACAACATAAATGCGCAGATTAAACCTTCAACTAAAAATTTAAATTCTAAAGCGAGTTTAGATAGTGCTTTAGAAGAGACAAATTAATTGACCAAGATTGTTCCACCTCCTCTATTTCTTTTGCAAGTTCAAAGTAAACTTCGCAGAAAGACATAAAGGGATCCTCGGGTCAAAACTTTTGGCTTATAAACAAATTAACTTCATCTTTTCCATTGACATTACGGGTTAAGGTGCGCTTAGGAGCGGTCTAATTATGCATCAAAAGGAAAAATTGAACTAAAGCAATTTTTCAAAGAACTAAAAATGAACCCGAACAAAATCAAAACCACAACAATTAACCCACAAATAAAGGGATCTTCGGGTTGAAATTTTGACTTGTAAACCGACTTCATTTTTTCCATTGACATTAAAGGTCAGAAAATAATTAGAAGTGGTTCGACTATGCAATAAAGATGCAAACTTTAACAACTAAAGCCAGTTTTCCATAATTAAAAATGAACCCAAACAAAATCGAAAACACAACGATTAATCCACGAACAGAAGGATCTTCGGGTAGAAATTTTGGTTTATAGATCAACTTCATTTTCTCCATTGACAATAAGGGTCAAGGAACATTTAGAAGCGGTTCAACTACGCATCAAAAGGAAAAAAATTGAATTAAAGAAATTTTTCAAAGAAACTAAAAATGAACCCAAATAAAATCGAAACCACAATGATTAATCCACAAACAAAAGGATCTTCGGGTAGAAATTTTGGCTTATAGACCAACTTCATTTTTTTCCATTGAAATTAAGGGTCGAGGAACATTTAGAAGCGGTTTGACTACATATCAAAAGGGGAAAAACTTGAATTAAAGTATTTTTTCAAAGAAACTAAAAATGAACCCGAATAAAATCGAAAATACAACGATTAATCCATGAACAAAAGGATCTTCGGGTAGAAATTTTGGTTTATAAATCAACTTCATTTTCTCCTTTGACATTAAGGGTCAAGGAATATTTAGAAGCAGTTCGACTACGCATCAAAAGGGGAAAGCCTGAATTAAAGCAATTTTCAAAGAAACTAAAAATGAACCCGAATAAAATCAAAACCACAACGATTAATCCACAAACAAAAGGATCTTCGGGTAGAAATTTTGGTTTATAAACCGACTTTATTTTTTCCATTGACATTAAAGGTCAAGGAACATTAAGAAGTGGTTCGACTATGCATCAAAGGGGAAAACTTGAATTAAAGAAATTTTTCAAAGAAACTAAAAATGAACCCGAATAAAATCGAAACTATAACGATTAATCCACAAACAAAAGGATCTTCGGGTAGAAATTTTGGTTTATAAATTGACTTTATTTTTTTCATTGACATTAAAGGTCAAAGAACATTTAGAAGGGGTTTGACTACACGCCAAAAGGGGAAAACTTGAACTAAAATAATTTTTCAAAAAAACTAAAAATGAACCCGAATAAAATCGAAATCACAACGATTAATCCACAAATAGAAAGATCTTCGGGTAGAAATTTTGGTTTATAAACTGACTTTATTTTTTTTATTGACATAAAAGGTCAAGGAACATTTAGAAGTTTTTCGACTATCCATCAAATGGGAAAACTTGAATTAAAAAAAATCAAAGAAACTAAAAATGAACCCAAATAAAGTCAAAACCACAACGATTAATCCACAAACAAAAGGATCTTCAGGTAGAAATTTTGGTTTATAAACCGACTTTATTTTTTCCATTGACATTAAAGGTCAAGGAACATTTTGAAGCGGTTTGAGTATACACCAAAAGGGAAAAACTTGAATTAAAGCAATTTTTCAAAGAAACTAAAAATGAACCCGAATAAAATCAAAACCACAACAATTAATCCACAAACAAAAGGATCTTCGTGTAGAAATTTTAGTTTATAAACCGACTTCATTTTTTTCGGTTGACATTAAAGGTCAAGGAACATTTAGAAGCAGTTTGACTACACACCAAAAGGGGAAAACTTGAATTAAAGCAATTTTTCAAAGAAACTAAAAATGAACCCGAATAAAGTCAAAACCACAATGATTAATTCACAAATATAAGGATCTTCTGGTAAAAATTTTGGTTTATAAACCGACTTTATTTTTTCTATTGACATTAAAGGTCAAGGAATCATTTAGAAGTGGTTCGAATATGCAATAAAAATGCAAACTTGAACAACTAAAGCCATTTTTCAAGCTAAAAATGAACCCAAACAAAATCAAAACCACAACAATTAGGCTACAAACAACATACTAGAACTAAAAAAATAAAACTCTTGCACTTGATTGACAAAAACTCAGTGAAATTACAACTTACAAGCATAACAAAATAACATTTGAGTTATATGATAACAATAGCCCTAAACGTAACAACATGAAACTAAAATAGTGAATAAGAATCAACAACAACAATATAAAGCAACTTCAACTTAAAATAACGACATAAAGATCATAATCATCACAAACAAGTCCTATGGCCATCAAAGCATCTACAGGTAACAATCTCAGCCTCATTCACAATTGTGATTTAAATAAATATTACTATGGAGAAAGAGATGAAGAAGAAATTGGTAATAAAAAATAAAAATAAAAATAAAAGGGAGAGGCGCGTTCACCTTTTTCAAGGTAGAAAAACAAGACTACGAGCTTCGTCGGAATCAACCACCACCGAAAAATGTCGCTGTCAACTAGAAAACTCAAAAAAAATTTAAAGGCCGACCAATTTTTTTGAAACAAAATTTACTAAAAAATATAACTATTTTGCTCAAAAGGGTTTTTTCACCTCTCAAGCCTTGGTTTTTCTACCAAAATAGTGGTAGTAGCCATAGAAAAGGATGGAGATTCCATTCTTTTCATCTATCAATGTGAGAGAAAGAATTCAGAGGTATTTTTGGAATTCTAAAATTGAAGACAAGGTATGGTGGAAGATAAGATGGGGAAAATTATACAATGTAGTACAATTTTTTAATTTTAAAATTGGAAAACAGACAAAGTTGGGGGGGAATAGTACAATCTTGTACAAATTTAAATTTTGGGATTTGAAATTATTTTTGGTGGGAATTGGGTAAAGTTATGGGAATTTTTGGGAATTTTGAGGTTATTTAAAATATAACCCCAATTGGGATTTAAAATTTAGCCAAATTTATTTAATTTTGATCAAATTAAAAATTAATTGGTGGATTACATTGCAATTAGGGCCAATTTGATTTTAATTATTGCCAAATGTAATAGATTGACTAAATTAAATTGAAATTCAATACGAATTAATACTTCCTTTAATCTCGAGCTTCTTGATTTAATAAAATCAAATATATATTTATCCAAATAAATTATTTTTAAGAGTAAATTATATTTAAATCAAGACTTTATCCGTTCGAATTAATTTTCAATCTTGATCAATAAAAGTGCAATTTTGGTTTAAAAAATATTCATTTAAGTAACAAAATTTATACAATTTCGCATATGTAAGTACAAAAATGTATAATCATTGATTAAATGATAAAATTAATCCAAATAAATATTTTAGAGCGCATTTATCTGGATGAAATAAATATTTTAATTTTATTAAAAATTGAAGAAATCTAAGGTTAAATTTAGTCGTGGAGGGAAAAAAATAGGTGTCAACAACTGCCTCCTCCCTTTGGGTAGGGTGGATGTAAGTAACTTTGGGCAAAGGGAGTTTGACATTCCCAATGTTTGTCCGACCACAAATTTGTTTCTGAAGGAGATTGATTTTCGCATGAGTTTCATGGAGTTATAGACGGACCCTGATAATGGATTTCCTACATATCTCAGGTTACATAAGAATTCAGGCCACTTGTAGTTCATAAAGCACGATTTTAAAAAAATCACAAGCTATCTCTGTTTTGGAGTTTTTGATGAAACCAAAAAGCTGGAGACTAAAGGGACTTGGGGGTAGGTTGGAATGCAGTTATGTTTTCTATTTAGATCCCAGCCTACATATCCTCTACAATCAAGAAATTAGATTTTCTGTAGTTCAACTCAATCGGTAGAAAAGATAGTCTTTTATTTCAGATGATCTTTGACTCGGGATGAGTGACAAGTTGATTGAGTTACGGAAAAGATGTTCGTAACCTCTTAACCATGAATTTGGAGCTCTTCACATCCATAGGTAAGAACTTAGATGGACTACCCGAATTTGAAAGAAAGAGAAGGTTACCCTCGGTATGAGTTTAGAAATGTCCCAAAGGTAAAGCTGAACCCAGAATATCCCAAAATACCAATAGGCCTTCTAACAGGGTTGTGTTTTTATTGGTGGTGTCAATGATCCTTTAGCTCGCATCCAAAGAGTTTGACGTCCCTCTCTGGACTATGTCCTGTTTTGCTGCTAAGGAAGAGTTCCACGTTGTGATGCGTCCTTTTTGGAGTCGTCCGCACCTGTGGTTTTGATTTGAGATTTTCATCCTCTCAGATACTCTCGACAATATCTCAAACAAACTCGTTAGTGCTAAACATAACAAAAGGGGTATATAGTCTTTTACCATATCTCCACATGAGTTGTTACCTAAAAAGAGAAATCATCCTCTCGTGTACCTATTAGGAAGGAAATAACTTGCAATAATAGACACAACAACCCTCTTGGTTGTTTCATTATAAGCTTATTTGTCGAGTGAATATGTCTTCAAAGTGGGATGACCCTTTTGAACACCGACGATACTTTATGCATAACGATCTCTGCAACCATGTAATCTTATGTTGAGGTGAACTATTTTGGTTGCCTATGATAACCTTTCTGGTTGTTGACAATAATTCTTTGCATGTGACCTCACGTAAGTCCTGCACATCTCTTGTATCGATACGACTTATAGATTTCCCTTGAATTGTCAATCTTTGGATAATCTCGCGCATTATTTGATGTTGGATATGAGGTGACTTACAGATATACTTTGAATTGATAGCTTTTAGGTGATCCTTCACATTATCTGATCTTGGATAAGAGATGGCTTATAGATATCCCTCCATTCACTAGATCTCAGGTATTCCTGCACATCATCCGACCTTAGATACAATATGACTTATAGATATCTCTCAAATTGCTAGTCTTTGGGTAATCCTGCACATAATCGATCTTGGATATTACGCGGCTTATAGAGAACCCTTGCAATTATTAATTTGATAATCTCGCATATTCTCCTATAAGGATTTAGTTGCACTTATGGATAACCTTCGAACTATTAATATTTGGGTGACCTTGCACACTATTTGGTTTGGATGTTGTTGCGGCTTACGAATAACCTATGGGATATCAACTCATAGGTAATCTTGAACACTATCGTATTTCAACTAATATGACTTATAGATGACCCTTAAATTGTCAATTTCTAGGAAATCTCATATATTATCCGTCTTCGGATAATGACTTAAAGGTGTCCCTTTAAATTGGGTGCTCTTGATGTATTCAGATATTGATTCATTAAATGATGAGATATCCTTGATGCCAGCATTTACTATCTCACATGTCAACAGATATTAAATGTTGATGATAACCTCAATGCCTGCAATGCTATCTCGCGTGTCAACAGATATTAAATGCTTATGATATCCTCGATACCAGTGTATGCAATCTTGTATGTCAACAGATATTGAATGTTGATGATATCCTCGACGCCAGCGTATGCTATCTCGTGTGTCAATAGATATTAAATGTTGATTATATCCTCGACACCAGTGTATGCTATCTTACCTGTCAATAGATATTAAATATTAATGATATCCTCAACGCTAGTGTATGCTATCTTGCGTGTCAACAAATATTAAATATTGATGATATCCTCGATGCCATCTTATGCTATCTCGCATGTCAACAAATATTAAATACAATGGCCCTCTCGGCAATGAAATAATATAAAATGGCCCTCTTGGAAATAGAATAAAACTAAATAATATAAAATAGCCCTCTCGACAATGAAATAATATAAAATGGCCCTCTTGGCATTGGCATTAAATGGCCCTCTCGACAGTGAGATGATATGAAATGACCCTCTTGGCAATGGCATGAAATGGCCTTCTCAGTAATGAGATAATATGAAATGACCCTCTTGGCAATGGTATGAAATGGACCTCTCGGCAATGAGATGATATTAAATGGCCATCTCGGCAATGAGATGATATGAAATGGTTCTTTCGGTGATTTGAAAACAGTGTCACCTGAGTCCGTTTGTCTGTATTTTACTTTCTACACGTACCTGTACTCAAGGTAGATAGTTAGTAGACACAATCTCACTCTTACTGGCGACCACAATCAAGCTTTATGATAGTTTAATGAAAACTACCGAGCATCATAATTTGAATGACTTATCCTGCTATTAATCTTCTCTTGTTGAAGAAATAATTAAATTGCAGATCCACCGAATGCAAGTAAATGGGGAAAAACCCTTGTTTGGGGATAACTCAAATACCGTTTGCTTCGCTTCAAGGTGAATTTTGAGGATGACTTTCGGCGTTTTCTCCTATTGAGTGATTCTTTGATTGTTGTATTTATTGTGCCAACTTTCTTGAATGAACCTGCACTCAAAGTAAATATCTAAAACACATAAAGTCGTTTATGCTAGCGACTACTTTTATATAAAGAATTCTAAATACAATATTCATAAAGTAGATAAGGCACCTTTGTTTGCCCTTCATGGTCTCAAGAAATAAGATAGACAATTCAAAAGGTCCTCAATAAATGGGTATTAAACCCATCTTTAGGGATACTCGAAAATACCGTTCTTGAGCATTATATGTTTTGGTAGGGCTTGCAACCCGCTTGGGGATATTTTGAAAAAAGATTTCCATTTTTTGTGTACTGATCCCTGCATCCATAGAAAAATAATTAGTTTTTGAGGGAAACTACTTAGTGTTGACCTTATTCGATCCCTAGTTTTCTCCTCTCCATCGTTTGGGTTCTCCGTCATATTGTGTTTTCTACCATGACTCCTCATTCCAATAGATGCCTAGGCAATCACTAAGTAAAAGATTTGTAAAGATTCTTTAAAGTAGTCTTAATTTTAGAAAATAGTTTCAAAAATTTATGTAAAAGCTTTAGAAAATCTCTGCCAGTCATGTCATGTACAAGCCCGACGAACGTCTTCCTCTTGGTTTTGACTATGTATGAAGTTTGACGGAGGATTGCCAGGGATCCAACATCGTTGAGGCTCTCTATCAGAAGTTTTATCATAGCCGGTGATTTAGTCTATCTAGACTTTGTCGCAGCTGGTGATTTCCAAAACTTGACTTTGACCTCCAGTGTTGGGGGGTTTGAAATATATTCCAATATATTAGTGGAAATTTTGAGGACCTCCTCAAAATTTCTTCCTCATTTTAAATTTGTTTGAGACGATCTCATCTCGAGAGGATTTGAAGTCTTTGTTAGTCTTCGTTCTCTTTGTTTTTGGAAGATGATATTCCTCTTATGAATTTTTGAGATTCCTTCTCAAAAATTCTGCCCCAGTTTCCATTTCCTGGGGTTATATGACTGAGCTTTTGGGGCGCCTACGTATTTCGTTGAAGCAGGAATCAAGTCAAACATAGTTCAGGACTACGCTAGGGATATATATACAATTCTAATGGGTTGATCGAAGATGACATAGACCACCTACGTATCTCATTCTTGAGAATTCATGTCATCACGTAGTTTATGCATAAAAGGAAGGGATAAATAATCCTAAGGGATTGATCGAAGCCGACTTAGGACACCTACGTATCCCTTTCTTAGGAATTTAGATCAAACGTAGTTCATACATAAAATGAAAGGGTTTCTAGGAAATTACATTTCATAAAACAAATACTATCATGAAGGTGATTATAAATAAACCAAGGAAACAAAAACTAAAACATCCTTCAAACATAGTACCCCCTCCATTTCAAAAAGAATGACTTGCTTTTCTTTTTAGTCCGTTTAAAAAAGAATGACCCATTTCTTTTTTGGAAAAACTTTAATTTTAACTTTCCACATGGCATGTTGTGGACCACAAGATTAAAGGGAATTTTGGTACATTAAACACAACTTTAATTTAAGGCCACAAGATTCAAAAGTCTTCTTTATTTTCTTAAACTTTGTACCAAGTCAAAATAGTCATTCTTTTTTAAACGGAGGGAATATCTCTTTACCATATCAGAATTGATTGGTTTGGTCCACTCTTGACTATCCATCTCAGGTAGGATTAAGGACCCTTCAGGTTGGGCTTCCCTCGATTTTCAAATTCCTCTATATCTTCCACTAACTACTCCTCATCACCTTCTTTCCATTCGTCATCATTCCTCTCGCTTTCTTCGTCTAACCCTTGACATGCCATGATATTGAAAGGTTTTAAATTATTTCTAAGGAAATAAACCATGTTAGATGATAACAACATAATAAAAGACAATAATATAATCATATTTCAAAAATAACTTTTTAAATAAATGGAGCCTTTTTTACTGAAATTTAGGAAATAACACAAACTATGGCTCATGACCTGCGCAAATATGGGCCCATGCCTTTTTAAAAGCTGTAAAACATGAAAAGAAAATTTGAGACATAAAAGGGTGGATCACAGGGCTTTCTATGGATCATCGCCAATTTTTAAAACTACTAGTGATTGCCCTTTCATCAACCACGATGGGTGATGTTGGGTGTATTTACACGCCTAAACACCATAATTTACCCATGTTATAGCTAAGTTTTGAGGATAAAATATATAATTCCTGCACTTTTAGTCCATTTTCCTGTAAGTGAGCTAACCTACGTGATTAGCATGTTTTCATGTATTAATGATGAAGATTTCAGCACTTTGTGGACCTTTGGGCAACAAAGGAAAACTTCACAGAAGAGGGAAGAAAGCTTTTGGAAGCTTATGGACTGAATGTGACGCATGGAGAAATTATCCCGGGCAAAAGCAGTATTTTTAAATACTTAGGGGTGCAGTAGTAACCTAGTAGGACTAGGACAAGGATGTTATAAAAACCCTATTTGCTGAATTTTTCAGCATTCATGCATTGATTCATTCATTCATTCACGATTGCTTTTCATAATTCACGTTACAAATTCTGTAACTTTAGAGAGAAACACGCTACATATTTGGGGAAGACGGCTAAGAGTAAAAACGTCATCCTTCTTTGACGTTAAAATCATCCTCTCGCGAAGATTGTTCTAGTTGCGGTATGATGATGATTTCTTCGTTGTTTTCCTTTACAATCATGAGTAGCTAAACTTCTCTGTTAGGGTTATGGAAGCCTTTTGATATACTATCTAGTACTATGAGTTTGTGAATTCTTGATGCGTATGCTACTTATATCATTACTCTCTTTGTTTTAATTAAATTCTTGTGGTTGCAAACATAAATAATACGCCATTATAGCATTAACTTGTTCGAGAGAAAAGTTACATGTTTGGAAAAGAGAGTGTGACAAGGAAATAGGGCTACCAACCCCTATTTACATGTTAGTGCCGTAACTGGGTTAACCTCTTGGAGAGTTCGTACCATTAGTTATACGCTTTAAGCTCGAGAGAGTTAAAGTGAAATAATCCTTGATGGTTGAGAAACACTAGGATTTACCATTAGAATACGAATCTCTATAAGTGCATGCATGTATGAATTCCGCATTACTCATAGTTAATAGATACGTAGAACTCATAAGGTGGACATAACCCTAACTTATTTTTCTCTGTGATTAAATCTTACTAAACAAAGCATTCTGTTGTTACTTTGATAGCATTAATTCACGCCACAATCCAATCTCCCCTTTTCCGTGGAATTTTCGATCAACAGTCTACTAATAATTGCAACACTTAGTGACCAAGTATTCCCTGTGGGATTCGACACCCAACCCAGTTGGGTTCTATATTTGACAGCGACCACTTACACTCTTACGAGAGCTGTAGTTTGGGCGTTATCAAATTTTGGCGCCGTTGCCGGGGAATACAATTGTCAACTAAGTTTGTGATAGTTACTAGACCCTTTGGTAAAAAATTCTCAGATTTTACTTTTAGTTGTTGTTTTTTTTTATTCAGGTTTGTTTGAGTGCATGCCAAACACTCGAAGTTCAGGTCAACCGTTATTACCTATCAGTCCTGAACCACATCTTATTGGCAGAATGGATGCACAACATGACATAAAGCATTGTGGTTGCTGAAGAGGCTTAACCTGAATTGGGATGATGCTATTAATCTGAGATTGGAACAGCTGAATGAGATGGATGAATTCCGTCTACATGCGTATGAAAGGGCAGACCTTTACAAGGAACGGATGAAAAAGTACCATGATCGGCGGATTATACAAAGAAACTTTCAGAAGGGTGATATGGTACTTCTTTTCAACTCCAGACTGAAGCTATTTCCAGGTAAGTTGAAGTCTAAATGGTCTGGCCCGTTCAGAATTAGCCAAGTCTACTCGTCTGGAGTAGTAGAGTTAGAAGACAAAAATGGTAGTGTCTTCAAGGTGAATGACCAACATGTGAAGCCATATATCGGTCCTCTTGACTCGATAAAATACATGGCCACCATCTATCTCGACGAAGTCTAAGTAATCGAGGTAACTATGTCGTGCCGCGATAATAAATCAAGCACTACATGGGAGGCAACCCATCATTTTTAGTCGTTTTGTTTTCCTAGGAGTTTGTTTTGTTAAATAAAAATCCAAAAAGAAGAGTCGAGCCACGACCAAAACTAAGGCGGTTGGTGGGAGGAAACCCATCTTTCTAATCGTTTTTGTTGTTTTTGATTAAGTGTAGGGGAAGACGTATAAAGGAGGAGTTTGGTCTCAAATTTTGATTTGAAAGTGAGCAATGTTAAAGGTAGTAAGTGAGTAATGAAGGAGCAAAAGGCTTTCGGTTAGGCATTGCCTATACAAATCTAGGCAATGGACAAGGCAAGGTCTATGTAAATCTAGGCAACGGACAAGGCAAGGCCTATGCTATTGCCTTTGCTCTCTGAATTGACAATGCTATAGCATAGGCGCCGCCTATGCTCAACTAGGCAAAGCTAAAGGCGCCGCCTATGCCATTGCCTTTGCTCTCTGAATCGACAATGCTATAGCATAGACGCCGCCTATGATCAACTAGGCAAAGCTAAAGGCGCCTCCTATGCCATTGCCTTTGCTCTCTGAATCTACAATGCCATAGCATAGGCGCCGCCTATGCTCAACTAGGCTTTGCTAAAGGCGCCGCCTATGCTAAGCATAGGCAAAGCATTAGGCGCCGCCTACTTATGCTTTTTGGTCTCCTAACCCAATTTTTCATGGGTCAAACCTGACCCAAGCCTTGGTCTATAAATAGAACATCAACCTTGAGACAAAATCACATTGTTTGCTCAACCTAGGCGCCGCCTAACCTTCCCAAATCTCTCAAAACTTTTCTTTTTTCTCATCTAACCTTGCAAGATCATCTTCCAAGTCCATCACCAAGTAAGTTCTTCTTTTATATTCCGTAGTTATTACAATACTACGCCTATAATGATTTGTTAAATCTTGAAGTGGTGTTGGTTATTTGAATGTGGATGGTTTGTTATGATACATCTAGTTAAGTTAAAGAATACGTGTGGGTGTTCTTGACTTTGTTCCAATTTGTATTTGATTGTTATACACTGTCATCTTTTTGCAGAATCAAAATGGTAAAGTTAATTACATAATCTTGTAAGATGAAAGATTGAATGTTTGAATGACTCGTTCATCGAGATAAAGATCATGATTGAATACAAGCATGAGATGTTGTGATTATTTCTATGACATAACTTGATACGATCCCTATGTAGTAGTCTTATTCAAAAGGTTCATTAATCCAACCATGAAAGTGTAGTTAAGATTACATGAAATAGAGTTGTAAAGAGTAGTTCAAGTTCCATGAAAGTATGACTGTGCTGAACATATTGTTGGAACATATTGCCTACATGTATGCCGATGAAGTCTGAGTAATCGATATCATTCACTTAATTAGTTGGTGCCAACAAATTAAGTGTGGGGTGGTGCCATTATTATTTGTTTGTCGATCAAATCTTCCGAGATAAGCTAACATGACTTTATTTTAATCTCAGGTAAAATGGCACCAAAAGGTCGATCAGGAAAAGAAAAAGCGTCCACCTCACAGAAAGGTCAGAAAAGGGGAAGAAAAAAGCAAGCTGAATCCTCCTCGCTGCAAATACCTCACCGCATGTTCGGGATAAAATAGGTCCTAGATGAGGAAGGAAAGGAGTGGTACAAGAACAACAAAGATAAAAAATATATTCACATGGAGTTGATACAAAAGGAGAGTCTAGCGAAGAGAGAACCTCGCATTTTGGCTAAAATCATGGTGCTACATCTCGATTTCATTTTCCAAGATATGGGAGAATGAAATCTTGATCTAACGCGAGAATTCTATGCCAATTGGTCCCCAAAGACTACCGGAAGTGAAGTGAAGATTCGGGGCCAAGTCTTGCAACTGAATGCAGAGTTCTTCAACTCTTTTCTGGGTTTTCCATCTGTAGATCCATCACCACTCAAGGAGCTTTATCACAGACCTCCGTACAGGGCAATCAGACACACACTGTGTGGAACAAGATCAATGGCATGTTGGAGTCATCACAAGGATACCGGTCGGCATAATACCTTCCCGTATGCTTCCTTGAACAGAGAAGCTCAGATATGGTTGCGGATAGTCAACTCTTGCCTGATTCCAGGGACACAGTACACAAAGATCACACGTGATAGAGTATGCTTGGTGTACGCTCTGATGACTAATATTCCCATCCACATTGGTGCGGTTATACGGTCGTAATTGCGTAAGGCTAGGCTGCACAAGAGGTCCCACTTTAGCTTTGGCAATTTGTTGACCACGATATTGAGGAAGGAGGACATTGAAGAGGAACCTGCAGATCATAAGCTTCCACACAACCCGAAGAAGGTTGATCTTACGAAGGTTAAAGATCCTAAAACTATGCATGGCGTTAACCTGACCACTATAGAAAGACATGCTCGCGATGAAAGTTTCTTTCGCTATTTATATGGCATGACGAGGTTTACCATGATGAGCGGGGGACATGTTCCAACTAATGCAGAGCTCCAGCAGTTGGATTATGACTACCCGATGAATGAACATGCGCGGGCTATGTGTGGAGTAGGTGTAAATTTTAAGGAACCTCTCGATGATGACGTACCGACTGACGATGATCACCGAAAGCCAGACTCAGACGTGGAGGATAACTCTGATGACGATGACTCTGATGATGATTCCGATGCAGGGGGCATGACCCCAGACATAGAGGAAGAGTCCGACTAATCAGGTTTTCCTTATTTATTTTCCACTGAGGACAGTGTGTCCTGTCTAAGTATGGGGTGTTGGTAGTTGTATGCTTCTTGTACTTCTTTTCCTACATTTATTCTAGTTCTTGTTTATTTTAATTACTCGTAATTAGTTAGTTTAATTTTAGATTTTGCATGAAATTGTTCTGATAGGCAGCATGGTGTTATGACAAGAGTTTGTGCCAAAATCATTACTATTGAGACATTTAGGCTCTAAGTGTGACTCACTGTGTGATAATTGTGTGGTTTAATTCATTCACCTATTGGGTCAAGAGTCTATACTGCTCCCAATAAAGTTGACCATGTGCCTTGTGTGTGTGAGGTTATAGTATATTCTGTGTTGTGACTGATGCTAAAACTTGCCTGGTGTGTGTGTAAAGCGAAATAAAGAGTGTGAGTTTAGGAGATGATTTAGGCATTTCTTTGGCAGCCTGTGATTGTTTACCTTCTTTTTACCTACCCGTGGACATTATCCTAGTTAACCCCCTTTGAGCCTTTAGCTATTTTCTTTGACAGCCTCATATGTAGCCTAATCCATTTTTTTCAAGACCATAATTTGATCCAAATTCCTAAGCGCTTTAAATTGTAGAGTCATGTGACAAAATAAGAGGAAAGTGGGTGAGAGTGATGCCTCAGAGTGTATTGGTACTTGAAATTGTTGTGAATAAGAGTGGCTATCATAGAGGTGTTTTATAAATAAAAAATAAAAAAAAACAGAAATAGAAAAATAAAAAATAAGTTGTATATTCTCATCTTTGTGTTTATAATTGAATAACAAAATAGGTGAAAAGGGGTGTTAGATAAAAAGAAAGGTAGAAGGGTTGTTTAAAAGAGAGTGTTAATGGCATAATGTGATGTATTAAAGCGCTTAGGGAAAATAGTCACTATTTCTGGCCAAAATAGTCCTACCTGTCCCTTAGCCTACATTATAACCTATAAAGACCTATTTGATCCTAAGCTTAGCATTCTGATATTAGTAGAGCATTACACTAAGGGCAAGCCTATGGTCATCAGTTGCAACATATGAATTCTTTGTGAGAGTGAGAGCAAGGAGAATCTTATACCCATGTTCCGAAAAATGCAAAACTTGTGAGTGATTATGGGTGATATCTTGTGTGAGACACACATGGTTGATGAGTTTTGGGTAGTTTTGTATAATTCTTGGTGCCTTAACTTGTGGATACGAATTAGCCATCATCACGAGTCTATGTTGGAGGTTGAATGGTTTCTAGTAGTGATCCAGACAACTACTCTTTGTTAATAATTGTCGTGCATGTCTTGTTGAACATTTTGTGTTACTGCTGTGAATTCCTAGTTAGATGTTTGCATGGACGTAATATTTTGTTTGAGGACGAACAAAGCTTTAAGTGTGGGGTGTTGATGTTGGGTGTATTTACACGCCTAAACACCATAATTTACCCATGTTATAGCTAAGTTTTTAGGATAAAATATATAATTCCTGCACTTTTAGTCCATTTTCCTGTAAGTGAGCTAACCTACGTGATTAGCATGTTTTCAGGTATTAATGATGAAGATTTCAGCACTTTGTGGACCTTTGGGCAGCAAAAGAAAACTTCACAGAAGGGGGAAGGCAGCTTTTGGAAACTTATGAACTGAATGTGACGCATGGAGAAATTATCTCGGGCAAAAGCAGTATTTTTAAATACTTAGGGGTGCAGCAGTAACCTAGTAGGACTAGGACAAGGATGTTATAAAAACCCTATTTGCTGAATTTTTCAGCATTCATGCATTGATTCATTCATTCATTCACGATTGCTTTTCATAATTCACGTTACAAATTCTGTAACTTTAGAGAGAAACACGCTACATATTTGGGGAAGAAGGCTAAGAGGAAAAACGTCATCCTTCTTTGACGTTAAAATCATCCTCTCGCGAAGATTGTTCTAGTTGCGGTATGATGATGATTTCTTTGTTGTTTTCCTTTACAATCATGAGTAGCTAAACTTCTCTGTTAGGGTTATGGAAGCCTTTTGATATACTATCTAGTACTATGAGTTTGTGAATTCTTGATGCGTATGCTACTTATATCATTACTCTCTTCATTTTAATTTAATTCTCGTGGTTGCAAACATAGAGAATAGGCCATTATAGCATTAACTTGTTCGAGAGAAAAGTTACATGTTTGGAAAAGAGAGTGTGACAAGGAAATAGGGCTACCAACCCCTATTTACACGTTAGTGCCGTAACTGGGTTAACCTCTTGGAGAGTTCGTACCATTAGTTATACGCTTTAAGCTCGAGAGAGTTAAAGTGAAATAATCCTTGATGGTTGAGAAACACTAGGATTTACCATTAGAATACGAATCTCTATAAGTGCATGTATGTTTGAATTCCGCATTACTCATAGTTAATAGATACGTAGAACTCATAAGGTGGACATAACCCTAACTTATTTTTCTCTGTGATTAAATCTTACTAAACAAAGCATTCTGTTGTTACTTTGATAGCATTAATTCATGCCACAATCCAATCTCCCCTTTTCCGTGGAATTTTCGATCAACAGTCTACTAATAATTGCAACACTTAGTGACCAAGTATTCCCTGTGGGATTCGACACCCAACCCAGTTGGGTTCTATATTTGACAGAGACCGCTTACACTCTTACGAGAGTTGTAGTTTGGGCGGTCAGTTATGAGCGGAGTGGAGGTCCAGTTGTTTAAAGCCTCTCCTGGTGCAACCTTCCTCACCTCATCAAACTTTAGAAAATCCTCTGGTATATTATTTCATCCCTTGAACCAATTTCTTATCCTATCCCTAAGACCATCATATTTTGACATCTCACGCATCGCAAATGATTGGTACAGGAGTAACAATGGTTTAGACAGGCTCATCTTTGACTTATCTTCAATCTCATCTTCCTTTTTTGGCTGGTATCCTAACCCATACTTAGATTATTTTTCTAGGACCATAATAGGCTTAATAATTTCTTTCAAATTCTTACCCAATACACTTAAGGCAGTCGCGACTTTCTCTATCTTCTCCACTCCTTTTATCTTTTTGGGATTTTTTGAATCCACTTTAGTAATAGTCTTTCTAGATACCTATTTGCCTTCTATTTCGATCATGCTAATCATGTCTCTCCCATGATTAGGCAATGGATTACTGGTAATATTTGGTGTTGGCACCTGAAAAGGGATAAGTTTCTCATCAATCAAGTCTTGGATCTTGTGTTTCAGGTTGATGTAATCTTTAGTATTATGCCCGGCCGCTCCTGAATGATAAGCATAGACTTGATCGACCTGAAAGAATCAAGAATGGTGATTGGTAGGTTTTGATGGAATAGGCTGTAAATAACCAACTTTTTTTAATCTTTCGAAGAGCTGGGTACGACTTTCAGCCAATTGAGTGAATTTTCTAGTAGGTTTCTTTTTGAGGTTTAGACGTGGGGGGTTATACTGGTTTTGATTACAGAGAGGAGGTACTTGATGATAGTTTGGAGGCACTTGGATATTTATTTGGTTGTTTGGAAAGGTAGTTTGAACACGAGACTGATAATTTGGCTGCGGAATTTGGTACTGGTAAAATATTTGAAAGTAGAGCTCGATATTGGGATTGGATATTTGGAAGTGGAGCTTGATACTTGGATTGGGAATAGAATATAGGCTGAAAACTTGGTGATGATGGTGAGAAAGAATATTACTAGGCTTGAATTTCTTCTTCAATTTATCAACAGAATTAGTAGAGACCGCAGTCACATCCTCTCTTTTCTTCTTTGGGAACGCAGAAGATTCAGATGATATTGGGGTTTTGATAGTTTTTCATGTTCGGATGCCTTCCTTTAAATAATCCCCAATCTTTACCAAATCTATGAAAGTTGCTCGGACTGGGGATATTATCCAGGTATAAAATTCTCCCTCCTGAGCACGAGAGAAAACCAATACCATTTCTTCCTCAGACATGGGAGGTTGTATTTTAGTAGCTTCTTTTCTCCAATGGAAGTCATAGTCTCGAAAACACTCATCATTCTTCTACTTGATCCGGTCTAGTGAGTATCGTTCATCGACTATCTCAACGTTAAATGCAAATCTATTGAGAAACTTTTAGCCAATGACCTCCAGCTAGACCATCTTTTCAGTTCTTGAGACGTGAACCAATCTAAGTCTTCGCCGCTTAATCTTCGGTTGAATAAGCGCATCAATAATGCCTTATTTATTCTTACCCCAACCATTTGATCAAAATACCTTCTTAGATGGGCTATTGGATTTCCGATACCATTGAATACTTCAAATTTAGGGACCTTGTATCCTTCTGGTAGATCTACTCTGGGGTGCACACATAGATCATCGTACCCCAGAGAATCATTATCGCCTGCCCCATAAGATTTCTTGATCCTCATAATCTCTTCATACATGGCCAATAACTTCTTTTCATGCTCAGTCCTCTACTCCTTTTCCTTCTCCTCATAATGATCTACCTCAGAATTGGGAAAGGTATTATAGATGTCAGGGGATATGATGACATGAGAAGGATTTGGGAGGGTAGGTTGATTTTGGGGGTGAGAAGAGATTGGGTGGTAGTAAGGGAGGACGTTTTGGAAATTGATAGTGCTTTGTGGAATTTGAGGATAGTTTGGTGGAATCTGAGAGAGATTTTGTGGATTTGGGAGTGGATTTTGTGGATTTGGGAGCGGGTTTTATGGGGTTAATGATGGATTTTGTGGATGGTGGCATATGGATTATTTTCTCGATTGGTGTTTTGGACAATATAACTTAGAGGATTATTGATTATAAGATACGTGGCTAATTGGGAAGCGGAGTTGGACGATATGTTATTTGGATGATTCCTGAGAATAGGTGTACTGAGGGGAGAAATTTGGAGTGAAGTCTGATATCCTGTTGGGGCGGGAGCATTGACAGTGATGGCCAGATTATCCAAATCTTGAGTACGGTTCATCTTCTCCTAAAGCATTTCCAATTTTCTTACGAGTTCAACAATCATCTCGCTTTGTTCTGCAATTACATTGTCTCCGATAGTCAATGCATTTTCTTTGTCACTTCCAGTCATATTTGAATGATGGTTAGGGGATGGGATTTTATGCACTTTTTACCGGGTGAAGTAAGGATGTCCTGTCAGCTTGTTTCAACACGGAGTAGTTTCTGTTATCGGTAAATTTAAATCACTCAAAGGCAAATGTGTTAGTTCCTATATGAGATAAATAATGCAAGATATTTGACCAGAAGTAATCACATTGAGTTGTTTGTCTCATAGGAAAACTGATCCACGATAGCATACTGGATAAATTTGTCTATGATTCAAACAAACGGGCGTAAACATATAACGCAGTTATATCACATAATAAACACATATCTTAGTTGGGGTGACCCTTTTGGGCCAAGGGTTGGCCTAGAAAATTTTGAAAGAAATATATGTTTCTTAAAACCAATCCATTATTCCCCAAATCTACATAGATATACATGAAGGGTATAAATGCTTACAAAATCTGTACAAAAGGGATACAATCTTTAGGGAAAGGGAAAATAACATGAGAATAAGAACAACGTCCCGCGCAAGGGATAGGAAATACTAGTTCCTAGATGCTCTTCTATCGGCCTTCGACATATGTTGATGGTCAAGTGATTCCCGTATAACTGTGCTCTAGATCATTAGTCAGGAAAATCAAGCAATCGTCCAAATTGATCAACCTCTTGCCTAGATCGCTTTAATTTTTCCTCAATTGATGGATGATTAAAGCATCCTCACACGAAAGCAAAAAGAGTAAGCTTTCTCCCTACCCTCAAATTATAATGGATTGGATTAAATAACATATATTTCTCCAACACATAAATATGATCCGTCTTAAATTGACTCGTGGCCAATAGACGTAGGGCAGGTTTTCTAATGGGCCCAATACCCCCTCAGATATTAGGTTGTCCTAGGCTCATGCCTAAAAGCGGGTTTTAGTTTTGCTCTATCCTAGGTGTTTAGAGTGGGTTTGAACTAGGTTCCCAAGCGGACGACTTTAGTTTTGAAATACAAATAGTCATCAGACGCCTCATGTGTTAATAAACCATCATATTTTCAACACTCTATTTGGAGTTGAACAACAGGGACCGGGACATCCAAGAAATCCCAAAACGGTTTAACAATCATGCAGGATTATGCCTGAAATGCAATTGTTGAATTTTGCAGAATTGAAACATATAAGCATGTAAACAGTTAGTCAAAAGATAAATTCAAACATTTGTAAGAACCTAATTAGATTCTCCAGCAGAGTCGCCATTTCTATTTTGCGAAAATATGACTTTTAGAGTCGCCACTTAATTTATTTAGGAAAATTAAGAAAACCTTTATAAATTACATAAATGATTTCAAAATATAAAAAAATATTTAAGTTTAAAATTCTAGGAAAGCGATTCTCGTTAACATTTTAGGAAGGTTTTTAAGGCACCTAAAATGTCCACTAACTTGCGGTTATCCGGAGTGTTTGAAAATGATTCTTTTGACTAACTTCTAAAGAAAAATTGATTCTTGAAAAGAAATTACTTAAGGAATATTTTTCTATGTTTTATGAAAAATCAGTTTTTTAACGACTTTGTAGGGAATCTAACTAGTTCTAAGCAAATTAAAGTCAAATAGCAAATAAACATAGAAAAAGGGGGAAGAGGGAAGAAATAAGCGATTTAGGCTCTTAAGCCCAAATCTATTAGTCCTGTCCTAATCTAATTGGGCTTTCAGCCCATCTTTACCTGTCCTAATCTAGATATTGGACTTTGGCCCATAACCTGTCCTAAACTATCTTTTTGGCCTTTTGGTCCATAATCGACTTCACCTGTACTAATTTACAACTTTGGCTTTCAGGCCCAAATGAATAAATAAATGCATAATGATAAATAAAGCAATAAAAAGGAAATGAGACTTTTCATGTCTATTAGCTACTGAAAAAAAAAGCTTTAACCCCATTTGCTCCCATTGGCGACAACTTCTTTCTTCAAAAATCCGACTAGTTTGTTAGGCTCGAGAGGATGACTCGAAAGGGAACTGGGCCACATTGGCCCACCATCGAAATGCATATGAGGAGAGTCCATTTTGACTCAACATTTTACATGTTAAACAAAGAAGAAAAGGGGAATATTATAATCAATTTGAAAGTAGTAACAAATTTTCAAAGACTTTCACATTTTAACTTGAATAAATAGAAAAATAACACTTTAGGACATCGAGACAACTTCAAAATAAAGACAAAGAGAAAGAAACACGCCAAGACTGAAACGAACGTTTTAGTACATATTCTTATTTAACAATATAAGAATGAATCTTGAGAGAACTTCATGAAAATGTATAATTTTTACGATTTAGCTCAACATAAATGTGCAGATTAAACCTTCAACTACAAATTCAAATTCTAAAACAAGTGCAGATAGTGCTTTAGAAGAGACAAATTAATTGACCAAGATTGTTCCACCTCCTTCCTTTCTTTTGCAAGTTCAAAGTAAACTTCGCATAAAGGGATCCTCAGGTAAAAACTTTGGCTTATAAACCAACGCCACCTTTTCCATTGACATTACGGGTCAAGGTGCGCTTAGAAGCGGTCTAATTATACATCAAAAGGAAAACTTGGACTAAAGTAATTTTTCAAAGAACTAAAAATAAACCTGAACAAAATCGAAACCACAATAATTAAACCACAAACAAAGGGATCTTCGGGTTGAAATTTTGACTTGTAAACTGTCTTCATTTTTTCCATTAACATTAAAGGTCAAGAAAACATTTAGAAGTGGTTCGACTTTGCAATAAAGATGCAAACTTGAACAACTAAAGCCATTTTTCCAGAACTAAAAATGAAGCCAAACAAAATCAAAACCACAATGATTAATCCACGAACAAAAGGATCTTCGGGTAGAAATTTTTGTTTATAGATCAACTTCATTTTCTCCATTGACATTACGGGTCAAGGAATATTTAAAAGCAGTTCGACTACGCATCAAAAGGGGAAAACCTGAATTAAAGCAATTTTCAAAGAAACTAAAAATGAACCCGAATAAAATCGAAACCACAATGATTAATCCACAAACAAAAGGATCTTCGGGTAGAAATTTTGGCTTATAGACCAACTTTATTTTTTTTCCATTGACATTAAGGGTCAAGGAACATTTAGAAGTGGTTTGACTATGTATCAAAAGGGGGGAAACTTGAATTAAAGTAATTTTTCAAAGAAATTAAAAATGAACCCGAATAAAATCGAAACATCAACGATTAATCCACAAACAAAAGGATCTTCGGGTAGCAATTTTTGTTTATAAAACGACTTTATTTTTTTCATTGACATTAAAGGTCAAGGAACACTTAGAAGCGGTTTGACTACACACCAAAAGGGGAAAACTTGAAATAAAGCAATTTTTCAGAGAAACTAAAAATGAACCCGAATAAAATCAAAACCACAATGATTAATCAACAAGCTAAAAGATCTTCGGGTAGAAATTTTGGTTCATAAACCGACTTTATTTTTTTCCATTTACATTAAAGGTCAAGAAATATTTAGAAGTGGTTTGACTATGCATCAAAGGGGAAAAATTGAATTAAAGTAATTTTTCAAAGAAACTAAAAATGAACCCGAATAAAATCAAAACTACAACGATTAATCCACAAACAAAAGGATCTTCGGGTAGAAATTTTGGTTTATAAACCGACTTTATTTTTTTCATTGACATTAATGGTCAAGGAACTTTTAGAAGCGGTTTGACTACACACCAAGGGTAAAACTTGAATTAAAGCAATTTTTCAAAGAAACTAAAAATGAACCCTAATAAAATCGAAACCACAACGATTAATCCATAAACAAAAGGATCTTCGGGTAGAGATTTTGGTTTATAAACCGACTTCATATTTTTTCATTGACATTAAAGGTCAAGTAACATTTAGAAGTGGTTCGACTATGCATCAAAGGGGAAAACTTGAATTAAAATTATTTTTCAAAGAAACTAAAAATAAACCCGAATAAAGTCAAAACCACAATGAAAAATCCACAACCAAAAGGATCTTCGAGTAAAAATTTTGGTTTATAAATCGACTTCATTTTTTTCATTGACATTAAAAGTCAAGAAAACATTTAGAAGTGGTTTGACTATGCAATAAAGATGCAAACTTGAACAACTAAAGCCATTTTTAAGAACGAAAAATGAACCCGAACAAAATCGAAACCACAACGATTAGGCTACATACAACATACTAGAACTTACAAAATAAAACTTTTGCACAAGATTGACAAAACTATGTGAAATTACAATCTACAAGCATAACAAAATACCATTTGAGTTATATGATAACAATAGCCCTAAACGTAACAATACGAAGCTAAAATAGTGAATAAGAGTCAACAACAACTAGGTGTGGGCGTTCGGTCGGTTCAGTCTGATTGTTTAATATTGGTTCGGTTTATCATTTTTCGGATTGACAAAAATGACATCGTAATCAAACCAAAATAAATTCGGTTTGGTTCGATTTTTACAAATTCGGTTCGGTTATTTCGGATTTTTATTTCGGTTTGAAATATTAAAGTAGTTAGCCTCTCTTTTTCATAACTGAGGATTTAAAATTGATGGGTTTTTTTAGAAAAATTATTTTTTTCAAACCTGTTTTTCATTCCCAAATATAAATAACTATAAATAATTCAACATGGATGAAATGAAATGAAATAATCATAAGCTTAACATAATACATAACGTCATTAATTATTACATATAATATAACCTTGCATAAATAGTCTTCAAAACAACACAAAACTCATAAAAATAGTTCATGAAACAACATACTTTCTGCATAAATAGTCCATAAAATAGTCCAAAGTCACCAAAATAGTCCATAAAATATTTGAGTCACTAAAACAATCCATAAACAGCCTGCAGCATATGCGAATTTGCTGTTAAATATTAATTGTGAATGTGAATTACTAAATATTATATATATATATATATATATAATATAATATAATAAAATATATATATTATTTATTTATCTATAAAATTTTGTTTTTTCGGTTTAACCAAATTTTTTTTTAAAATGAAAACGGAACCGAAAAACCAAAATTTTAAAGTTACAAACCGAATCCAATCCGAAAAACCGAAATCAAAATTAAATTTTGGTTTGTTTTTTTGGTTTTTTCGGTTTAAACCAAAATATGTCCACCCCTAACAACAACAATATAAAGCAACTTCAACTTAAAATAACGACATAAAGATCATAATCATCACAAACAAGTCTTATGGCCATCAAAGCCTCTACAACGAACAACCCCAGCCTCATTCACAATTGTGATTTACATAAATATTACTACGGAGTAAGACATGAAGAAGAAAGTGATAATAAATAATAAAAATAAAAATAAGAGGGAGAGGTGCGTTCACCTTTTTCAAGGCAGCAAAACGAGACTACGAGCTTTGTCGAAATCAACCACCACCAAAAAACGTCGCCGTCAACTCGAAAACTCAAAAAAATTTTAGAAGCCGACCATTTTTTATGAAACAAAATTTTTAGTAAAAATATAGCTATTTTGCTCAAAAGAGTTTTTTCACCTCTCAAGCCTTGGTCTTTCTACCAAAATAGTAGTAGTATTTATAGGAAAGGATGAAGATTCCATTCTTTTCATCCACCAATGTGAGAGAAAGAATTTAGGGGTGTTTTTTGAAATTTTAAAATGGAAGACAAGGTGAGGTGAAAGATAAGGTGGGGGAAACTGTACAATCTAGTATATTTTTTTGAATTTCAAAATTGGCAAAAGGACAAAGTTGAGGGGAAATTGTACAATCTTGTACAAATTTTGAATTTTAAATTTGAATTTTGGGAAATTATTTTTGGTGGGAATTGAGTAGAGGTTATGAGAGTTTTTGAGAATTTTGGGATTATTTAAAATATAACCCCAATTGGGATTTAAAATTTAGTCAAATATATTTAATTTTGATCAAATTAAAAATCAATTAGTGAATTACATTGCAATTATGGATAATTTGATTTCAATTATGGTCAAATGTAATAGATTGACTAAATTAAATTGAAATTCAATACGAATTAATATTTCCTTTAATCTCCAGCTTCTTGATTTAATAAAATCAAACACATATTTATCCGAATAAATTATTTTTGAGAGTAAATTATATTTAAATCAAGACTTAATCCGTTCGAATTAATTTTCAAGCTTGATCAGTAAAAGTCCAATTTTGATAAAAAAAAAATATTCATTTAAGTAACAAAATTTATACTATTTTGCATAGATAAATACGAAAACGTATAATCATCGATTAAATGATAAAATTAACCCAAATAAATATTTTAGAGCATATTTATCGAATGAAATAAATATTTTAATTTTATTAAAAATTAAAGAAACCTAGGGTTAAATTTAGTCGTGGAGGGCAAAAATTAGGTGTCAACATTTTGCATCCTTGGATTGTGCCAACTGAGCAGGAGTTGGGGATGACTTCTTTTATTATTCTCGGTCTTGTTGATACAATAGTAGACCCTACGGTGGATTTAATAAATAAGGAATTGGCTGGAGTAACAGCCATAAGAAGAGCAGTTAGGCTTCCACCTAATGTTGAAGCTCTTCATGACCAACCTACTGCAACAGATCCGAGTGCTTCTTCTGGGGGTATTGCTGGTGGAGTTGTTGATGTTGGTGGCAGTCATCCTGATGTTGATGCTGCTTCCAGTCATAATGATGAGCATGTTGATGCTCAAGAAAAAATAAATACGTTTGAAATCACCCTTTACGCAGGTCCCTCTCACCCATACACCGATCCCTCCCACCCTTATAATGGTCCCTCTCACCCCTCTTCACCCTCATATTTTCATTGCAAATGCAAAGTGTGCAAGGATAGACAGGATAAACTCCTTGATAAACTAGAGGCTATCGCTAAAGTTTTTAAGGAATTGAAATCTAAGAGGGGTGTCATACCATCCAAGAAGGTGAGGGAACCACATACCCCTATAGTGGCGGTTAGGAAGAAGAAAAGAAAAATTAGCCAAATACTCTCCATTCTAAAAACAAAAAAAATTGCAACTCTTCTTTCTCTAAAGTTGTTGAAGTTCAGGGGCTACTGAAGAAGCTGGACATATACACGACACTTGCCAATAAAGGGAGGAAGGAACTGTGAAAGACCACGCATGACAAGAAGAAGAAATCTGCACAAGAATAGACTACGCATATGTTTGACGCCCAAGACTTCAAGATGATGAAAAATATGCGTAAGTGGTACGTGGATAGGTAAGTTTACTTTTCCTAACCTATCCTTCTAATCTACTCAATGAAGAAAAAGATACGGAATAGATGTGTCATCTGTTGTAATATATGGGTATTCTGGTACAACTGGTGATGGTTCTATTGCAATAGATTAAACATTTGTTGCATAAGTTGCGTTAGCTGGGTAATCTATAACCAGATTCAGAGAACCCTCTACTACAAATGGACCATTCGATGTATCTTTCCACTGTGTTTTTATTTTTCACAATTACTAACCTATTTTAAAATTGTCTTCTTATATCACAGTATGTTGATGAAATTATCTGCCTCATGAGGGGCAGGCAATTGGTGTACTCGGATCTTATGAGGTTGCTGATATGATAATGGACCTCAACTTCTACAACAATTTCAAGAATAGGTACAATGAAGTTACTAGGCTAGCTAAAACTCTTGGTCACTCGGGATTTGATTGGCATGTTTCTACGTACGAATGGGATAAGAATATGATTAACTATGTTAGAGGGAAGAGGCCATATCCATACAGCAGGAGATGGACCAAGGCAAAGAGAATTCTTGTAGTCATAAACGTGAAAGTCATATATTTTCTCGTTGTTGAGATACTTCTCGGGGAGGGAAAGATTAAGGTTTATGACTGCAACTTACCTATCTTCGATGACTATAATTTTTTAACCCACATGTAGCCATTGTTGGAGTTGCTCCCCAGCTTTTTGAGGTAGATTAAACTGATGGATCATTTTCCAGCGAAAGTGTTAAATAAAAAAGTATGGGGTTTTGAAGGTCGAAACAAGGGCATGGACCTTCAAAAAATAAAATTGGTGCCGCGTGCGGGCCGTACACACTTGCATACATAGAATGTTTGTTGACGAGCACAAAAATGGCCTGTCTGTGTGATGCCATTATGGAAAAGATGCAAGAGGTATGGGCTTATGAGGTACTAACTAGATGCTTGGAGCCTGTGTATAAAGAAGATGTACAAAGACAAACACCATAATAATTTTTTATTTCAAGCCACTTCACTTTATATGTAGTGGCAATTTTTTATGTTTGATAAAGGTTGAATTTTTTATAAGTTGCAACAGATTGTCTATATATTGTAACAGATAGTATATCTATTGGGAAAGATTGATTATATGTTGCAATAGGTTTTTCATTTGTTGCATTATGCAGATATTTTTTAGTCTATCTGTCGCAACAAATATACAATCTGTTGTAACATATCATCTATCTGTTACAACTGATAGGTAATTTATTAGAATAAATCAAAACAGCAGGAAGAACTGTTTGATAATTTTCAACAAATGACCTACATGTTGCAATACATGTCAAAATCTGTTTGATACTTTCCAACAGATATGTCATCTGTTGCTACAGATGTATTATCTATTTTGATATTTGAATATAGTACTCTATTTAAATTAATAAGTTTAAAATTAAGGATTAAATTATATTCATATACAACATAAAATAAATTGAAGCCTTTTGAAATTACATGAAATAACTCAACAAATAAATGAAATGTAAAAAATTATTATGGGTACAAATGATCTACTCTACAAACAAATCAACAATCTAACCTGTGGTGCCAACAATTCCCAAGGAAAGGTTATTACTTTGGCAGACTCAAGCTATAAATATCTACTCAATATGGACAAGTTATTCGTCATCCAGTGCTATGGAATTCGGCTTTGGTCATCGTGGATCTTTAATGTTGCTTGCGTATGGTTTCTGTGCTTTCGCTTCTCCGTGTTTCCATAAAAGAGCAACATATCTTTTGTGGAGTAATCTGGCATCAAGTATATCATTTGGTACTTGATCCATCACTCAAATACTCAGCGTAAGCGGCAACAAAAAGACCATAATTCCTGTATTTTAATATAAGCGTTGTGAAATTTATGAATGAAAATAAATCATGATACTTACAGGCTACCAATGGGTTGTTGAGCAATTCCTTCAACATATTCTACATCAAATGGATTATCCATTTTATCCCGGTATGCTTCAATCGTCGATCAATCAGTACGAACCTTTTGATCCAAAAAGTCACTTATATAAAGGTAAGTAGGTAATATTTTGGCCAGGTTTTGTATCTCAGACTCAGACGACGGCCCAAAATATCTTCTCCGCGACATCAAGTCATAAACTCGGATGCGCCTATCTTTTAGAACGACGACAGCAACACCCAATGGAATTCATCACCACAATTCATTGGGATGTACACTTTGTCGACCAAATGCCAAGTTAAGCCAGCTGGAATGCTAAAACCTTTGATAATGTTGATTAAGCATTGTTCATTTCGGGTAACTTTCAACTGTTGTTGACAAAACCTATCATAGGCATTATTGATGTAAACTTTGTACAAATAATTGCATGTCGTGTATCTGTGCGTTCTTGTGTTTACAACTTGGCCTTCTTTCGGAGGTAGTAAGAAATGACATCGATGTATTGCACATATTATCAAATATTTCAGATTACGTGACAATAAAATTAATACACAAATGCAATTAAATAAAGTGTTAATTAATAGTAATATGTATGACATTTAAACCTCATTATTCCAGCAAGTTTGGGGTTGTGACATCAAATAAAACCAATCCTTTATTCCTGGATGTGTAACAATAAAGTCGAATATATCAAAACCAAGACTCGATTCGTTCACTTTGTAGTGTTTGTCATTTTATTTTCCACATGATTTATTTGTTTTAATGTCATATTTTAACAACAA